>JAVJIF010002243.1:0-175240 GCA_038442645.1 Agave tequilana
AAACCCTCCTTGTGGATCACGACCCGCATAGCCACTTGCTATAGCGGTAAGAATTAAGCACTTGCGCATCTTCATTCTAAATCTGAAATTCTTTATTTTTATGTGCAGGTTTTGCCTCAATCAAATTTTGGCGCCGTTGCCGGGGAGGGTAACGTTTTTATTGAAATCTGATTTTTATTGAAAATTTTTTAGAACTAAAATGAACTTTCTTCTCTGTTGCAGGTTACAGGGCAAGTAAAGCAGGAAATTAAGATTGCAGTGACATATAAGTGGTATTGGGCCTCTGCTCTAGAAAGCAGATACCAATTGCCCTCTGCTTTGCCGCGTTTTCACGGCCAAAGCCGCTGATACGCGGCAAAAAGGAGTTGACTACTAACGTTGTTTTTTGCAGGGTGCTTGACTTGCAAAATTCTAGTTTTCTGCAATTTGTTTTTCTTATATGCCATCACCAAAAGCCTGCTAATAAACCAACAGTAAAATATTTGTTGAAAAAGATAAAAAAATGATTAGACATTTGCATTTTAGGCACGTGTCTTTTCAATTCATTTATTTTTTGTTGAAGAGTGCTAAGCAAGGTACGTTCGCATTGCATGTAGATTAGGACTCATCTCTTAGTTGATTTTCATTGCTTTGAGTGAATCTTATTTACATATCTTGTACACTTGCACAAACTTATCTTAAGGGCACTAACCCATAACAAGATAAGGTGGGGATTTAATCACCCTTCCTTAGCCCAAAAATCAGATTCCAAGCACTCACTAACCCAAGCCTAACTAAAAATGAGTAGACGTTGGCCCTAGGGACATCTCGGACTCAATTAGGAGATTATCCTAAGGGGAAAAGGTGTTGGAATTTGACTCCTGCAAAATCAGTGTCTAGGAAAGGGATTAAGGGCCGAAAGCCCAAAGATTGGTGGTTATTTAATTAAGGAACGTCTTTGACGGAAAACCTCCCACCAATCTTGCCCTGACCTGGCTGATTAGCTTGTGGTTAAAGTCTACATTAAACCTCCCGTGGACAGTCTAATCAGTTAGGAGTCGTCTAGGTCATAGGTCTACCCTAACTTAGTTAGAATTTTCTCCTTTTATTTGTTTGCTTATTTGTTTGTTTTTTCTTTCTTTTTGTATTCTATTGTGTGATATGGCTTATAATAATAATTTTTCAACTTCAATAATAATCTATATTACACACCGAGTTCATTTTGGATATTACAACCCGGCATATCATGACTTTAACCAACCTAGTGTGCCGGATTGGTCTTATCCGAATCCATATAACCCATGCCCCCAATCCAATAACTATAATGTCCATAATAATTTCAACTCTTCACAGAGTCAGTGGGGATTCACCTCCCCGAGCATAATTTTCAACCAACTTGTCCCCCCTATCCACCAGTCCTCAATATTTCCAAAATTCATACTCAGATCCACCAGTCTTTGAAAGACCATCAATTTTGGAAATGAGTATGCGTGAGTCCAAACAAAAATCACAAAATCTGATGGACTCACAATTTCTCTACCAATTCCAAGACAACACCTCTTCATCTTTTCAACAAGACAATGAACCTATCAACTATGAAAAGATGCTTGAAGCCATGACTCAGGCTCAAAATGCTCGTAATCGTGACATAGATATGATGGTCGAATCTCTACGTTCTCACCGTTTGACCAGTTCTGATGTCATTAACCATTCTGTTAGAGCCGAAGAGTCATGTAGTTTTGGAAATCATGGTTCCATTTCAGAACAGTCATTTGAACTTGCCCAAACTCCAAATGATATTGATAGTTTGGAAAGTATCCCTTGCCTGAAATCGAACTTGAAAATGAGTATGATCCTGAACCCCAACTTAGTGATTCAATTCTACTTCCTGATTCGATTATGACTCCGGTATCTTCACCTGATTTCAATTTTTTCCCCGAGTCAACATTGAATCATGTGCCTATTCATCATGAAATTGAATCACCCATCTTTGAGGATCATATTGAACTTGACCAATTATACAATTTTGAAAATCCTATTGACAAATTGACAAGTTCTCATTTTTTTGATATTGAACTCAATGAGATATGTGACCTAGATTCTCAAATCTGTGATCCAGTTCAACTTTCTGAATCAATATTGACTCATGTTTTGTTACCAAACTTGAGTAATATTTTAGAGTCAGTTTTGATTCCCCCACCTGTCATTCCTGAACTTGAATCACCAATATTAAGTCACATTCCATTGTTGGAAAATAAATGTGGACATTAGTTCACTTTCTTGACTTGGACCCACTTCCTGAACCAATCTCGACTCCTGAGCCTTTACTTGACTTAAGTCACCTTCCTAAGTCGGTATTAGTTCTATACTTCCTGAGTCCAAGTCAATCATTCTATCATTTCATACTCCATTCTGGGACGAGGTGGTTGACAAATTTGACTCCGAAATTGTTATGGAATCTGGAAGTTAGATGGGGTCAAATATTTAATAAAAATCTTTTATGGATTCATCATTTTAATGGGTTATATTAGTGAAATTTCCGGTGGGTTCCTCCGAGCCCCAAGAAAGTTGATTGGGCCACATTTCGTGGACCAATCAGACCACCACCGGAACCGCCACCTTAAGGTAACATTTCCTTCCCTTTCGTCTTTTTCATGCATCTATGCATTAATTCATACATTGAGGACAATGCATGAGATAGGTGTGGGGGAGGGTTCTAACATAACTTAGGTTTTTTCTTTTATTAAAAACTTTTTGAAAATAGAAACAATATTTTGACATATTTTTTGTAAGAAATTAAGTTAATTTTAAGGAATAGGAAAATCCAAATTAGGATTTCTTATACTTGGTCAAAATAAGATTATTTGTTTGATTTTAGAGTTAGGAAGATAATTTGTCAAAGTAATTTAGTGTTGATCTTTACCTTGATAAAATATGCACACTTCATACACTTACACACTTAGAGTTCAAAAACAAAGATTCTTATGCCTTATAAAAATAATAATAATAATATAAAAAAAGAAAAATGAACAAGTCTAATTATTGATTAGCTAGGTGCTTTGGCCTAAGCAAGCCTTAGTATTTATGCGAAAGATGATTAGATAAGTTTGAGAAAAAATATATATGAAAATCCTCTGATTAAGCTGGGTATTTGTGCCTAATAAAGCATAAGTATTCACGCCTAAAAGAGGTTCATGTAATAAAATCCTTAGTTTGTGGCCTTATTTGCTCGAGTCCTTAAGTCCTTGGGCTGTTTCTCACCCGGTGCCCTAAGACCGTTTGGTTTGGGAGTCATCGATAAAGGCTCGTTACATGGGCAGATTAGAAAGCCTAATAGAACTAAGGAATAATACCACAAAATATATATATAAATAAGGCATAAGAGTTAGAGTTAATGAACCCTTAGTCAAAATTTTCACAGTCACAAGGTGCATATGACTTAGGGTAAAGTAATAGACTAGATGAGAAGTATAATTTGACTCCTTACTTTGATTGATAACAAATTGTTTAATAGAGACTAAGTGTAGGAATGAAAAATTCGGTTTCCTATAACTTATAGATTGCTTAGATCTTACAATTATATTTCAAATATTTTTCTCTTTCAAAATGCTTTTCAAAAATACTAACTCTTTGTTTCCCTTTCTTTATGGATTTTGTGGGTGTAATCCGCTGAAAACCCTCACGAGACAAAACTCGTCCTCTAGGGGAAACCTAGAGGTTTAACGGCTTGTTGCACATGCTCAGTGCAATCGCGTGACCTGCGAAAGTGGTCAAATAATCCTTAGTATAGTTTAGTTGTTTTGCTTGAGGACGAGCAAAAGATAGGTATGGGGGTGTGATTGGTCGCTAATGTTGCATATTTAGTATCATATTTCCATACTTATTATAGAATAAAACTTTGCATTGTCCTAATTAATTGTTTAATTTATTTGCAGGCCCATTCTTTAAGGAGATGAAGAGAAATGAGCCCAAAGCCCACCAAAATTCAGAATTAAATCAGAGTTAATTCGAGTTCAGAGAATCAGGGTAAAATCAAGAGGTTGAAAACCGGTTGAGAAGAATCCTTTCAGAATCGATCGGTTAAAGCCAAGAATCAAAGGCCATTTCGTCACACTCCCGGACTCAAACTGAAAATCCAACTACAGATAAAGTCAGCAGGCAAAACCAAGGCGACCCACCAACAGGGTGTGGCCACCTGGCCACACCCTGGCCGCAGAAACGCAGCCAAAGCCGCGTTTCTGCGGCTTGGTTGGGGAGTTAGGGGAGCGTTTGCTCCCCCGATCTCCCCGGGATCCTGCACGTTGGGTTTTTGCCTATAAAAAGGCAGTCTTTACGCTGAAAATGGGACGACCATGCAGAGATAGGATTTAGACTAGTTTTTCATTTCTTAGTTTAGGTTTTTGTTTCTTTTTCATGTAATTTAGTTTTCATTTATGTAATTCAGAGGAGATCGACTTTCATCGAAGAACAAGAATGAAGCTTGAGCTGAGAGTGACACTGGTGTAAGGTTTCTTCCTTTTCTTTGATCGTTATGAAATCGAATCCATGTTCTTTCTTTGTATGTACTTCTTTTAGTTTTTTCTTCTTCTTCTTTTCTACTTCACTTTTCTTTTTGGTACAACTGTCTTCCAAGTGAGTCTAAAAGCATCGAAAGAGCCTTGCCTTTGCGAGTGCCACCGATAGCTCATGACGATGGAATTGTGAGTCTCTCTGTATCATTTCATGCTTGAGTGTCTTGATGATGTAATGTGGAAGAGACCAAAAATCTACTCTTATGGGCTATGCGCTGATTGCCTCCAATTCAAGGTAACATCGTAGCTAAAAACTCAAGGTAAGCTTTTGGTGAAAAGAAGGTAAGTAATTGTTTTTATTTGTTTTCTTTTATTTCTGTAAATTAAATCACCAACACTATATCTTCCAATTTACTTCTTTCCCAACTCATTTGTACATAGTCGCTTTCTTTCATTTTCTGATTTTCTCCACCTTCTTCATCTCTCGTTTTCTTTCTAACTTTAACATAACTTCTTTTTCAATTTTATTTCTTACACACAAAGAAGAACTTTCGTTTTATCTTCATAAGGATTTCAATACAGAACCGTAAACGCTTCTATCGCAAAACCCTCCTTGTGGATCACGACCCGCATAGCAACTTGCTATAGCGGTAAGAATTGAGCACTTGCACATCTTCATTCTAAATCTGAAATTCTTTATTTTATGTGCAGGTTTTGCCTCAATCAAAAATCTTCATGGATGATTTCTCCATCTACGGAGATTCATTCACTCAATGTCTCCACCATTTAGAACTTGTCCTCTAACATTCTGCTGAGAAAAATCTGACACTGAACTGGGAGAAATGTCACTTTATGGTAAGACATAAAATTGTCTTGGGTCATGAAATCTTCATGAAAGGAATTAAAGTGGATAGAGCCAAGATTGAGATTATTGCTAAGCTTCCCATACCCAAATGCATGAAGGATATTCGATCCTTCTTAGGACACGACGGTTTCCATTGAAGATTATCAAAGATTTTAGCAAGATTGCTAGACCCTTGACTAATCTGTTTGCTAAGGACGTGTCCTTCACTTTCAATGATGAATGTATAAATTCTTAGAAGAAGCTTAAGAAAGAGCTTATTTCTGCACCAATCATATCTGTACCGGATTGGTCTAAGCCGTTCGTAATCATGTGCGATGCTTCTGATTTTGTAATAGGCGCTGCCCTAGGACAGCGCATCGATAGCAAGCAGCACGTGATTTACTACTCTAGTAGGACTCTTAATGATGCTCAAATGAACTACATTACTACTAAGAAGGAATTCTTGGCAGTAGTATTTGCCTTAGAGAAATTTCGTCCCTACCTACTAGGGACCAAAACCATAATTTTCACCGATCATTCTGCGCTTAGGTACCTCATGATGAAGAAGGATGTCAAGGCCCGACTCATTCGTTGGATCCTCCTTCTTCAAGAATTTGATCTCGATATTTGAGATAAGAAAGGCGTAGAAAATATCGTTGCTGACCATCTCTTGTGAATCCCAAACTCTCCATGCAACGAATTACCCATAAATGAGGACTTTCCTGATGAAAATATTTTAGCTATCTTTAGGGAATCTTGATTTACTAATATAGTGAATTACTTAATCACAAACCAAACTCCTTCTCATTGGTCTAAAAATGATGTATACCAGTTCTTATCTCAGTCCGGTATTTCTTTGGGAGGAACCGTATCTTTTAAGTACTGTTCTGACCAAATTATTAGGAGATGCATTCCCAATGAAGAGATTAAGAGTGTTTTATCATTCTATCATGAACTTGCATGCGATAGACACTTTGGTCCCCGCAAGACTGCTAAAAAGGTGCTGCAAAGTGGGTTCTATTGGCCAACTTTGTTCAAAGATGCTTATGAATTTGCAAGACGTGTCCTAGATGCCAAATGGTAGGAAGGATCTTAAAACGAGATATGATGCCCCTCAACCCAATTCTAGAAATAGAACTCTTTGATATTTGGGGTATCGACTTTATGGGTCCATTTCCTAATTCATTTGGAAACCAATACATATTGGTTGCTGTGGACTATGTGTCCTAGTGGGTAGAAGCCATTCCGAGTAAAACTAATGATAACAAAGTTGTCATAAAGTTTTTAAAAGAGAACATTTTCTCACGCTTCAGAACCCCTCGTGCTATCATCAGTGATAATGGTACTCACTTTTACAATAGATCCTTTGAAGCTCTTATGCGAAAGTATGCCATAACTCACAAGTTGTCCACACCTTATCATCCTCAAACCAGTGGGCAGGTTGAGGTCTCCAATAGACAAATTAAGCTTATTTTAGAGAAGACTGTGAACCAAAACTAGAAAGATTGGTCCACCAAACTTGTAAAAGCCCTATGGGCCTACATGACCGCTTTCAAGATGATTCTAAGGATGTCTCCTTACAGGTTAGTCTTTGAAAAAGCTTGCCACCTACCGTAGAGTAGAGTTAGAGCACCGGGCCTTATGGGCAATCAAACAACTAAATTTTGACTTGACTAAGGCCGGTGACCTTCAAAAATTACAAATTTCGAATTAGAGGAGTTAAGAAATGAGGCCTATGAGAATGCTAAGATCACTAAAGATAGAGTTAAAATTTTTCATGATAAACACATTATCAGGAAAATATTTGTCCCTGGACAAAAAGTCTTACTCTATAATTCTAAACTTCATCTTTTTTCAGGAAAACTAAAATCAAGATGGACTGGGCCATTCGTTGTAAAAATCGTGTTTCCACACGGTGCTGTAGAGATCAGTGACACCAAGAATGGAAATGACTTTAAGGAAAATGATCAACGCCTTAAATCTTTCTTAGAATCAGTGCCGGTAAAAGAAACGGTTATGGGTCTTTTCGACCCAGTATATCAGTAACTTTCCTCTTTTACATTCCATTTCATGCATCTATACATTTCTTTATACATTGGGGACAATGTATGAGATAAGTATGGGGGAGGGCTCTAACATGACTAATATAACTAAAAAGAAAGAAACAAATATATATATAAAAACTTTTTTAAATAAAAGAATAATATTTGGATATACTTTTTGTAAAAAATTAAGTTAATTTTAAGGAATAAGAAAACCATAATTAGGATTTCTTATACTTGGTCAAAATAAGATGACTTGTTTGATTTTCAGGGTTAGGAAGAAAAATGGTGAAAGTAATTTAGTCTTAATCTTTACCTTGAAAAAATATGCACTTTTTATACACTTACACACTTAGGATTCAAAAACAAAAATTCTTATGCCTTATAAATATATATAAAATATATATATATATGAAAAATAAACAAATCTAATTATTGATTAGCTAGGTGCTTTGGCCTAAGCAAGCTCTGGTATTTATGCAAAAGATGATTAGATAAGTTTAAAATAATATATATAAATCCTCTAATTAAGCTGGGTATTTGTGCCTCATGAAGCATAAGTATTCATGCCTAAAAGAGGTACATTTTATAAATAAAAACCCTTTGTTTTGTGGCCTTGTTTGCTCGAGTGCTTAAGTCCTTAGGGGTGTTTCTCACCTGGCGCCCTAAGACTGTCTGGTTGGGTGTCACCGACTAAAGGCTTGTTACACGAGCGGATTAGAAAGCCTAATGAAATTAAGGGATGATATCACTAAAAATAAAAGTAAATAAGGCATAAGAGTTAATGTTAAAGATCCCTTGTCAAAATTTCACGGTCAGGAAGGTGCATATGACTTAGGGTAAAGTAATAGACTAGATGAGAAATACAATTTGACTCCTTACTTTGATTGATGACATATTTTTGAATAGAGACTAAGTTTAGGAATGAAAAGTTCAATTTTTCTATAACTTATAGATTACTTGATCTCTTACAACAATACCTCAAATATTTTCTTTCTTTTCAAAATGATTTTCGAAAATACTAACATTTTTTTATCTCTCTTTATGAATTTATGGGTGCAATCCACTGAAAACCCTCACGAGACAAAACTCGTCCTCTAGGGGTAACCTAGATGTTTAACGGCTTGTTGCACATGCTCAGTGCATTCGAGTGACCTGCGAAAGTGGTCTAATAATTGATTAGGATTAGTACTGATGTTTTACTCGAAAGCAAGCAAAAGATAAGTGTGGGGGTGTGATCGATCACATATATTGCACATATATTGTCATATTACCATGTTTAGTATCTAACAAATTCTATTAATAAGTCTTATTTTTCTTTATAAAATGCAGGCTCATTGCTAAAGGAAAGGGAAGAGAAACGAGCCCAAAAGCCCATCAAAATTCTTACTTAATTCAGAATTAATTCGAAATCAGAAAATCAGGGAAGATTATGGCAAATTAGAGAAGTTAAAAACCGGTTAAAATAAATCTTCCAAATCAATTGGTTAAAGCAAATATCAAAGGCAATTTTATCAAATACAGAAACTAAAACGGGAAAACCAGTAAGAGATAAGAGTTTATCACAAAACAAGGGAGTACCACCAACCAGGTGTGGCCACCTAGCCACACCATGGCCGTGAAAACGCGGCCAAAGTCATGTTTTCATGGCTTGGTTAAGTCCATTGGGGAGCGTTTGCTCCCTCTATCTTCGTACGCCTCCCCCGTTTGGTTTTCCCCTATAGATACTGCATCTTTTAGAGAAAAAGGGAACGGAAATTATATTAAGTTTTTCTCTTTGTTTTTAGGATTTAGGTTCTTTGTTAGATAGTATTGAGAAGTTGTATCTCTATTTTTTAATTCATAGTTCAGTCCAGATACAAGTGAAAGAGAGGAAAAGAGTGATTGTAATTTGAAGTTGAATTGACATTAATAAAGGTTCAAGACTTCTCTTCTTCTCCAATTCATGGGTATGTATTATTTCATTTACATGTCTTGTTTTACTTTAATCATGAGTAGCTAAATTTATTTTTTGGGCTCACTATCATCTCTTTCTTCGATCCCTCTTATTTTGAATGATTTAATGTAAAGAACCCAACGGAATCATATGTATGCCTTAAACTAAGCCTTTCTTTGAAAGTGTTCTTAAAGGCACATGAGGATGGGTTTGGATTTATAAACTTTATTTCTTTAAAACATCACTTGAATTTATTTTTATTTCATACTTGAAAGACAACTTGATGATTTAACATTCAGTTCAAGAGGATTTTTTTAAGAAAAAGAGTTAAACTTTTTCAAACTATCTTATTTGCTTTGCTTAAGTCTTTTGAAACTCAAGCTTAAGTTTTTTCCTATGATCAAGTTGAGACACTGAGAATTTCAAGAAAAGAATATATCAATGAGTAGTAAGATAATGAGCCCAAATCTTTTTTATATTAAAACAAACATCCAAACAATCTTCAACACTTTTTAAAGATCACCTTTTCCAAAGTCTTCTCTAAGTTTTCAATTTTTCTTTTAATCATTCCTTACTCTCCATTCTCTTTTTCAATAAAAAAAAAGGAAGAACACCACACACCATGCTTTGTTATTTAACAATTCATCGAAAAGCTTCTATCGCATTCCTCCTCGTAGACACGACCCGTTAGCCCAAAGCTTGACGGTAACTCTCACTGTTTTCACTTGCAATCAAGAGATAAAGAGAGAACCTTTCATAGATTGTCAACTTTCATTACAATAACTCTTGCTTTATCCTATGTATTACTCTCTTCTTTATTACAAGATCTACAAGAAATGAAAATACAAAAGAAGAAGAAGAAGAATAGCTAACCTGAACTACCTTAAAAACTATATACATGGAGAAAAAAAAACAACCCTCCAAAATCTCCTCTCCTCTTAAGCTCTGAAAATCCTAAGGTATTTATAGGAAAAAAGGGGGGACCAGGGAGAGTGTACGGAGCCGCGCGTCAAATCTTAACGTGCGGCTCCATGGTACTGCCGTGAAAACGCGGCCAGGGCCGCGTATCCGTAGTCGTACTGACGCCGTGCGCGTGGTGCTTTCTGGCATGCGTCGTAGGTTTGTCCCCCTATTAGTTGTAACCCCTGGTTTCTGGATATGGGCACATGATTTTGACAGAACCACCTTTCAAAGTCAATGGCTATATGTGCAGGCTTTAAATCACCAAATAAATGAGATTTTTGGGCTTCTTCTTTATTTCATGCCATGGACCTAGAAACATACAAGAGAAGTGTTATTAACAAAATTTAATATTAAATAAATATGAAGATATAGTATGAAATATGCATATTTAGAGACTAATCAGTGATTAAGAAGAAGATCATCATTTCTTGTGTTCGTGAAGTTGTAGAGGTTGCGGCCTCGAGTGAGCTAATGAGCTCAATTGTAGGTGTTCAGCACCAAGAGAGGGATTTGCGGGTCCGTTAAGTTCTTGCAAGAACTTGTAACGGTTGGCGATCTCGCGGGATCGGTTTAATAGAAATCCTTCATTGCGGTGAAGGCGGAGACGTTGAGCGGTGGCTCGAACTTCGAAACACATTTTTGTGTTTGTGATTGCTCTCTCTATCTCTTAACTCAACACTCTCTCTATTCTTGCATGATATTATTGTTTACTCTATTACAAATATTTCTTATGTTGTAATTACTTATTGCTAGTTATCTAGTATTTATTTTTAATTTCGCATTATTTGTCATCAATTTATAGCCATCACCTATTCATCTCCCTCTAGGTGATTCACACAAAGAAGAAGGTAATGATGGCATCTTGGGGTGATGACTCTGAGAACGAATCTGAAGAAGATTTGAACGTCGCCAACATGTGCTTCATAGCTAATAATATCTCACCAAGGTAAATATGATTCATATTTATATCTTCTATTGAACCGAAAAATATTAAAGAAGTATGTGTTGATGAATTTTAGATTATTGCTATGCAAGAAGAGTTGAACCAATTTGTTAGGAATGATATTTGAAATCTTGTTCCGCGACACACAACCCACCAAATGAATCTTCAAAAATAAACTTGATGAATCGGGACAAGTCATGAAGAACAAAGCAATGTTGATTGCACAAAATAACAATCAAGAGGAAGGTATCGATTTTGATGAAACATATGCATTGCTAAACTGTAACACCCCATTCCCAGTATACGTGCACAGTTACGTATCCTGATTTTTGGTGCATTTTATTATTATTATTTTATTTATTTTCTGCTATTTAAATACTTACTCATATAGCAGTGCTGCATGATTTGATCTGTTTGGTATTCAGATTTGACTAATTTAGTTTCAAATATTATTTTTTAATATTCTAGATTTTTTATGATTTTCTGGAATTTTTCGGAATTAAATTGTAGATCTTCAAAACCGGTGCGGCCAGTATCACTGGTTGATTCCAGGAATTTTAATTTGCTATTGGAACCAAATTTCCAGATTCTGCTTTCACATTCCTTCTTAGAATTATATTTTCTTCCTTTGGGCATTTTCTGGGAATTTTCAGATTTTATCGAAAATTCAGCCTACCCCGTGTAGACACCGATCCCAGTATATTCCAGGATTTTTATTTTGAAAATGAGATAGAATTTCTGGAAACCGATTTTACCAAAAGTCATTTCATAATATTTATGATTTTTGTGAATTTTTGGATAGCTTTCTGAGATACTTCAATTTTTGGTCATTCCTGGAGTTTTCGGTATTTTCCCAGATACCGAGAATTTATCCAAGTTTTCCACTTATCTCTTTTTCCATTTTTCTCTCTCCTTCCTCAAACGCGAGCTTCACCAGCTGGGTTCATCATTAATGCAGTCACCCTCTCCATGCTGCATTAAATGCTTATGGGCCAATTCAACTCAAGTCCAATCACCCATGCCTTTGTCCTTTTCTCTGAAACGCAGCCTCTTTGCGTTTCTTCTGGACGCAGCCTTGAGTTCCAGCGTTTGGCTCTATATTTGCCTAAATGCAGCCTTGGGACATTGTGGACGCAGCAATCTTTGGAGGGAAAGTGATGATGGCTTATTATTATATTATTTTCCCCTTTATATATACATGCATCCCCATCTTCTCTCTCTTTCACTTTCTTCATCTCCTTTGTTTCCTGTGAGCTCCAACAGCAAGCACACCACCACCAAGCTCTTGGCCGGCCACCACAAACCCTCCCTTCTCCATTTTTATTCCAACACCAAACTCCACCAACTCCTCCACCTTCTTCCCCTCCATCTCCTCCTCCATTTCCACCAACAAACACCATCTTCTTCAACCTCCTTTCACCAAGAGACTTCAAGGAACCCATCACCTCCACAAAACTTCACCACCATCTCCACCACCACCTGCACCACCGTAGCCACCACCAAGCATACCATCATCACCTCCTCGACGACCTCTTTCCGACGGACTATTGATTCGTCCCCCGCAACAACGTTTGCAAAATCCCGATTTGACATGGTGAACTAGACTTGCACCTCCATCTTCTCCAAACTACCACAACCCCTCACCATCAACTTGTGAGGACCGGTACCCTCCTTTGGATTGGGACCGAGTTTCTCTGCATCGGACGCATTTGAGGCGAGTAATTCTACTCGCCAAGACTTGGATATTATTTCATATTTGTTAACAAACGCACCACTTTCTTGAGACGCACCACTTTCTTGAAACGCACCACTTTCTTGAAACGCACCACTTTCCTGAAACGCACCACTTTCCTGAAACGCACCACTTTCCTGAGACGCACCACTTTCTTGAGACGCACCACTTTCCTGAGACGCACCACTTTCCTGAGACGCACCACTTTCCTGAAACGCACCACTTTCTTGAAACGCACCACTTTCCTGAAACGCACCACTTTCTTGAAACGCACCACTTTCCTGAGACGCACCACTTTCCTGAGACGCACCACTTTCCTGAAACGCACCACTTTCTTGAAACGCACCACTTTCTTGAAACGCACCACTTTCCTGAAACGCACCACTTTCCTGAAACGCACCACTTTCTTGAAACGCACCACTTTCTTGAGACGCACCACTTTCTTGAGACGCACCACTTTCTTGAAACGCACCACTTTCTTGAGACGCGCCACTTTTTGAGACGCGACCCAACCAAACGCAGCCTTCTTAAGTCGATTTGACCCTTTACTATAGTCGACTAACTCCTTCTCTAAGTCGACTAATTTCTCTCCCTAGTCGACTAATTTCTCTCCCTAGTCGACTAATCTTGATTAATTGTTATGGTAATTACTTCTTAGATTATGAACATTATCTTTGGGTCATTTATTATATTGCTATTTGCAAGACTTGTCACTTGATGAATATCACCTCTTATCATGCTATCTATTAACATAAGGCATGATACACTTGACCTTCATAATTATCACGATAACGGTAATGATGACCTGACATCTTGATAGAACAACTGTACTCCTGATACACATGTGATACATTATGGTAAGAACCAGTACTCCTGATATACCTATATTCATGACGTTCCTGACTTGTTCTTGCTCATTCCCGGAATCTGATAAATCATCTAATAAATCATAAAATAAGACAACTTGCATCGGGTCAGGGGAAATATGCGGCTATCAATATGTGTTCGTGTTTACAGTGGTATTAGGTATGTTGTGCAACTAAATTTCCGGTCTGACCTGTGGGCCTCCAGGCGACCGAGGGGAGTGCTGGCTCCCTCCTTCCTGGTACCATCATGAAAAGGGCATACATAAGTCCCTCCTGTTTGCCTTGCGGCGGGTTCCGTTACCAAGCAACGGAACAATCCTGGGCCGTGGTCCGGGTATGCACGGGACCCACTGTAAACATAGTTCGTTGATACCCCCGCTGGTTTCCAATAACAACCTTGCTTTACTTGGATATGGATCTATGTGTGCTGGGACGCTAGTTCACATAGCTAGATATCAGGGTAAGACGAGCAATAATAATAATAATAATAATAAAAGACGTTAACTGTGGTTGTTGTATGCGCTTGGATTACGGTGACATGAGATGAAGGTATATAGATGAGGGTTTCCTTGTTTGGATTATCCCCTCGAAGTACTGGTCTCATGAGGCCGTAGCTTAAGCATATACAATGCCCTTTCGTTTATGACATGCTATGCTCCTTTTACTTGCTGGATGATTATTCTTGATATTGTACCAACTCTTATATTCTTATTCTTATGCCACTCGGCTGTAACATGATCACTTGTTTGGGAGGTCCTGACTCCCTTGAATTTGTATGTTCAGGTTCCGAACCTTGGATCGAGGTGGAGCCTTCTGTGGAAGATCAAGCTTTCCTTGCCGAGCAAGTTGACTAGTCTCGGTTTTCTGTTGTACCTGACCTTCCTTTTGAGCTCGCGGGATCCCCTTTCAACTCGTGAGCATATTGTAATTATATTGTAAATCGTACTTTTGTGCTTGGCTGTGATATATGATGCATGTGATATGTAAGAGTATGTCACAACTTGTGATAACCTTGTATAATTGTATTTCTTGTGTTGGCATATGAATGGGCACTACGCTTGTCGTACTCTGATTCTTGCTTGTACTGATGCTTAACGTATATACGTGAGGGTATTTCCGACCTGCGTATGTACGTTGCAGTAACGTCCCCGTACCCGTGGGATCGGGGCGTTACAGGTTGGTATCAGAGCCTAGGCTCTCACACCTATAGTACAACCAAGCAGCAAATTAATGGAATTTGCCATTGCCAACTACAATGTACAAAGTTATCTTGTCCTTCTTGATTCCTTTCCTTGTGTCCTAAAATCCTTCCATCTTTCCAGTTTCCAGTCTCCTTTTTACCAACATAAGTATGGATAGAAGGACGGGTCGTAGCAACTCCGGGCAAACATCAAACGGGCCCACGGGAGAGAATGTTGAGATTCTGAGGGTTATCCAGACTATGATGGAGAATCAGCAACAGCAGACGGAACTTCTTCGGCAAGAGTTAGCAACTCCTAAGGAACCAAGGCCGGGGAACGTATCAGACTTTAGGCGGTTACAACCGGCGATATTCACAGGAGGAGAGAAACTACTAGATGCTGAACAGTGGCTGATCGACACCACAGATTTGTTAAACGCAGCCCGGGTCCCAAAAGAAAATCAGGTAGAGGTCGCTAAGATTCAGCTAAAGGATGTAGCCAGGACCTGGTGGCTAGCTGAAGAAGCAAGACTAGAGAAACCTGTCACTTGGGACCAGTTTTCCCAAAGCTTCTATAATAGGTTTTCCCCGCCACAGCCCAGAAAGAGATGGAGGAACAGTTCATCCGACTTCAACAATGGAACCGGTCTGTAGATGAGTATGCCGCTGAGTTCTTGAGGCTGAGCCGCTTCGCTCCATATATGGTGGCTGATGAAGAAAAGCGGGCGAGTAGGTTCCAACAGGGTTTGCGAATGGACATTCAAATCCTCTTGATGTCCCAACAGCTGAAAACGTATTCCCAAGTCCTTACCATAGCTCGAGAGGTGGAGCGAGGACTGGAGAAAGGGAAATCTAACATGATAAGGAATCAGACCCTGAAGAGGCCATTTCCACATACAGGGAGAGGAGGTCCATTCAGAACAGCAAGAGTCCCAGCCATGAGGCGACCGTTTCGACCAGCCCCCTTCCCAGTAACCCAACCGTTTTCTTTTTGTAGCCATTGCCAGAAACCAGGTCACTCTCGACAAAATTGCCGTAGGGCAAATGGGTTATGCCTGGTATGTGGTTCCCGTGATCATTCAATAGAAGTCTGTCCCCACAAAAGAATGGGAATGGTCAACCCAGCATTACCAGCACTTCCAGGGCCAGATGGACAGAGGAACCAAGGACCAATGGTTAGGAGGGCTCTTCCCCCTCCCCCACTACTACAAGCTATCCGCCCAGTCCAGAGGGGAGTTAGAAATGCAGCAGGTCGTGGAAGAGGACGAGCCTACAACTTGACAGCGGAAGAGGCCCAAACTTCTGGAGAAGTGGTAACAGGTAAGATTATGGTGCACTCTAAACCTGTCTTAGCCCTCTTTGATTCTGGCGCTTCTCATTGTTACATATCAGATAGTTTCATTGCTTTGAACTCTATACCTGTTAAATGTTTAGACCACCAGTGGGAGATTAGTACCGGTAACGGAGTAGTCATCTCTAATAGAGTTTGTGTAGACTGTCCGGTGGGACTGTGTGGCAGAACATTAACAGTGGATATGCTCGTACTAGATACTAAAGGGTACGACGTAATCTTAGGCATGACTTGGCTCAGTAAATACCATGCAGTCATTGATTGTCGAAACAAGAAAGTCATTTTCAAGATACCACTTCAGCCTGAGTTCCAATTTGAAGGAGAACACAAACCTGTCAAGGAAAAAGCACAGATGACTGCTGGTGAGATCCAGAAAAAGAAAGTACCAGTTTGGAATGAGTTTCCAGAAGTATTTAAGGAAATCTCAGGGCTTCCACCCGATAGGGTAATTGAGTTCTCCATTGATACCCTCCCAGGTACAGTTCCGATATCCAAAGCTCCATATAGAATGGCACCCACAGAGTTGGAGATTTTAAAGAAACAGCTACAAGAATACTCTGACAAAGGATTGATTAGACCAAGTGCTTCACCATGGGGAGCTCCAGTGCTATTGGCCAACAAGAAAGACGGTGGTAAGCGGTTGTGTATAGACTACAGAGAGTTAAACAAAGTTACCATCAAGAATAAGTACCCCTTACCAAGAATTGATGATCTGTTTGATCAGCTTCATGGAGCTCGGGTCTTTTCAAAATTGGATTTGCAATCAGGTTATCATCAGCTAAAGGTAAAGAAAGAAGACGTTCCAAAGACAGCATTCAGGACTCGTTATGGCCATTATGAGTTTCTAGTTATGCCCTTCGGAGTCACCAATGCCCCTGCAATTTTCATGGATTTGATGAACAGAGTGTTCTCATCATATTTGGATCAGTTTGTAGTTGTTTTCATAGATGACATCTTGATCTATTCGAAGAACGACAGAGAGCATGCAGACCACTTGAGAATAGTGTTACAGACTCTCCAACAGGAACAACTTCATGCTAAGCAAAGCAAGTGTGAATTCTGGTTAAATAGTGTGGCCTTCCTTGGACACATAGTTTCGGAAGAAGGAATTTCAGTAGACCCCAGTAAAATTCAGGCAGTAAAGGACTGGCCAATTCCAAGGACAGTAACAGAAATTAAGAGTTTTATTGGATTGGCGGATATTACAGGCGCTTTGTCCAAGATTTTTCTAAAATTGCAGCCCCGTTAACGAAGCTCACCCAGAAAGGAGAAAAATATATTTGGACCGAGGAATGTACTGCAGCATTTAAGCAATTAAAGGAAAGACTCATTACAGCTCCAGTTTTGAGGACTCCCTCAGGAAGAGGAGGGATGGTTATATACAGTGATGCATCCGGGAAAGGCCTAGGGTGTGTACTAATGCAGCATGATCATGTCATAGCTTATGCATCCAGGCAACTGAAACCACATGAGAGGAATTACCCAACTCATGACTTAGAGCTGGCAGCGGTAATATTCGCATTGAAAATCTGGAGGCATTATCTTCTGGGAGACAAGGTGCTAATCTACACTGATCACAAGTCTTAAGTATATCTTCACGCAGAAAGAATTGAACATGAGACAGAGACGGTGGCTTGAATTAATGGCAGACTATGATATCGACTTACAGTATCATCCGGGCAGAGTCAACACCGTACCAGATGCATTGAGCAGGAAGCCAGAAAATAAGATGCTAGTACGACTTACTCAGCAGGAGGAATTAATTCAGGACTTCATAAAACTGGACTTAATGATAGTACGAGGAGTCGATAGCACAAGACAGTTGATGACCTTTCAGATCCTGTCAACCCTGATGGATGAAATTAAAGAAGCTCAGAAAGAAGACCCCAGATTGCAGAAGTTCAGAGCTCAAATAGAAGCTGGATTGAGAACTGACCTCCGTATTCATTCAGACAACGCATTATATTTTGGTAACAGAATTTGTGTCCCCCAAGGAGAAGTCCGACAGAAAATTTTGGCAGAGGCACATAGTTCGGCCTATTTCATACACCCGGGAGGAAATAAAATGTATCAAGACTTGAAACAGCAGTTTTGGTGGAATGCTATGAAGAGGGAGATAGCTCAGTACGTGGCCAAGTGCTTAGTTTGCCAGCAGATAAAGATAGAACACCAGAGAACAGCTGGACTTCTTCAGCCCTTACCAATACCCGAATGGAAGTGGGAACATATCACCATGGATTTTGTCACAGCACTACCCCGCAGTCCTAAGGGTAACAATGCAGTATGGGTGATCGTTGACCGCCTCACAAAAGCAGCTCACTTTCTACCTTTCAGAGTAGGTCAGTCAACAGAAGTTCTTGCAGAAAAATATATGAAGGAGATAGTTCGTCTGCATGGAGTTCCGGTTAGTATTGTATCGGATAGAGATACAAGATTCCGATCACATTTCTGGGAAAGTCTCCAAGAAAATTAGGAACTCGTCTGAAATTCAGTACTTCATACCACCCCCAGACAGACGGACAATCTGAACGGACTATTCAAATCCTTGAAGACATGTTACGAGCCTGCACGATGGAATTTAGAGGGTCATGGGAAGACTATATTCATTTGGTAGAATTCTCTTATAATAACAGCTATCAGGCTAGTATCAAAATGGCCCCATTTGAGGCATTGTATGGCAGGAAATGCAGGTCACCGATATGTTGGGACGAAGTCGGCAAAAGAAGAATTATGGGTCCAGACATTCTAGTTCAGACAACAGACAAAGTCCGAGTTATCAGAGATCACCTCCGGGCAGCACAGAGCCGACAGAAGAGTTGGGCTGACACAAATAGAAGACCATTGGAGTTCAGAACAGGCGACCATGTATTTTTAAAGATATCACCCACAAAAGGGGTAATCCGGTTCGGTACTCGTGGAAAACTTAGTCCAAGATACATCGGCCCATTCGAAATTTGGATCGTGTGGGAGATGTGTCTTACCGATTGGCATTACCGCCATCTTTAGAAGGAGTACACAATGTATTCCATGTGTCACAGTTGAGGAAGTATGTCAAGGATGAGAGTCACATTCTAGATCACTCCGAACTGGAACTACAGTCAGATCTGTCTTATAAAGAGCAACCGATGGCCATCCTGGACAAAAGTATCAAGACTCTGAAGAATAAGGCAATACCATTAGTATTGGTTTCTTGGAATAGACATGTGCCAGGAGAAGCCACATGGGAACGGGAGGACGTTATTCGTGAGCGATATCCCCATCTATTTACAACTTAGTTGGTAAAACCCTTTCTTCCTATTCTTCTCTACCGTCATCTTCCCCTTCCTGAAATTTCGAGGACGAAATTTTTATAAGGTGGATAGATTGTAACACCCCATTCCCAGTATACGTGCACAGTTACGTATCCTGATTTTTGGTGCATTTTATTATTATTATTTTATTTATTTTCTGCTATTTAAATACTTACTCATATAGCAGTACTGCATGATTTGATCTGTTTGGTATTCAGATTTGACTAATTTTAGTTTCAAATATTATTTTTAATATTCTAAATTTTTCATGATTTTCTGGAATTTTTCGGAATTAAATTGTAGATCTTCAAAACCGGTGTCGGCCAGTATCACTGGTTGATTCCAGGAATTTTAATTTGCTATTGGAACCAAATTTTCGGATTCTGCTTTCACATTCCTTCTTAGAATTATGTTTTCTTCCTTTGGGCATTTTCTGGGAATTTTCAGATTTTATCGAAAATTCAGCCTACCCGGTGTAGACACCGATCCCAGTATATTCCAGGATTTTTATTTTGAAAATGAGATAGAATTTCCAGAAACCAATTTTACCAAAAGTTATTTCATAATATTTATGATTTTTGTGAATTTTTGGATAGCTTTCTGAGATACTTCAATTTTTGGTCATTCCTGGAGTTTTCGGTATTTTCCCAGATACCGAGAATTTATCCAAGTTTTCCACTTATCTCTTTTTCCATTTTTCTCTCTCCTTCCTCAAACGCGAGCTTCACCAGCTGGGTTCATCATTAATGCAGCCACCCTCTCCATGCTGCATTAAATGCTTATGGGCCAATTCAACTCAAGTCCAATCACCCATGCCTTTGTCCTTTTCTCTGAAACGCAGCCTCTTTGCGTTTTCTTCTGGACGCAGCCTTGAGTTCCCGCGTTTGGCTCTATATTTGCCTAAACGCAGCCTTGGGACATTGTGGACGCAGCAATCTTTGGAGGGAAAGTGATGATGGCTTATTATTATATTATTTTCCCCTTTATATATACATGCATCCCCATCTTCTCTCTCTTTCACTTTCTTCATCTCCTTTGTTTCCTGTGAGCTCCAACAGCAAGCACACCACCACCAAGCTCTTGGCCGGCCACCACAACCCTCCCCTTCTCCATTTTTATTCCAACACCAAACTCCACCAACTCCTCCACCTTCTTCCCCTCCATCTCCTCCTCCATTTCCACCAACAAACACCATCTTCTTCAACCTCCTTTCACCAAGAGACTTCAAGGAACCCATCACCTCCACAAAACTTCACCACCATCTCCACCACCACCTGCACCACCGTAGCCACCACCAAGCATACCATCATCACCTCCTCGACGACCTCTTTCCGACGGACTATTGATTCGTCCCCCGCAACAACGTTTGCAAAATCCCGATTTGACATGGTGAACTAGACTTGCACCTCCATCTTCTCCAAACTACCACAACCCCTCACCATCAACTTGTGAGGACCGGTACCCTCCTTTGGATTGGGACCGAGTTTCTCTGCGTCGGACGCATTTGAGGCGAGTAATTCTACTCGCCAAGACTTGGTTTTTATTTCATATTTGTTAACAAACGCACCACTTTCCTGAGATGCACCACTTTCTTGAAACGCACCACTTTCTTGAGACGCACCACTTTCTTGAGACGCACCACTTTCTTGAAACGCACCACTTTCTTGAAACGCACCACTTTCTTGAAACGCACCACTTTCTTGAGACGCACCACTTTCTTGAGACGCACCACTTTCTTGAGACGCACCACTTTCTTGAGACGCACCACTTTCCTGAGACGCACCACTTTCCTGAGACGCACCACTTTCCTGAAACGCACCACTTTCCTGAAACGCACCACTTTCCTGAAACGCACCACTTTCTTGAGACGCACCACTTTCTTGAGACGCACCACTTTCTTGAGACGCACCACTTTCTTGAAACGCACCACTTTCTTGAAACGCACCACTTTCCTGAGACGCACCACTTTCCTGAAACGCACCACTTTCCTGAAACGCACCACTTTCTTGAGACGCACCACTTTCTTGAGACGCACCACTTTCTTGAAACGCACCACTTTCTTGAGACGCGCCACTTTTGAGACGCGACCCAACCAAACGCAGCCTTCTTAAGTCGATTTGACCCTTTACTATAGTCGACTAACTCCTTCTCTAAGTCGACTAATTTCTCTCCCTAGTCGACTAATTTCTCTCCCTAGTCGACTAATCTTGATTAATTGTTATGGTTAATTACTTCTTAGATTATGAACATTATCTTTGGGTCATTTATTATATTGCTATTTGCAAGACTTGTCACTTGATGAATATCACCTCTTATCATGCTATCTATTAACATAAGGCATGATACACTTGACCTTCATAATTATCACGATAACGGGAATGATGACCTGACATCTTGATAGAACAACTGTACTCCTGATACACATGTGATACATTATGGTAAGAACCAGTACTCCTGATATACCTATATTCATGACGTTCCTGACTTGTTCTTGCTCATTCCCGAAATCTGATAAATCATCTAATAAATCATAAAATAAGACAACTTGCATCGGGTCAGGGGAAATATGCGGCTATCAATATGTGTTCGTGTTTACAGTGGTATTAGGTATGTTGTGCAACTAAATTTCCGGTCTGACCTGTGGGCCTCCAGGCGACCGAGGGGAGTGCTGGCTCCCTCCTTCCTGGTACCATCATGAAAAGGGCATACATAAGTCCCTCCTGTTTGCCTTGCGGCGGGTTCCGTTACCAAGCAACGGAACAATCCTGGGCCGTGGTCCCGGGTATGCACGGGACCCACTGTAAACATAGTTCGTTGATACCCCCGCTGGTTTCCAATAACAACCTTGCTTTACTTGGATATGGATCTATGTGTGCTGGGACGCTAGTTCACATAGCTAGATATCAGGGTAAGACGAGCAATAATAATAATAATAATAATAAAAGACGTTAACTGTGGTTGTTGTATGCGCTTGGATTACGGTGACATGAGATGAAGGTATATAGATGAGGGTTTCCTTGTTTGGATTATCCCCTCGAAGTACTGGTCTCATGAGGCCGTAGCTTAAGCATATACAATGCCCTTTCGTTTATGACATGCTATGCTCCTTTTACTTGCTGGATGATTATTCTTGATATTGTACCAACTCTCATATTCTTATTCTTATGCCACTCGGCTGTAACATGATCACTTGTTTGGGAGGTCCTGACTCCCTTGAATTTGTATGTTCAGGTTCCGAACCTTGGATCGAGGTGGAGCTTTCTGTGGAAGATCAAGCTTTCCTTGCCGAGCAAGTTGACTAGTCTCGGTTTCTGTTGTACCTGACCTTCCTTTTGAGCTCGCGGGATCCCCTTTCAACTCGTGAGCATATTGTAATTATATTGTAAATCGTACTTTTGTGCTTGGCTGTGATATATGATGTATGTGATATGTAAGAGTATGTCACAACTTGTGATAACCTTGTATAATTGTATTTCTTGTGTTGGCATATGAATGGGCACTACGCTTGTCGTACTCTGATTCTTGCTTGTACTGATGCTTAACGTATATACGTGAGGGTATTTCCGACCTGCGTATGTACGTTGCAGTAACGTCCCCGTACCCGTGGGATCGGGGTGTTACATAAACTTGCTAGACTTGAATTTATACATATTTTACTTGCTTATGCATGTTTTATGAATTTAAATTTTACCAAATGAATGTAAAAAGTGTATTTTTAAATAGTTTAATTAAAGAAACTGTTTCTATTGAACAACCTCCTGGTTTTGAACCTGAGAAACTTAAGAAAGCTATATATAGCTTTAAACAAGAACCCCGTGCTTAGTATGATAGACTCAAAAAAAAATTGATTCTGGTAAGGAAATTGGTAAAGTAGATACAACTCTCTTTATTAAACATATAAATAGAGACATATTGATTATCCAAGTATATGTTGATGATATACAATTTGGTTCTACTAATGATAATCTTTGTCAAAAAAATTCGAAGATCATGCAAAGTGAATTTAAGATGAGTCACATGGGTGAACTCAATTATTTTTCTAGTCTTCAAATCAAGCAAATGAAAGATGATATCCATCAATCAAAGCAAATATGCCAATGAACTTCTCGAGAGATTTGATATGGATAATTCTGAAAGCAAGAGAACTCCAATGGGCACAACTACATTTATAAACAAAGATGAGAATGATAAGAGTGTGGATCATAAGGTAAACCAAAGTGTAATTGGCTCGCTCTTATATATTACTGCTAGTAGACCTGATATAATGTTTAGTTTTTTTTATGTGCAAGATAACAATCTAATTCTAAAAATCCATATCTTAAAGCAGTGAAAAAGATTCTTATATACATTAATAACAAGTTGATTATGATTTATTTACCCGAAATCAAGTACATTTGAATTAATGTCAATAGTGATGCTGATTTTGCTGGATGCAAATCCAATAGAAAAAGTACTAGTGGTACTTGTCACTTTTAGAGACATTAACTAGTATCTTAGTGCAACAAAAGACAAAACTTTGTGTTATTATGTACAAGCGAAGCAGAATATATTACTGCTAGTATTGTTTGTGCACAAATTTTATGGATGAAACAAACCTTAATTAATTATGGTATTACAAGTTCAACATCACTTATCATATGTGATAATACCAGTGCTATCAATTTATCTAAAAAAACTTATTTAGCATTCATGTACTAAGCACATTGATATTAGACGTCATTTTTTATGTGATCATGCTATTAAGGGTAACATATCTTTAAGTTTTATTGCTACCGATATACAAATTGCTGATATTTTCATGTTGTTTTAAGAGAGGAGTTGTGTACTCTAAAGTTGTATTACGCAAATCCTCAGTAGAGGTTCCCTCTGTGGGAAGTCTTGTGTGGAGGATATAGTGCAAATCCTTCTGTATGAAGGCGGGGACGTAGAGCAGTGGCTCGAACCTCGAAACATATCTTGGTGTTTGCGTTTGATCTACTATCTCTAAACTCTCTCTCTCTCTCTCTCTCTTATTTATCTTGCATTGCATCATATTATTTATATCTTATATGCTTGGTTTGTTGGTGTGCCTCACTTGTGTTAAACTAAGAGAGCTTTACATAGCACCTCAACTCTTATTTAGAGAAATTTAAAGGAGATAATCCAGAGCCCTTCACCGGGAATTCAGCTACACTCTTTGGTTACAATAAGTGTGTTACAATTTGTTTTTAATTCTGTATCATTTGTCATTAGATTATCCTTACACCTATTCACCCGCCCCCTTCTAGGTGTACTTTCAATTGGTATCAGAGCCTACGCTCCTGATATTAGGTTTAACCACCTAGGAGTGAGATCTTAGTTAGCTAATCTAGATTTACTTTTGCACACTTGTTTGCTTACACACACTCATGGATTTGATGACCCTCCTATGTTTGATGTTTTCAATATCAATGTATGGAAGATTAAGATGAGTATGTATCTCAAGACTCTATGAATGCATGTTTACCTTGCCGCTACTAAGAAATCTTATTTTGATAATAGCAAGCATATAGAGGCCAATGCATAAGCCCTTGAGGCACTTAGGAGTACTCTAAACAAAGAATATCTTTCTATGATTTCTCATTGTATTCTTCCTTTACAGTGTGGAATACTTGACCTCTCCAAAGCTTCAAACGCCAAACATTATGGAGAAGGAATCTAGTGAGAATGAATCCGAACAACATTGCTACATGGTCCGAGGGAATGACTCCCTTGAGGTAAATTCGGAAACTCATCTAGATGATAGTGCTAGTTCTTCTGGAGATGATTACGTTGATGTCGATGCATGAAATGAAGAACTATCTCTTATTTGTGAAAACCTATTACAAAACTACCAACTCTTGAAAAAGAAAACTTTTAAAATGAAAGAAGAAAATAAGGATTTGTTTTCAAAACTTAACATGGCTTTGCAAGAAAGGGATGAGATTCACATGAAAGGGACTCATTGAAATCCCAACTTGATCTCATCTTAAATGAAAACAAAATCTTAAAAAGTAAAAATGATTGTGATGATATTTTGAAGAAAAATAAAGTTCTATCTTCAAAACTTAATTTTGTTGTAAAAGAGAATGATCCTTTGAAAAACAAAATTATTTCTATTTCAAAAGAATTGGATTTGATTTCTAATGAAAATAAATCTTTGAAAAATGATTTAGATTCACATGTTTGCCATGCTTCATGATCTAGTGTCCCTATTGCATGCTCCACCTCTTCTACTATTATTGAAAATGATAATGTATGTTAAAGAAGAGTGTTGATTGTTTGGGCTTCATTTTGAGACAATGTGCCATGAACCACACACGGTTGGAATCCATGTTTCGAAAGAAACAAGTTCTACATATGCATGCACACCTTACACGGCATACACATACTTCTCATGCTTACACACATGACACCATGTATGCTCATGTGTACACTTGTACACATTGTGGACGTAAGGGCCACCTTACAAAATTTTGTTATGATAGATTTAAATGATTCAAATTTTGTAAATAAGTTTGTTTGGGTTAGAAAAGGTGCTAACCCCCATGGACCCAATAGAGTATGGATACCAAAATTCACTCCTATTTTATTTGATGTAGGTGTGGGCTCTCACATGATGTGAGAGGTGTTGGTGCCTTGAGGTGAATGCGTTCTGAGCTATATGGTGACAATATTGGATGCAACACTTTCAAGGGGAGTTTGGTGGGAGGACCACCATGGTTTGGAGACCTAGAGATAAGCCCTATTTGTTTTGATAACTATCTCTTACTCCTTATTTATGTTTACATGTGATTGATGCTTAAACCTGCACAAAAATACAGTATTTCAGAATTTCAAAATAGAGATGGGCAAGTGCTCAATTCTACCGCGATAGCAAATGGCTATGCGGGTCGTGATCCACAAGGAGGGTTAGCGATAGAAGCGTTCAAGGTTTGTATTAAAATCTTTGTGAATAAAAACGAAGGTTCTTCTTTGTTTTAAGAAATGAAAATGAAAAAGAGTTAGGTTAAAGTTAAGTGTGGAAGAAAGTGGTACAATGAGAAGGTGGAGAAAATCAGAAAATGACAATGTACAAATGAATTGGAAAAGAAGGAAAAAGATTCGGAAGATGTGGTGATCTAAACTAAAGAAATAAAAGAAAAGAAAGAAGATTAAAGAAATACTTACCTAGTTTGGTTGATGACTTACCTGAAGAAATAAAAGAAAAGAAAGAAGATTAAAGAAATACTTACCTAGTTTGGTTGATGACTTACCTGGAACCCTTGCATGTTCTACCTTGCTACGGAGGCGTTCAACGCATAAGCCATAGGATCGAGCTCAGTCCCCATTCGCATTACATCATCAAGACGAACAAGAATGAAATGATACGGATCTTGAGGAGGAGAACGTCATAATGAATTATCGTTGGCACTCACACAGACATTGTTATACTGATGCTTCTGGATTCACTTGCATTCTCATCAAAACCAAAGAGGTAAAGTAGAAAGAAGAAGAAGAAAATAAAAGTAAAGAAGAACATAAAAAATATTACTTTTTATCGCTTGCAGAAACGATGGAAGAAAGGAGGAGGGTACATCGGTGTCACTCTCAACATAAGCCTCTCTCTCTTACTTACATGAATCTCAATCTAACCTAAGCTTACATACAAATTAAAATTACATAAAAAGAAAATAAAAACCTATACTACAAAGAGTAAAAAACTGGACTAATTCCTATCTCTGCATGGTCATCCTATGGAGGCTCTGAAAATCCTAGTATTTATAGGCAAAACCCAACCTATAGGATCACATGAAGATAGGGGGAGCAAACGCTCCCCCTAACTCTCCAACAGAGTCGCGAAAACGCGGCTTTGGCCGTGTTTTCGCGGTGGCCCTGTTGATGGTGCTCCCCGGTTTCTCGATTGGTCTTTATCTTCAGCTAGATTTGCAGTTTAAGTCTGAGATTTTGATGAAATGGCCTTTGATCTTTGGCTTCAACCGATCGATTTGTAGGGATTCGTTCTAACTGATTTTCAACCGATCTGATTTGCCCTGATTCACTGAGTTCGAATTAATTCTGATTTAATTTAGAATTTGATGGGCTTTTGGGCTCATTTCTCTTCACTCTCTTTTAGGAATGGGCCTGCAAATAAATTAAACATTTAATTAGGAAAATGCTGAGTTTATTCTATAATAAGTAGGAGAATATGATAATAAGTGTGCAATATTAGTGACCAATCACACCCCCATACCTATCTTTTGCTCGTCCTCGAGCAAAACAACTAAACTATACTAAGGATTATTAGACCACTTTCGCAGGTCACACGATTCCATGTGCAACAAGCCGTTAAACCTCTAGGTTTCCCCTAGAGGACGAGTTTTATCTCGTGAGGGTTTTCAGTGAATTACACCCACAAAATCCATAAAGAAAGAGAAACAAAGAGTTAGTATTTTCGAAAAGCATTTTGAAAGAGAAAAATATTTGAAATATAATTGTAAGATTTAAGTAATCTATAAGTTATAGGAAAACTGAATTTTTTATTCCTAAACTTAGTCTCTATAAAAAAATTGTTATCAATCAAAGTAAGGAGTCAAATTGTACTTCTCATCTAGTCCATTACTTTACCCTAAGTCATATGCACCTTTTGTTCGTGAAAATTTTGACTAAGAGTTCATTAACTCTAACTCTTATGCCTTATATATATATATATATATATATATATATATATATATATATATATATATATATATATATATATATATATATATATATATTTGTGGTATTATTTCTTAGTTCTATTAGGCTTTCTAATCTGCCCATGTAACGAGCCTTTAATCGATGACTCTCAAACCAAACGATCTTAGGGCACCAGGTGAGAAAACACCCCAAGGACTTAAGGACTTGAGCAAACAAGGCCACAAAACTAAGGATTTTATTATTTGAACCCCTTTTAGGCGTGAATACTTATGCTTTATTAGGCACAAATACCCAGCTTAATCAGAAGATTTTCATATATATTTTTTCTCAAACTTATCTAATCATCTTTCGTATAAATACTAAGGCTTGCTTAGGCCAAAGCACCTAGCTAATCAATAATTAGATTTGTTTATCTTTTATATTTTTTTTCTTTTTTTATTTTATTTTTTATAAGGCATAAGAATCTTTGTTTTTGAACCCTAAGTGTGTAAGTGTATGAAGTGTGCATATTTCATCAAGGTAAAGATCAAGACTAAATTACTTTGACAAATTTTCTTCCTAACCCTAAAAATCAAACAAATAATCTTATTTTGACCAAGTATAAGAAATCCTAATTTGAATTTTCCTATTCCTTAAAATTGACTTAATTTCTTACAAAAAATATGTCAAAATATGTTTCTATTTTCAAAAAGTTTTTAAAAGTAAAGAAAATGTTAATTTTTATTTATTTATATTTTTTTAAAATAAAAAGAAAAACCTAAAAGTTATGTTAGAAACCTCCCCCACACCTATCTCATGCATTGTCCTCAATGTATGAATTAATGCATAGATGCATGAAAAGAAGAAAGGGAAGGAAATATTACCTTAAGGTGGTGGTTCCGGTGGTGGTCTGATTGGTCCACGAAATGCGGCCCAATCGACTTTTCGTGAAATTCGGAGAAACCCACCAGAAATCTCTCTAATATAACCCATTAGAATGATGTATCCTTGAAGGATTTTATTAAAAATTTAACCCCATCTAATTTCCATATTCCATAATTAATTTCGGAGTCAAATTTGTCAGCCGCCTTGTCCCAAAATGGAGTGTGAAAAGATAAAATGATTGACTTGGACTCAGAAAGTACGGGAACTAATACCGACTCAGGAAGGTGGCTTAAGTCAAGTAAAGGTTCAGGAGTCGAAATTAGTTCAGGAAGTGGGTCCAAGTCAAGAAGTTGAAACTCAAGTCCACTTTTATTTTCCAATAATGGAATGTGACTTAATATTGGTGATTCAAGTTCAAGAATGATATGTGTGGGAATCAAAACTGACTCTAAAATATTACTCAAGTCTGGTAACAAAACAGGAGTCAATATTGATTCGAAAATTTGAACTAGATCACAGATTTGAGAATCTATGTCACATTTCTCATTGAGTTCAATGTCATAAAAATGAGAACTTGCCAATTTTTCAATAGGACTTTCAAAAGTGTAAAATTGGTCAAGTTCAATATGATCATCAAAGATGGGTGATTCAATTTCATGATGAGTTGGCACAGGATCCAATGTTGACTCGGAAAAAAGATTGAAATCAGGTGAAGACACCGGAGTCATTATTGAATCAGGAAGTAGAATTGAATCACTAAGTTGAGGTTCATGATCATATTCATTTTCAAGTTCAATTTCAGGAAAAGAATAACTTGCCAAACTGTCAATATCATTTTCAAAATTTAGAATTTGGGCAAGTTCAAAGGATTGTTCTGAAATGGAACCTTGTTTTCCAAAACAACATGACTCTTCGGCTCTAATAGAATGGTTACTGACATCAGAACTGGCCAAACGGTGAGAACGTAGAGATTGGACCATCATATCTATGTCATGATTACGAGCGTTTTGAGCCTGAGTCATGGCTTCAAGCATCTTTTCATAGTTAATAGGTTCATTGTATTGTTGAAAAGATGAAGTATTGTTTTGGAATTGGTGGTGACATTGTGAGTCCATCAGATTTTGTGATTTTTGTTTGGACTCACGCATACTCATTTCCAAAATTGATGGTTTTCTATTTTGGACTGGTGGAACTGAGTATGAATCTTGGAAATTTTGTGGACAAGGTGGAAAAGGAGGACAAGTTGGTTGAAAATTAGACTCGGGGGAGGTGAATCCTTACTGACTCTGTGAAGAGTTGAAATTATTCTGGAAACTATGGTTATAAGATTGGGGGCATGGATTATATTGATTCGGATAAGACCAATCCGGCACACTAGGTTGGTTAAAGTTGTGGTATGCTGGGTTGGTAATATCCGAAAAAGAGGTTGGTGTGTAATATGGATTACTATTAAAATTGGAAAAATTATTGTTATAGGCCATATTACACAGAAAAATACAAACAAAGAAACAAATAAGCAAACAAAGGAAAAAAAATTCTAAACTAAGTTAGGGTAGACCTATGACCTAGATGACTCCTAACTGGTTAGACTATCCACGGGAGGTATAATGCAGACTTTGACCACAAGCTAATCAGCCAGGTCAGGGCAAGATTGGTGGGAGGTTATCCGTCAAAGACGTTCTTTAATTAAATAACCACCAACCTTCGGGCTTTCGGCCCTTAATCCCTTTCCTAGACACTGATTTGGCAGGAGTCAAATTCTAACACCTTTCTCCCTTAGGATAATCTCCTAATTGAGTCCGAGATGTCCCTACGGCCAACGTCTACTCATTTTTAGTCAGGCTCGGGTTAGTGAGTGCTTGGAATCTGATTTTTGGGCCAAGGAAGGGTGAATAAATTCCCACCTTATCTTGTTATGGGGTGGTGCCCTTAAGATCAGTTTGTGCAAGTGTACAAGATATGCAAACAAGATTCACTCAAAGCGATGTAAATCAATCAAGAGATGAGTCCTATTCTAAATGCAATGCGAACGTACCTTACTCCAGCACTCTTCAACAGTAAAGTAAATGAATTGAAAAGACACGTGCCTAAAATGCAAACGTCTAATCAATTTTTCAAACTTTTCAACAAGTATTTTACTGTTGGTTTATTAGCAGGCTCCTGGTGATGTCATACAAGAAATAAAGTTTGCAGAAACTCTAATTTTTTGCAAAGCAAGCAGCCCTGCAAAAAGCCAGTCGGTAGTGAACTCTTCCTTGCCGCGGAAACGCGGCTAGAGCTGAGCAAACCGGCAATTCAGAGGGTACTTGTCTCTGTTTTCTGGAACAGAGGCCCAAGACCACTTATATGATACTGCAATCTTTTTTTCCTACTTTTCCTGCCCTATAACCTGCAACAGAGAAGAAAAATTCGTTTCAGTTCTAAAAATTCAATAAAAACCGTTACCCTCCCCAGCAACGGCACCAAAATTTGATTGATGGTTAAACCTGCACAAAAATACAGTATTTCAGAACTTCAAAATAGAGATGTGCAAGTGCTCAATTCTACCGCGATAGCAAGTGGCTATGCGGGTCGTGATCCACAAGGAGGGTTAGCGATAGAAGCGTTCAAGGTTTGTATTGAAATCTTTGTGAAGAAAAACGAAGGTTCTTCTTTATTTTAAGAAATGAAAATGAAAATGAATTAGGTTAAAGTTAAGTGTGGAAGAAAGTGGTAGAATGAGAAGGTGGAGAAAATCAGAAAATGACTATGTACAAATGAATTGGAAAAGAAGGAAAAAGATTCGGAAGATGTGGTGATCTAAACTAAAGAAATAAAAGAAAAGAAAGAAGATTAAAGAAATACTTACCTAGTTTGGTTGATGACTTACCTGGAACCCTTGCATGTTCTACGTTACTTTGGAGGCGTTCAACGCATAAGCCATAGGATCGAGCTCAGTCCCCATTCGCATTACATCATCAAGACGAACAAGAATGAAATGATACGGATCTTGAGGAGGAGAACGTCATAATGAATTATCGTTGGCACTCACATAGACATTGTTATACTGATGCTTCTGGATTCACTTGCATTCTCATCAAAATCAAAAGAGGTAAAGTAGAAAGAAGAAGAAGAAAATAAAAGTAAAGAAGAACATAAAAAATATTACCTTTTATTGCTTGCAGAAACGATGGAAGAAAGGAGGAGGGTACATCGGTGTCACTCTCAACATAAGCCTCTCTCTCTTACTTACATGAATCTCAATCTAACCTAAGCTTACATGCAAATTAAAATTACATAAAAAGAAAATAAAAACCTATACTACAAAGAGTGAAAAACTAGACTAATTCCTATCTCTACATGGTCATCCTCTGGAGGCTCTGAAAATCCCAGTATTTATAGGCAAAACCCAACCTACAGGATCACATGAAGATAGGGGGAGCAAACGCTCCCCCTAACTCTCCAATAGAGCCACGAAAATGCTGCTTTGGCCGCGTTTCCGCGGCCAGGGTGTGGCCAGGTGGCCACACCCTATTGGTGGAGCTCCCCGGTTTCTCGATTGGCCTTATCTTCAGCTAGATTTGTAGTTTAAGTCCGGGATTTTGACGAAATGGCCTTTGATCTTTGGCTTCAACCGATCGATTTGTAGGGATTCATTCTAACTGATTTTCAACCGATCTGAACCGATCTGATTTGCCCTGATTCACTGAGTTCGAATTAATTCTGATTTAATTTAAAATTTGATGGGCTTTTGGGCTCATTTCTCTTCACTCTCCTTTAGGAATGGGCCTGCAAATAAATTAAACATTTAATTAGAAAAATGCTGAGTTTATTCTATAATAAGTAGGAGAATATGATAATAAGTGTGCAATATTAGTGACCAATCAACATGCTTTTAGATTATTGATTTTTTAGCATGTCATGTTTTAAATGCTCATAATGTTAAATGCCATGTCAATTAAACTTATGCCATACATGTATAGTAATTGAGATACACTCATATTCATATGGATCCATATTTTGTGTTCTCACTATAGTTTAGCTATTGTGTATATCATAACTCTAAAACATGTGCATTTACATAATGATCATATTGATTTATATTTCTGATTTTGTACTTCATATTTTGATTACATGTTTGGATGTAGTTTTCATTAAAACTTGTGTCAATACTTGTACAACTAGTGAGTCACAAATAGATTATTATATGTTTGTGCTTGATTGCTCATTTGTACTCATTAGATGTACTAGTGTAGCGTAGTTTGATGATTCGTGCATTTTGACTTGTATTCCCTATATTTGGTACATGTTTTTCATGAAAATGTATTTAGCTTCATGTATATGTCAATTTTGTCAAAACTTTAAGATATACATGTATACCCTTGAGTCATTTGCGTTTCATGTAAAAAAATTTTATGGACTCAATTGTGCTTAGATATGTATGTATACTTCTAGTTTAGACATAACATATATATACCTTGAAGTTTGAATTATTTTGATGAAAATTAAATTTTCATGTTTTTTATATTTATAAAGAAATTTCATATTGAGCTAAATTGCCTATTCTCATAATTTCATTGATTACATGATTCTTCCACTCACATTATTCTTTTTTACTCATGATTTTTGTTTTCATGAGCTTTGTATGTGCTTTATTGATTTTGAGTGTTGATCATCGTGTGACCTACATGTTTTTCATAGAATAGATTCATATTTTATTCCTTATTTGAAGGATCCCGTACTAGTTTACAATATTATCTTCAAACTAGTCATTATTCTTCAATTGGTAGAGTTTTCAAACATGTTAAATTATTTCCAAATCCTATTTTGAAAACCCCTTCCTTTCAAGGGCGGATGGATGGGGGACCATGCCTTGTATGCTCAAATTGAAAATCTATTTAAACTTGTGCATAAAAGGGAGGTAATTATGAGTTATACACTTGAACCTCATTATGTTTTCAATTGGTATCACAATTGATATTTATCTTATATACTCATATGTTTTCTATATATATATGCTTCAAACTTAAAATAGTATCAATTTCGATTGGTATTTACATTTTCATACATATATATGTGATTTAATTGTGCTTACAATATCTTTACATCTTAAAGCACAAATTATGTTTATGCTAAACTTGATTTACCACTTAATGTCAATTATTTTTTAATTGGTATCTTATACAAGCTTATGCATTATTTTTATTGGTATTTCATAAATGGAGAGAAATTTCATGTTTTACTTTTCAATTGGTTTTATTTTCAATTGGTATTTTACTCTCATTCTTTATGATAAAAAAATGATATTATTCAATTGATATCTTATTTTTAAATTGGTATCAAGATATTTTCAATTGGTATCTTTTAGTATCTTAAAATTTTTGTTTACTTTCAATTGGTATCATGCTTCATTTTAAATTGGTATCTATATTGAAATGAGTTGTGTTTACCTAAAATTTTAGTTTTTACTTTCTATTGGTATCAAAACTTACAATATATATATTCTTTCAATTAGCATCAAGATCTACAATATATAGATATTTCAATTGGCATCAAAACATACAATTTCTCAATTTATATTGATATCAAGATTTACAAGCCTTTTTAAATTGGTATCAAGATATTTTCAATTGGTAACTTTTAGTATCTTAAAATTTTGTTTACTTTCAATTGATATCTTAAAAATGTTTTGATCTTTTTCTATTGGTTTCAAAAATTGGTATCATGATGTTTCGATGTATACCTTTATCATAAATTGATATTTTTTTTAATTGGTATCACATTGTTTTGGTTTGTATTGCTTATATGCAAGGGAAGCTTAACATCTTCTCTTTATATAGATTCAGTTGAGTGTATTTCATATTGAAATGATTGACCTTTTTTTGGTATGTAGTACACGTGAGCATCACATCTCCTTTTATACATTGTATACTATGCGTTATGTGATTAGGATTTAGTCATCTCTTTTTCATATAATACATGTATGCAGGGAGAGTTAACTTTACGTCTCTCCTCTTCATGAATGTATATCGCATATACACCATTCTTGTTTGATTTGATCCAAAGGAAGAAAATGATTTTTGAGTTTATTTATGCCCCTTTGTTGATGATTAGACAAAAAGGGGAGAGAAATTTGGAGTTTTATATATGCATAAGAAATTTGGAGTTATATATATATGCATATGATGATTTGACAAATACAAAAAGGGGAAGAGAAATTTGAGTTTTACATATGCATACTTATGTCATCTATATGCATGATTATTTTTTTCCAATTAGTATCAAGCATATATGTTAATATGTGTTATTTGTTTTATGCATACATTGAATATTTTTATTGTTTATTGATATGCATGAGTTAAGGGGGAGCTTCTATGAAGCTTAACTTTAATCCATGCATATATAACTCCATGAGTTTTGTCATCATCAAAAAGGGGGAGATTGTTGGCCCAGAGGCCCATCACTCTAGTTTTGATGATGATTAACTCATGTAGTTATAGTTTACTAATAATCTTGTGATATTTAGTTTCAGATATTTGATCAAGATATTAGTAGGTGATTAGCTTCAACAAAAGAGTTTTGGAGCTTTCACATGTTGATTCAAGAGCTCATGCGTCAAGATCGCATCTAGCACTCGGTTGGAGTCAAGCTCGTTGGATCGCGTTTGGATCGAGTCGACTTGGAGATAAGAAGACTTTGATTTGTATTTAGTTTAGTTTGTTTAGATCTTGTGTAAAGATTAGATAGTGTTGATATGCTCAAGTTCACACACACAAAAGTTTTCAGTTTATTGGTTTTAGGTTTTCGGTTTAACCGATATTGGATTTCATGTCAAAAACATAGCTATAATATCTTTCATGTATATTGGATTTTATCCATATATTACATGCTTCAAAGTTGTTTCAATATCATGTTTTTGTATTTACATGAGTTTTGGAGAAAACGATTTTTCATTTCAAAAATTCAAGTTTTGAAAAATACCGATTTTTGTTTAAGGCAAAATTTTCATATCACAAAAATGGTTCAAATAGTTTGTAATATGTGTTGAATTTTAGTCACACATATTTGTATTTCAAAGATCTTAAAAGAACTTATTTTTGTGAAATTTATGTGTATTTTATGGAATTTTTTAAAAGGCAAAAGGACAAGTTTTAATCCTCATAATGTTTAGACCTGGCTGTCTGCCGGTCGACCAGACGGTCGACCGAGGCGGCGTCGGTCGACCGGTCCGGTCGACCGATGTGCACAGACGTACACAAGCCAAATGGCTGAAAGGCCGATCGACCGGGTCGGTCGACCGTCCATAGAGCTCTGCTCGCTGGAAATGGCCCCGGTCGACCGGGCGGTTGACCGGCAGAAAACTGTTGCTCTCTGTATCTAGTCCCGGTCGACCGGGCGGTCGACCGGTGGCTCAACGGTCATAAAAATGACCGTTGGCCGGTCGACCGGGCGGTCGACCGGAAGGGCAATTCTGCCCTTTCCAGATTGCCAACGGGCAGAATTTTTAGAGGCTATATATATGCCTCCTCTTAAGTTGTTTTCAACAAGTTTTTCAAGAGCAAAAATTCTCATCTTCTTAAGTGTTTTAACAGCAAGTTTTTAAATAGTTTTTTGGGCTTAAAGATTTTATCTTTATTTATTTTTAAAGGGTTGGAAAAATCAAGAAAAGGAGAAGTCTTTGGGAGTTGTTTTGATCTTTATTTATATTTCAATTTAGAGTTTTTCTCAAGAATTTTTCTTTGTGATTTTGATTTCCAAACCTTTTATTTTCTCACACTTGAGCTATCTATCTATCCTATCTATTAGGATCTTGTTTTGTGAGGAATATTGGTTTGTGGTTGTTGAGACCACCAAGAGTTGTAATCTTTCTTTGCTTTGTGCTATCCCTCTAGTGAGAGGTGATTGTGGAGGAGTTTGATTTTGTTGATATCCCTCTAAGTGTAGAGGTGATTGTGGAGGTTGTGTTGGTATCCCTCTAGTGGGAGGTGATTGTTGTTGATTGGCTTAGTGCCCTATCCCTCTATTGTGAGGTTGATTTTTGTGTCTTAGTGCCTTGCCTCTTGTGTAGAGATTATTGTTGTTTTGAGAGAGGAGTTGTGTACTCCAAATTTGTATTACCTAAATCCTCAGTAGAGGTTCCCTGTGTGGGAAGTCCTGTGTGGACGATATAGTGAAAATCCTTCTGTGTGAAGGCGGGGACGTAGAGCAGTGGCTCGAACCTCGAAATATATCTTGGTGTTTGCGTTTGATCCACTATCTCTAAACTCTCTCTCTCTTATTTATCTTGCATTGCATCATATTGTTCATATCTTATATGCGTGATTTGTTGGTGGGCCTCACTTGTGTTAAACCAAGAGAGCTTTACATAGCACCTCAACTCTTATTTAGAGGAATTTAGAGGAGATAGTCCAGAGCCCTTCACCGAGAATTTGGCTACACTCTTTGGTTACACTAAGTGTGTTGCAATTCATTTTTAATTCCGCTTCATTTGCCATTAGATTAGCCTTACACCTATTCACCCCCTCTAAGTGTACTTTCAGTCTAGGTCTAAGGTTTACCCTAACTTAAGTTAGATTTTTTTTCTTTTTATTTGTTTGCTTATTTGTTTGTTTTTCTTTGTTTGTGTTTGGCATTTCTTGTGTGATATGGCTTATAACAATAAATTTTTCAATTTTAATGGTAATCCATATTACACCCCGACCTCTTTTTCGGATATTACCAACCCAGCGTATCATAATTTTAACCAACATAGTGTGTCGGATTGGTCTTATCCGAATCAATATAACCCATGCCCCCAATCTTATGACCATAATTTCCAAAATAATTTCAACTCTTCACAGAGTCAATTGGGATTCACCTCCCCCGATTCCAATTTTCAACCAACTTGTCCTCCTTATCCATCTTGTTCACTATATTTTTAAGATTCATACTCAGTTCTACTAGTTCAAAATAGAAAACCATCAATCTTTGAAATGAGTATGCGTGAGTCCAAGCAACAATCACAAAATCTGACGGACTCACAATTTCACCACAAATTTCAAAACAAAACTTCATCTTTTCAAATCCACTCGCAACAAAATGATGAACCAATCGACTATGAAATGATGCTTGAAGCCATGACTCAGGTTCAAATCGCTCGTAATCATGACATAGATCTAATGGTTCAAACTATCCATTCTCACCGTTTGATGTCGCTAACCATTCTATTAGAGCCGAAGAATCATGTTGATTTGGAAAACAAGATTCCATTTCAGCACACCCATTTGAACTTGCCCAAACTCTAAATTTTGAAAATGACATTGACAGTTTGGCAAGTTATCCCTTTCCTGAAATTGAACTTGAGAATGAATATGATCCTGAACCTCAACTTGGTGATTCAATTCTACTTCCTGATTTAATAATGACTCCGGTGTCTTCACCTGATTTCAATCTTTTTCCCGAGTCAACATTGGATCATGTGCCAATTCATCATGAAACTGAATCGCCAATCTTTTATGATCATAATATTGAACTTTACCAATTTCATACTTTTGAAAGTCTCATTGACAAATCGGTAAGCTCTCATTTTTATGAAATTGAACTCAATGAGAAATGTGACCTAGATTCTTCAATTTGTGAGCCAGTTCAAATTCCTGAATCAATATTGACTCTTGTTTTGTTACCCAACTTGAGTAATATTTTAGAGTCAGTTTCGATTCCCACACCTGTCATTCTTGAACTTGAATCATCAATATTAAGTCACATTCCATTGTGGGGAAATGAATGTGGACTTGAGTTTCAACTTCTTAATTTGGACCCACTTCCTGAACCAATCTCGACTCATGAGCCTTTACTTGACTTAAGTCACTTTCCTGAGTCGGTATTAGTTCCTATACTTTCTAAGTTCAAGTCAATCATGAAAATCATTCCATCTTTTCACACTTCATTTTGGGACAAGGGTGTTGATAAAATTGACTCCGAAATTAATTATGAAATTTAGAAATTAGATGGTAAAATTTTAATAAAAATCATTCATGTATACATCATTTTAGTGGGTTATATTAGAGAGGTTTCTGGTGGGTTCCTCCGAACTCCACGCAAATTCGATTGGGTACATAGGTGTTTGGCGCAATTTACCAAAATATTTTAATTAGCTATTTCTGTGGATACCAAAAGCTATTAGACTAATGTAGATGTTTTATAAATTTATAGATATTTATAGGTAAAATCATATTGATAGGTATAATCATATTTACCTAGCATTGTGAGTTCAATTCAATAGTAAAGATAAGGGAAATTAATCACAAATTGAGTAAATATCAAATGAGGTCACATTGGGTTCGGAGCCGTGTTAAATCTATGCCTTACTCATTGTAAGTTCGGATAAAATCAATGAGATTGTTCTTTACAATCCAAACTATTAGAAAATTCTTTCGTGTTAGGATTTCGATCCATACTCTATCCACGAATATTTAAGATCGACTAGGAATCAGTTATGATCCAGTTTGGGATTAGATCAGGTCCAGATAATCAGGTAATATTACCAAATGTTCGAGATGACCTTGAGAGATTATTCTTTCCTTAAAGAACAGACTTTTTAAGTGTAAACTGGGTGACTGTTGATCTTCTTTGAATTTGAATCTGCAAGAGCAAAGAACCATTAGGAGAGTCCAACAAGTGACTTTAGGTCCGCTTAGTGTTTTTCTTTACTTTTACGAGATATCTTGTGATGTTGGCCTTGCTTTGAGCCGCGATCCACTTTGGCAAGGCCCTTAGGGCTCACACAGTTACATGCAGATTCCCCCAAAATTTTGCTACTTAGTAATTAAGAGAGTGAAATGACATTTTTTTGGCTTATTGTAAGAAAAATATCCCAATGTTTCCTCAAATTTTAAGTTTAATATCTTGTACTAATTTTTCTCATGTTCAATACACCGTAACTTTTTAATTTTACATAGAATAATTGAGCAGTTTTGTCATTCAACTGAAATTCAATGACACTGTTCTCTTCATCTTCTTTCCCCAACTTTATCTTTTTTTTTTTTTTTTTACAAAACTGTAATCGAGCATTTGCTCAAGCGGTATTTTACTTTTTGTCCTTGTTGGAGGTCGTAGATTTAACCTCCCCATCCGCAGCGAGCGATGGGATTTTTTGTACTAAAAATTTGCATATGAGTCCACTAGACTTGATTAGCGGTTCATCGAGGCTTACTTATGACATAAGAAGACTGTGCACGGAGGCTACTATTAGTATCATAGAGGCTCTTGTTATGATTTATGAGTGTGCACCATGTGCTTCATTTCCTTTGCTATGGCGGTGTACTTTTCCACTTTTTGGGCTATGACGGTAAGCCAACATGCCTCTCCAAAAAAAAAACAAAAAAAAAAACAAAAGAAAAATGTACCCTAGTAAAACTGCCACCCTCCCCTTTTTCCTCCTATCCGCACCGCTTTTTCCTTCTTGCTATAACTCATTATCGTCTTTTCCCACCAGTTTCTTGATTTCCCTTGGGAGAAAACGTGATTAAAAAAGAGAGTGAGCTTATTTCATGTCTCGCCTCTACTGACACTATACCTCCTCTTTCGCAACGTCCTCCATAACCATTATTTTTATCCTCTCCCTCTTTCAATAGTACAACATCCCCGAACACCTCTACAATTCTAATATCTTAATAAACCTAAACTCTCTCTCTCTCTGAGAGAGAATATAATTCAATTCCAAATCATTCTATTTATTTAGAGTTTCCTTGTTCATCTACTTCTCTCAATTTATAACTTGAAGAAGAATGGCAAGGATAATTTAAGAATTTTATTTTTCAAGGTAGCCAGTAGAAAACAAAACAAAAAAAAAAAAAAAAAAATCTTTAAAATATTGAACACGAGGCATTAAATTTGAATATGAAAGAAGCATTAGGTATTTTTCAGAAAATAAACCTTCTCTTGTAGAGAATAGCCCGATACAAGATACAAATTCTCTCCCCACTTACAAAGAAACTTCATTAGTTTAACGCCATTTGCATTTTGTATCAGTTTACAGTGAAACTGTCAGCATTAGATTGTTCAAATCAAACGGCTTGGGTTAAGCTTGACCCTTAGACAACTAACTCTATGCAAGTAAAGAACAGACTGCAACCCTCCACAGGAGGCAGCAACAAAGAACCACCAGGCAATAATGACGATATGATAGTGAAAAGCAATACACAATGACTGATGAAAGGGAAGGGAAGCAGTTAGGAATCATTCGTGCTATCCAATATTACAGTTAAAAGCCTTCCATATTTCCACACATCATTCGTTGTTAATAGAGGATTGAGCTCTCCCTTCTTCATGCAAGTATTAGTTACCGCACTATGGAAACATCTCACAGAACACTTGTTGGTTTCACATCAATCAATCAATCCCCCCTCAAATAAATAAGCAAGCGTAGTTGCATGCTCTCACGGGCTCCTCTACGCAGATTATCTCCTGTACCGGTATCGCTTGAAATTGAAATAAACATGAAGAATTCCTCGTTCGAAAGTGCACTTGAAACCCTTCTTGTGTGAATACTCCCACTCCTTGTTTACAATTCTGAAAGCCTGTTAGTACAAGAAACATTGTAAGTGGAAACATCCGAAACACAATGATTGAAACAAAAAGAACACAGAGAAAGCACTAAGATGCATTGGGTTGATCTAAGGTTTTAGCGAACAACGCTTACAATGTCCTCATATGGAGGCCCGGCATGGAACCTTATAATGCAGGTTTCTCCACTTCCATCCTTCTCTATAGTGTATGTGGGGGCTTTGATTTATCAACGAGGTCGGGATAAAATATATTGAACTTGTAGCCCTGTACGATCTTTGGTGGAGGATTGTCATGATCATAATGAGTTTGATTGTATTTGTTCCACTCGTATCCTGTGTGAACACGATTGAAGTACTTCGGTTTCTTGGACGGTATTTATCATGCCACCAGTAAACCTATAAAGTGAACCATCACATGGTTAGCATCATACAAGTAAGATATACAACAGTAACAAATACCATTGTCCTGTGTGTATGTATGGCTTTGTAGTCAGTTCAATGGCATCTCCAAACTACGTATGTTTCTAATTTGCTACTTTGTGAAATTAAGATCAGTCAAATCACTTATTCATATAACTTATTCATATAAAACTCAAGTATCAAAATCTCTGAAACACAACTTGCTTCGCGATCCTACCAAAGATCGTTCTGGACCTCAGATTCAACAGCAATTAATATAAACTAAAATAAAATAAGAAATGAATTAAGGAATCTACACACCTGTGAATCCAAATTTACTTCAGCTCCAGAACCAAATACTGCATCACCTTCCTCCAGAGCCCCCATTGCTTTCATGCATTGCTTTCAACTCCAACTCATCAGGTGCAGCTGCCTTTGCTGCCATTGCTTCTTGAATCCTCCGTTGATGTTCTACCATTACAGCCTCACGTTTTCTATCCTGTTAATTGGTACCGAGGAAATTTAGTTACTTAAGCAGCATGTAAGAAAGAACGAAGACCAATCAACTACTTGTGCACACAACAGGCTGAAACTTGAAATAAGATAATAAGTAACTCATGTAATAGGTATAAAGCTAATATTAAGATCAACTCAGAGAAACCCAGAAAATATCATGAACAGTTTGAAGCCAGAACATAGTTTTCAATGAAAACAATCCTAAGGTAAATAAAATATGCAGAATGGGATCGATACCAGACCGCTGCTTGTTCTGAAAATCAATGATTGCATGGATAAGAGTTTTAACAAATCCAGATCTTGCATTTAAGTTAAAACTAGAAACCAGTGGAAACAAATAAAAGATGACTGTGATGTAAAACCACCTGGATCGCAATCACCTTCAAATCGAAACCAAAATTTAAACTGAGGAAAAGATAAAAGTTGGGTTTCCACCCCTTGCACGGGCTTCTCACCCAAAACTCGAGAGCAAAAGAGACTCAAGAATTACTCAGATAATTTGTGGAAATTTTTAATCATTCAATTATTCATTTCTTATTCCAATAGTTTAAGGGGCCTTATATAGGCTTTACAAAAGAGAAGTACTGGGAAATAACCGATGTGGTACTAAACGTCCACAAAAGAACAAAATAAAAGGAACTCAAATAAAGCTGACACAAAATACTAAATAATTAGCTAAGACATGAGAAGATAAATAGGAGCTGCGTGATGTCCTCATCAATTCCCTCGGGGTGGGAGGAACTCGACCCTGTCGAATGAGGACTCTCCTCACGAAGCATCTCAATCGGGCCAAGGTGGTGGTCGTGGCAGCAGCATGGGAACATCATGTCGAGACCATGTGGCGGAGGAGGAGCTGGTCTCCGTGACAGAGCGGTGGTGGAAGATAGCAGCACGATCAAGGAACAGGAAGTAGAGCGAGGTGCATCATCCTGACTGAAAACGGAGCTGATACCAGGATCCCACGGGCTATCCAACTCGTAAGCAATCACCCTGTTTTCAACTGTAAATTCCTGCAAAATACTATAGGGGTATGCAGCAAATTTGTAGGGCTTATTGCAAATTGCTATCAGCCTAGTGATATCATCAATATGTGCAACAGGCAGATGCAATGCAGTAGGTATTCTAAGCATAGCTCCTAACGATGGGAGAACGAGAGATATAATATGCCTAGAAGGACACACATCTAACAATGGAGGTACACGGGACTCGGTCACAAACTCTAAACATCCCGAGAAAGAAGTATTAGAAACCATTTGTTGGACCTTGGCAAGAAATTCAGGTGACTCCCTAAAAGATGAATTGATAGGAATGACCATAAAAATTAGGTTCAACACAAGGAGACTCGAATGGTTGATTAGGCACAGTGGGTACATTAGGCTCAACTGTCTTGTCCGCGTCATCATTGTCACTATCAGAAGACATATGAATTTCATTAATAATCGGTGTGACAGAATCAACTGCTATGTCTTCAATTATGTTAACGGTTTTAAAAGAAACTTGGACATCCTCAACAGTCTTTGAATCGTCGACTTCATCAGTGGGCATAGTTCTAACAGGTTGACTCTCCGAGGGGCACTGATAATGATAATGTCCATAGCCCTTACATTTAGAACATTTGATTTTGGCATTGACTAGCGTTTTGAAAGTCAAGTCCAATTTTAATGCCACATCAAAGGCATCTTCAACGGTATCTAGGTCATAGGGGCCAGTAATCATAGCACGTTTTATTTTAGGCCGTAAACCCCAAATAAACCTAGTTAGAGTCTCAGAAGAGTGCTCTCTCACTTCACTACAACGGGTTAAGTCCTTAAATTTGGAAATGTACTCATGAACGGACATATGACCCTGATGGAGATTGTGTAGCTGGTCTAGGTGGGAGTCTCTATCATGGTGATTAGTCATGATGACTCAAGCAAGCAAGCAGGTGCAATGGAGAGCCCTAAAGTTGATTAAACTAAATGCATGCACTAACAAAAATTCCCTAAAGTTTAAGGCTCAAATGTAAATAAAAATGGATTCCTAAAATGATGCAAAGATGCAACCACTAGATCGAAGCAAATAGCATTTCTACCAACAAATTATAGCAATCCGTATAGTAGTTGCAAGTAATAAACAGTTAATGAACTAGGTCAAGTTGTGATATCACCTGAGGTGGAGTCGTTCACGCCTGGGAAGGCGACCGTAGCTCAAACCTGAATGAGACTGCTGTAGGCGCGTAGTACTGCTGTCACGAATCCACTGCCTCGAAAACGGGTCAATTCGGACTTGAAACGAGCTCTGAGCGGCCTTTGGAAGTTAGGTGCTGAACCTGGACTGTGTTGACTGAGTCAGCTCAGTATCTGCCCCACTGAGTTGCTATCGTATTGTACTGAGTCACTGCTGAGTTGACTCGGACTGAGTCACAGAGATCAGGGCCGAGTCAATTGGGTTTGAGTCAAATGGGCCTGAGTCCTGTTGAGTCAGATCAACTCTGCCGGGTTCAAAATATCTTAAACCCGAACCCGGATCAGAATTCGGACCCGCGACCGCTTGGATTCCCTTTAAAGCCCTGATGGATTTTGACTGGGTCGGGTTGGGTTTTAAGATCAAACCCAATTCCTTCTCTCCCTCTTACGATCTCACAGCTAGGGCAAGGTGCGGCGGCGACCTGATGGCGGCGGCGTGGGGCGTTCACCGGCGAGGCTCCCACGGCGAGGCTCCACGGCGCTGGAGGTCCACGGATCAGGCTCCCACGGTGAGAAGAGGGGCGCGGCGTTGGAGATCCACGGCGACGGTGACTTCGTCGATCGGAGGCGACGGTGAAGATGAAGATGAAGACGAGCGGTGGCGACGCCCGAGGAAGATGGCGGAGCTCCGATGAGGCCTTGGCGGGGAAGTTCCGATCGGTGGGGGCTTCAGTCGGAGGCGCCGAGGCTCGGATCCACTTTGATCCGAGCACAGATGGCAGGCAGCTAGGGCAAAGGAGGAGGCGACACGAGACGGCGGCGGCGAGGCGATGTCAGTTTCTCGGCGACGATCTTCAACAGCGGCGGCGGCGGCGGAGATCTCTCCTTCGTTCTCGGGCGCGGCTAGGGCAGAGAATTGGCGTCGGCGGCGCTGTGGCGAGGCGGAAGAGGCCGTCGACGAGACCTAAGGGGAAAAACGATGACGGCGGGGAGGGCACCTGACGTTGGCGACGAGATCGGACGGAAGAGGGATTGATGTCGGCGGTCTGGTGGCGGCGGCGTAGTCGACGGCGATGATGATGAGGATGAAGAGGACCGGGGACTTCTTCGGCGGCAAACTCCGACGGAGGAAGAGGCGGCGAGGGCGATGCTTCGTCGATTGGTGGATCTCGGGCGACGACGGCGATGGGGATCTCCTCAGATCTGCGTCGGCTTCGTCGGTGGTGGAAGACGACGGCGATCTTTGTCGTCGTTGATGGTGTGGCGAGATCGCGTTGAGGAGGCGCTGCGTTGTTGGTGGCGGCGATTGATGTTGTCGATAACGACGAGCGGCGGCGGCGGATGGACTGGGAGAGGAGATGAACAGTGGGGATTTGAAATAATCAGGGATTTTCGATGGATTTTTTTTTTCCACTGTGTATTTTTTTTTTGAACAGTGTAATTTTTTTTTTTTGACTGAATCTGGAATAGATCTAGGGTTTTTTTTGGAATATATAGATCTAGGGTTTGAAAACTGGAAGAAAATTTAAAAAAGACAATATTTGAAGGGGATTGAAAACCGGTGCTCTGATACCAAAATGATGTAAAACCACCTGGATCGCAATCACCTTCAAATCGAAACCAAAATTTAAACTGAGGAAAAGATAAAAGTTGGGTTTCCACCCCTTGCACGGGCTTCTCACCCAAAACTCGAGAGCAAAAGAGACTCAAGAATTACTCAGATAATTTGTGGAAATTTTTAATCATTCAATTATTCATTTCTATTCCAATAGTTTAAGGGGCCTTATATAGGCTTTACAAAAGAGAAGTACTGGGAAATAACCGATGTGTACTAAACGTCCACAAAAGAACAAAATAAAAGGAACTCAAATAAAGCTGACACAAAATACTAAATAATTCGCTAAGACATGAGAAGATAAATAGGAGCTGCGTGATGTCCTCATCAGACTGCCTATTGGAAAACATCAGCAAATAACTGGAGGAAGGAAGTGATGGGAATCACTAGCTCTTTAATTGTACTTAGTCTTTTCCCTTTACTTTAGGTTAGCTTAGTGTGCTATGTTATTTTGCTTTAGTCCTATATTGGATATGAAAGAAAACTTCTTTTGTATTGGGCCTATATAAGGCCAGGACCTATAGTCTTTTAGGCAGTTCAATTGATTTAAGAAACCTAAATTTTGCATTGTAACCTTACTTTATGATTTAAATCTCTACATAATGAAGTGCTTAGTGGGAAAGCGATCTCCTTAGTGTTAAAGCCAAAACCAATCTTATCCTCCAAAACCCTAATTTCTTCCCCCTTTCTTCTTTTCTCCTTTTTGTATTATATCATTTTGGTATCAAAGCTAAATTCCTGCTCTGTTCTTCCTCCACAAAAAAAAAATTCCCTCCACAAAACCATAGGTTCCACCACAAATACCAAGAAAAAAAACCCAGATCTTCATCAGTTTCTTTCTTTTTTAGTTTCCAAAAAAATCCGAAACCCTAGATCAGATTCAAGTCAAAAAAAAAAATCAAAAGAAAGTAAAAAGGAAAAGAAAAGAAAGAAAATCAAAAAATCCCAGAAAATTGTGATCGGGGACTGTTCATCGTCTTCCCCAATCACTACACCCTAACCCTAACATACCTCACTGCATCATCGCCAGAGCTCCACCCCCACCCTCGACGACCACCACGACCTCCGCTAGCTCTGTGTCGCCGCCATCGACTCCCACTGAGACCTCGCCCCCTCTTTCGGCCTCACCCATAGCCCTCTGCCTTCACCATCGACGTCACCACCATCGATGACCTCGCGTTCACGCCACAATACCGACGCTGAAGTTCCCTGGTGCCCTAGATCGCGGCTTCAACCTCCAGAGTCACTGCTGCCACCAGATCTTCTCATCTTCCTCTCTGATCCACCGACATCCCAAGGACTTGCCAACATCTTTAGAGCTTCGCCACCCTCGCCAGAGCCTCGCCGGACCCACCAGGACATTGCCTTCTTAACCGCCGTCGACATCGCCCTCCGACACAATCACCAACTCATTGTTGGTGTCTCGAGCTCGTCGTTGTCGCCTCGAAACTGCCTCTTCGTCGTTAGATCCTCGTCGACGACTTCCCACCTTCAATCGTCGTTCGTCGCCAAAGAGTTGTCACTGTCGCCTGACAGCAAGCCCTAATTGTGAAGATCGGGTAAAGGAGAAAGATTAATGGGTTGTGGGAACAATCAATCCAAAATTCATTTGCTATCGGATTTAAATTGTTAAACCCATGAATGCCCTGACCTTGATCATAGGACTTTTGGATCTTTAAGATCGAACCCAACCTGACTCGGATCCGACCCGCCAAGTCGCCTGAGCCGATTCGGATGACATCATCAGCTCTCTGTTGATGCATCGGCTAGCTCCTGAGCCGCACTGTTCACTGCAGCCGCGCGACGATGATCCAGAGCCCGTTTCAGGCCGATTCGGAGTCCGATCAAGTTCCATCTGAAGCATTGGGTCTGTAACTGAATCCCAGAGATATTATAAGGATTTCGAAGCTTTTGGCAATAGATCCGACCTCTATAGGCCTTATTTGGAGCCACTACTCGATATCGGTGATTTTTCAAGCGCCTTTAGGTACCCTCTATCCTCACTTCACATTTTTTATGATATTTTGCATATCTCTTGTGTACATGTGGTGATTGTTAGTTTGTAGTTGCTCTTATTAAGTGCCTACTTGTTATCTACTTGCATTTTTCACTTTTAGAATTTATTTTGCATAACTCATTTTAGTTACTAATAAGACAACTTTTCGCTTGATTATATAGTGCATGCATCTAGTGAAACTTAAGAAACTATCTTGCATCCGTGTGATTGTTTGTATTGCATAGTGCATGCTTCATCGTAGTGGTAGACATATTTCTGATCATCTAGATATGGAGTCCAAACTTGACCTAGTCCTTAAAGAGCTTCAAGATTTGAAACTTAAGAGTTAAAAGGTTAGAGAACAAGAACAAAAAGAACTCAAGAGATGATACCCAAGATAGGACAGTGGAGAACACCGATATGCGTAGGGATGGAGAGATGACATAATCCGTAGATTAAAGTAGATCCTCACACGTTTGACAGTATCCTTGAGCCGAAGATTTTTAGTGATTGGGTAGCAGACTTGGATTACTACTTTAATTGGTATAGATTCACAGAGGAGAGTAGGGTCGGTTTGATAGGACGATGCTTTCAGGGTCAACTAGGATTTATTGGACTTCGGTAGAGAAAATATACTAGGCGTGGAACTTTCATAGAATCTTGAGAGGAAATAAAATAAAAGCTTAAAGAGAAATACCTTCCTGACTCCTATAAACATGCCTACTAGATAAACTGCATAGCCTTCGCCAGGGTAGCAAGTCGCTTCAGGACTACACAACAGCATTTGACGACCTAACCCTACGTTGTGAGTTGCGAGAAGACTCCTACCAAGTGATATTTAGGTACCATTTTTGGGTTGAGGTCACACATTCAGCGAGCAATGTTCATTCACTCCCACAAGATAGAGAACCATTGAACAGACCAGCCAGCTCAAGATATAAAAATCTTAGGTTTTCTTCAGAACGTAGGGTCTTTCCTAAAGCTGGGAGCACCTAGCCCAAACACTCACATGAATAGGCTCTAAAACATTGGCTACTCTTGGCATTTCTAGAAGATTCACGGCAAATATGTGAAAGGTGAATCTTCTAGAAATGCCAAGAGTAGCCAATGTTTTAGAGCCAAGGTTGTGGTCACGTTGTTGCACGGTGTCCCTTTAGGAACCTCCAAATCAAGAAAATCGACGATGATGAGATCGAAACAGTTGTTCACGAACCAACTGGCAGTGCGACTGATTCTGATGATGATGTTAAGAGTTGCTAGAATCCAGTGAAGTGTTGTTAGGAGTTCACACACAGCTATTAGTAATGAGAACTGACGTAAGTCTAGTGTGTTCTACATTTATATTATACAGAGGAAGAACTATAAGTTGATGATATATGGTAGTTGTGTGAACATCATTGCCAAGACAGCTGTTGAGAAGATGGGTCTCAAAGCTGAACCACATCTCTTTTTTCCTGAGCCTCCTATTGATGGCTCTACTCTTAGGTCTTGGAATTCCCTCGGCCTTCTCTCTCTTACCCTAGGTATCTCACCTATTGTCACAGTTGAGCTGTCTGCATCATATTTGCATGAGTTGCATATCATTATACGAGAGAAATGATAATTAGCAATTATAACTATCAGTCTGCTGCAGAGTCTCACAAGCGATTGCAGGACATCGCAACAGGTGACTGAGGTGCTAATTAGAGTGCACCCAAAGAGGTTCCACTGGGAACTTTGAAAAAGCTTCATACTCGACGCAGGGGTCCATATAAGATTTTGAAGAGCTTTGGTTCCATCGTCTACGTGCTGGATATTCCCCATGGAGTCAGCCCAATGTTCCGCATCGAGGACCTGACTCGTTATTACATTTTCATAAGGCCACAGCGGTTTTCAGTTTGTCCATTGCAGTCACCACTGCTGAGAAGACCCACTACTGAGTTTGAACAGTCCTTTTCGGTTCGATTTCACCATCCGCGCCATCGCCATTAGCCAGTGGCAAATTTTTCGAAGCCGGGGAGAATTAATGGGAATAAGTAGCTCTTTATTTGTACTGTCTTTTCTCTTTATTTTAGGCTAGGCTTATGTTATTTTGCTTTAGTCGCATATTAGATATCTCAGAAAACTTCTTTTGTGTTAGGCCTATATAAAACCAGGACCTGTAGTCTTTTAGGCAGTTTAGTTGATTTAAAAAAAACTCAAATTTTGCATTGCAATCTTGCTTTGTGATTTAAATCTCTGCATGTTGTGCTGGTGGGGAGCGATCTCCTTAGTGTTGAAGCCATAACCAATCTTATCCTCCAAAAGTCTTAATTTTTTCCCCTTTCTTCTTTTCCCCTTCCCGTATTACATCAGGAAGACTTTAAAATCCTTAAATGTATGTTCTTTTATAGTATATGTTGATAGGATGATCCTCTCAAATTCTTACATTATCTGCTCATAAGATGATAGTCATACATCTCTTGCTGCCAATAATAACCCCATGATGAGAAACTCTCATGTGAGAACAATGAAACGTCTGCAAGTATCACATAAATAGGTCTATATGTTCCCCCAAACCCTTCCCCCTCCACCCCCCTCTTCAGCCACCCCTAGAACCCCGCCTTTAATCGCTACATTGCTTCCTCTCCCTCGATCTTCCTCTCTCGTTCCATACTGCCCCTCCCAGATCTTACATCTCAGTCTTAAAAAACTCAACTCCTCCGATGCTCCCCCATCTCCCACTCAGATCAACTTGAACGGCTCTGTCGTTCTTACCCAGATCTCATCGTCATTCCCCCCATTGTTATTGAGGAGGGCAGCAAGCCCTGGCAATGGGTGTTGGTTGGTAAGTTTCTCGGTCGTTCAGTTAGATTGGACAAGGTCTAACAAGAACTTTCCCCTCTTTGGAATCCTCATCATGAGTGAGAGATCATTCCCATGAGTAATGGCTTCTTTATCTTTTGTTTGTCCTCTGCCGATGATCGTGATCGGGTGCTGCTCGAAGGCCCTTGGGTCATTGATGATGCGGTGTTGGCTTTACAACATTGAACGCCGGAGTTTTGCCCGTCAGTGGCGGATATCCCCAAATGTGTTGTCTGGTTGCATCTTCCAGACCTCCCGCCTATGATGTGGATCATTCAGCTCTGGCTCTTATTGTCTCCAAGGCAAGAGCTCTTGTTTGTCTTGACGATTGTACTGAACTCCTCACCAAAGGCGGCCCGGCCGTGTTGTTATTGAGATTGATCTCTCCATACCAGTGGTTCCTGTCACTGACATCAAGCTCGATGGCTTGAACGTGCCTTCTTTCTGGCAGTCTTTCCAATACGAGAACATTCATCTCTATTGCCAGTGGTATGAGTGTGTTAGTCACCATGCACCTCTTTGTTCTGCTGCTCAACCATTCCCCCCTTTTGTCAACTCCGACCAATAATCCTCATCGGACGTCGAAATGGCGCAAGGGGATCGGATCTCCTCTTCGTTGGCCAATGATGACTCATGTCGGTGATTGGACCCACGTTCGTCGTAGGCCAATGATGACTCATGTCGGTGATTGGACCCACGTTCGTCGTAGGCGTCGTTTGTCTAGCATCTCTCGAAGCACCTTCCTCACGTGTTTCCGCACGTGAGCAATTTTCACGTGCCCCTGCACGTGAATCTGTTACATCCCCTGTTAGGCCTCAACTGCATAGAAGGATGGGCCAGAGTTTTGGGCCAACTGGCCTAGTGAAAAAATTTGGAGAATAGGCTAAGCAACCTTGAAGCTTTAGTATAAAGGCCACAACTTAGATGGGCCTTTGTTGAGCCAGAATTCTCCACTTTCCCAGCCCCCAGCCCACCGCTGGGTGCCCCCCTTCACCAACTGAGCCCCAGCAAGCTTCGACAGTTCAATCAAAGGATTTGCAAATGTCTGAGTCGTCCAATCACTCCCCTTCTGCTCCTACTGCTTCAAATGACAAAAACGTCGCTCGTACAAATGTTGCTCTTGCCGAAGTACAAGCTGCTCTAGGACAGCATATCCAGTCCCCATTGTCAGTCGTCGTTGACTCTGACAACATTCCGCCCAAAGGACTCGAGCTCTCAAAGAAGAAGAAGGGCCACCCCTTGGTCTCGCTCTATCATCTCGATTTCCATGATGACTTATGTGCTGATGATTTGGCTGCCATCCACGAGCTCGGTGTTGTCCCTGTTGTGGGTTACTTGAGATGTCTTTTTTTTTTTTCTTTTTTGTAATGGCCTATGGGCCTTCTACTTGCAAATAATAATGAGGCATAAGGATGTCAAAAGGTGAACACACCTATAAGAAAGAAAAATAAGGGAAATACCAAGAAGACTTCAGTCATAATACTCAAATTATTCACGACAAGCAAGAGTAGAAAGAATTGAAGATTCTCTCCCTCTCCCCACCACCCAACCCCCCCACCCCCCAAAAAAAAAACACTTAATTTTTTTTCTTTTCAAATAGTTTATAAGATGATAACTCTCTATTTCTTGGAAGTTTAGGTAATGCTTCTGAAATCTGGGTGTCATCCCAATGGTGTTAAGTGGATTGGTTGCCATGTTGAACTCATTATACAAATTTCCAAATTATTTTTCGTATCTGTAGGCTAATCAATTACATAGAGCATTACCAGTATGAAAAAAAAAGAAAGATTAGTTCCAAAAACCTCGACTGCAGCAAATAACAGTGCCTTGTGGGTCATTTCACAATGACGTTTACTAAATTATTCCTGATCAAAGAAGGCTTAACTAAGTCACTAGATTTTGGGCACGTGCTACACACATGCAACAAAAATAGAAATGATGTTAAAATAAAATTTATTAAATATAATTCTAGAGATTTCTAATCTTGAATGAAGGAAAAAGAAAACTTTCATCTTCCGTTTTGGGATGCGTCTCATATTTTCACCTCTAATCAATGTTCTTTTTTATTTCAAAATTCTTTTTCAAAATAGAGATCCCTGATAAATGTTGCTCTTTTATTATTTCAAACTTTTTTTGAGATATGGATGTAAATGTTAGGCTAGATTTTTGAATATATAACATTTCCTTTATTTCACTCTCTTTTTGACATATGCATGAAAGGGAGGGGGGAGAGGGAAAGGGGGAGAGATTAATCACATTGAGAAATTTCAGATATGTAATTATGAAGAGGGATAGATATCTTGAATTCTTCGTTCTCTATCCAATAAATGCTCTTTTTATTTCAAAATTTATTTTTGAGATGAGGATTTAAATGTATGGTTAGATTTCAAGATTTATTAATAGTTTGTAAATGGATGGATAGATTTGATTTGGACGTGCCACAAATGTGAGTCACACTCAAATTAGAATTCTAATCAGAAAGGGTGTGGTTTTAATAGCAAAGATAACGGCACAAACATGTCGGGCACAAGGATAAACAAAGATTAGATGAGTTGAATTACCAGTTCGGCCTGATCTACTTCAGGATCAATTGCTTCTTCGTCTTCATCAGCATGCAAAAGCTGAGGTGAGAATGAGCCTGGTTCTTCCTCTGGTTCATTCACTGTTTCTTCTGTCATGAGCTCCGGAGAAAATTGTTGGCCATCTACAGAGAAAATTAGTATTATAAGTGGAATCTGTTATGAAAAAAGAATAAATGGATTGTGGAAAGGCATACCATCGATGTCATGTGTTACATCTTCTTCTACAATCTTAATTTCCTTTTCTGATTCTGAGCCTTGTTCAGTATCCACCGGCACCGGATGTTCTAGACGTTCTAGATGCTTTCTCAATAGATCAGCATGAATTTCCTTCAAACGAGCCTGCATTTGCACAAGTCCAGCCGGTTTATACGCTGTTAGTTTTCAATCAACTTAAGCAAGATATTTCAAGGTCTCATCCAATGGTTTATCCATACAGTTGAAAAAAAGGTGACAGTTTTAGCTATGTGAATCTACCTTCTTTTATGTGATTTTAAGTTCTAGGTAAAATTATGTATAAACTACTATGGATGCTAGAATAAAATATGCTACCTCCGTCCGGGAATAGTAGTGTGTTTTTTGCTCAAATTTTTGTCCCAAATTAGTAGTCCATTTTGAATCTCAATACTAGTTTTATCGTTCTCAATGCTACTTTTACAATTCTCAATACTACTTTTATCATTCAACTTAACTTTCTTAATTTTCATGTACGGTCAAAAACGACCACAAAAACCGGACAGAGGTAGTAGCAAATTCAAGAGTAACATTAGACAGCCACAATACATTTTCCAGCCTTTTAATTTATGCCTCCCTTGCAAACATGGCAACATGAGGGCATCAATTCTATAAAGCACTATCCTGTCAAATATGCTTCATAGTACATTTTCATTATTTTTCTAAGACAAATAGCACGACAAACAAGACAAAGCTCGCAAAATTGATGTAGGTCTCTAATTAAATGTTTTCTTTTTCCCAGCAAAATATTTTTTTTAATTTTTGTCTCATCCAATGATTCCATGCAGATCCATTTTGAGAATGGCCTGCTTTCAACTAACAATCTGCCATCATGCCCATTCTCCATCATGTTCTAGGTTGTCTTCCCAATATATGGGAGGACAATAAGAACATCGGAATTGGGGCTTCAACAATAATCATCTTGGAAAGAAACCTTGACCTACGTATTCTTTTAGATTCATCAAAGTCATCACTCTTTAGGATTTTTTCCTTTTTGGCTTATATGGCTTATATCATGCCTGAGAGATGATTCCTCTTTGTTGAGTCTCTTTCTTCTAGACTATACAACAATATTTTCATATTCCCTTTTAATCTAAACTGAGTAGACTCTTTCTCAGTGGGGTTCTGGGAAGTTGGTCCTCAGTTGCATAAGCTTAAACTGCATAAACCAATGTCTTGTCATAATTTCCATGGTTGGAAATCTGAACCAGCCAAAAGGTTGATGTAAAATTGACAACAGATCTTAATTTTGACCAAGTTTTGAGAGACCGTTCTACATAAAGTTGTCGTCTAGAGCCAACTCCATTTCATGGGAAAAGGCTTTGATGACGATTGCAATGATCCACTCTCATACCAAAGGCTCAATAACATGGTTATACCATAAACTTTCTTGACCAGCCAAAATATAGGCAAAAACTCCTTGACATCAATAACTAATTTATTTTCTTTGTTTGTAGGAGAAAAGATGAATGTTAATGCTGAGAGTAAACCTTGCTATCCAGTCAGTACATATGTACAAGAATTACTTCCAAGAGGAATGACGTAAATCTGTAAAGATAAAAGATCAAATCATCCCTACCAAGCTCCCAAAATATATTTACATAGATATTACCAATGGTAGGCTGTTGGTTTTGGAATTTTTCTAAAAAGGCAAAAAAAAAAATTACCATCTAATATGCTTCAACAGAATCAACACAAATACACACAAGTATATGTGACATTTTGCAATTGAAAAGATTGTAATTTGTTTTGGTTTTTAACCATGGTTTGAAATATCACTGATACCGATACGACTTAGACGATACAGATAATGCCAATACAACCTCAACAAAATGACCGATTACTGCCGAAATTCCCGAATTTGATACCAAAAGCCTATGGTCAATACCACTACCAAGATTTCAAACCTTGTTTTTAGCACACTAATCTAACTGTATAAAGGCCTGCTAGATTGACCTAACATGTCAAAGTAAGGCTACATGATTTTTGGCTTTTTCAAGATTTATGCTAAATGAACCATGTCAAAATTAATTCCTGGGCAACATATTACTTATGGAATAAGGTAAAAAGATGAATTAGTGTAATCCGCAATATTGTGACTCCACTACAATGTTATGATAATTCCAGATGAAGATAGAAGTATCCCTAAGTATATATGAACTTATAAAATGCATGCATGAAGTGTGGTGAAGCATGCAATACCTTCGCTTTGTATATTTGAAGCCGCTTCAAAACAGCCTCCCAGTATTCAACAACCTTGGCAGTTCCCGAGCGCATTTGTGACTCGATCTGCCGCTGCATTGATTCCAACTCAGTAGAGGTTTTCCCTTCCAAAAGGTGCTTCACATCTGCCTCTATGCTTGAATGTAAACCCCTTTCTTCTGCAAGAATCTCAGCAGGAGGTTCTTCACCACGTACCCGAGCTCGATCTAGCGCATCTCTTTTCCTAGCCTCTGCTAGCTCCCAGTTACAAACTACCATCATGGCCTGTTGTATAACAAAAGATGGTTTGTTTCAGAAAAGTTCAATGGCACAGGGAGACATAATACCACTTAACAAGGTCAGGAGCGGGACAAGAATTGAATATGAATGACAAGTCTGTCCACACTAAGATAAGCTAAAAAAAATATGATGAAACATAATTAAAATTATGATATACAGGTAAAATTGGACAGTTCGGTTACCTATGACATTATATGACAGAATGATGATCTTAATAATTAATACATAAAATACAAGTGCAAGCTATAACTACTCCCTTATTTTATAAATAAAATATTAGAGGCCAGAATTTCTGTGTTAGTTAAGATAGCGCATTCAACTTCACAGAATAGTCAAAGAAACTCTGTTTTATTAAATTAAAAAAAAATACACACGCACATTTTGACGACTACGCGTATGCAACCCTTTAAAAAGAAAGTATGCAAACAAAGACAGCTTAAAAGTCTTAAAGCATGTCAGTAGAAGATTTATTTGACCAAGCAAGGGGGTGCGGGTGAAGGACATTTTTTGACAGTCCACTGAGAGTGCCCAGATTCTGGATATTCCGATTCCTAGTATTTGAAGTTACAAATGTCTAATCATGGGAAGGAAGAGCTTGAAAGAATTACAATTAAAAAAGCTTATAAGCTCCTTACTCATGACAAAAGTCCTTTTTAGGCTTAGCCAGGCAAAAATTGGAGCTATCACATCCTCCATAGTCCTTCACTAAGTGTTGGCAGGATCATCAAAGTCACTTGGCAATGGTGATAATACTAGGAATTCCAGATATAGTTTCGTAGTTTTTGGCATTTGCAGAGAGAACAACCTCATAATTGACTATCAACTGCATTTACCACAGCAAATTATACATTCATCAAACATCTGGGTGTAAGGTTCTTTTTCTAGGTCAATGTGGCATCAACGTTCTCTCCTACTTCATATTAACTGATCCTTTGTGAGTACAATCGGAATTTCAAAATGGGATTGGCACACGCTTGTATGGTATCATTTGACCTTAACAAATGCACAGGTGGAGCTGGAGTAATTATTAAACATGACTTACGCCATGTGGCAGTGACTAACCACATACGTAAACACATAAAAGAGGTTATCTTATATGAATTGTGTGCAGAATAGGAGGGGCAGGTTTACGCAGTTGATAAATTATCCACAAGAATCTATGGGCTGTACAGGAGTACTAAGAATTCAGGTTTCAAAACTAAGTAATGGTAAGAATAGGTTACTTTGGAAGATAATCTGTCACTGAAAGGTTATGTGTGTGTGTGTGTGGTGCAGGGGCTAGATCATGTCCTTATATTGGATATATATCAGAAAGCAAACTCTTGATAGGTTGAAAATTGATACTTGTTACATGTTAAATAATTCTGCTAACTGCCATCATGTCCAGAGATCGTAGTGGTCCAAAGCCACTAGTGGCTCAAAAACACATGATCATGATTTACATGTAGAGGTGCAAACGGATGTTGAATATTTCCACGGGTATTCACGTCTGCATCCGCATTTAGTGCGAATTTGGATATTTATTTTGCGAATATGAGCAGATACAGATACAGAAACAGGTTTGGATGGCGTTTTTAAAATCATGCGGATATGGATATGGATAAGGGTAGGGCCTTAAAATGCGGATACAGATATGGATATCTGCTTATTTAATCATAATACAAATAAATCATATATCATATGTAGTAGATACTAGTTTTATAACTTTAACTTTTAATTAACTTAATAAAACTTTAACTTAAACTATAACTTAGCTTATTATTGAGATTTTATCTTGTTTTCAAGAAAAGATGAAGGTCCGATCGAATTGGAGAAGATGAAGGCTTGAAGCAGATGAAGCAAAACAAAACTGAGTCAGATTAGTCGGTTGTATAGTCGACTAATGCTCATTGCTCAGACTAATCGACTGAACAAATACAGAGAAGGAACTGTTATACAGGAGTCAACTTATAGACATTATAAGCAGTGTTTTAAATATCAGATATCGGCGATATACCGGTCGGTAAAATTATATACCAGATACCGGATATCGGGTAATTTATCGCGATATGGTACTAAATACCAGTTGATATATCAATAGTCAATACATATAAGACATTCTAAAAAGAAAAAACTATTATCCAAACATCAAATAAAAATATCATTGAAATACCACAATGAATATAGAATAAAATAAAATGATCTCTCAAGCAAAAAAGAAAATAATTATCCAAATAAGTAACTATATCGGCCGATATATCGGATATTTCATCTCGGATATCGTCCAATATATCAGCCACGTGGCGATATATCGGCCCATATCGGTGCAAAATGATATCCGGTAAATTTTTGCGCTTATCGTATCGTTTTAGATAAAATACCAGTATATCAGCCGATATTTAAAACAATGATTATAAGTCGACTCAAAAAGGACTAGTCGACTAGACTAAAAGACAAGTCGACTAAGCAGTCGTTCTGAAGCAAGCAGTTTCCAAATCATGGGCGTGAGTTTCCTTTTCTGGTGAAGTTCGAATAGAATTCAGATTTTTTTTGTTTCTAAAGTTTAATGGTCTAAAATTCTTCTAGATCAGAGATATCAACTCCTACAAGGATTGAGCAAGTTCTTCAAGCATCCGACGGTCATGATGATCTCATAGCCCAAATAGGGTTTGAATTGTAAAACTCTACAAATAAATATTGTAACTTAGTACATTATAATACAGAGAAAATCAGGAAGCCAAGAAAAAGAAAGGAAGATGACAGTGCCATAGAGAGAAGGTATACTCTTGTAATCTTGTGAGATTAAATGGGAAGATGAATACTCTTGTGGGAAGGAAGGGAAAAATTAGATCTCTTGTACCAAGTTTATTAATAAAACTCTCTCAAGTTCTCTCCCCGTGAATGTAGGCCAAATTTGGGCCTAATCATGTTAAATCCTTGTGTTCTTTTCTACTCTTTTGTCTTGGTATTGCTAGTTTGCTCTACAATAGTTTTCTTTTGCAAGTATTACATATTGTCATGTTCCGCAAACGTCGATCACGATCTTGGACGTGCACAATGGTCGATGTTGTAACCCGATTGTTGGTCTCAACAATTATTATCATACTGTCATGTCATAACAATTAGTATCAGAGCATATCAGTTCTGCTATCAATTAGTATCAGAGCTACAGATTGACGATACGCCGTTATGTCAAAAATTGAAAGTTCTGCGATCAAGTTCAAGGTCGAGAAATTCAATGGAAAAGAAAGCTTCGGTTTATAACAAAAGGGTTGAAGGTGTTGTTAGTGCAATAGGGTCTTCACAATACCTTGCAAGGAAAGTCAGCAAAACATGCAGGTACGTCAAATGAGAATTGGAAGGAGATGGATCTAAAAGCGGCAAGCACAATCCAATTATGTCTCGCAGAAGAGGTTATGTACAACGTGATGAATCAAGAAACGGCTACGGGCTTGTGGTGAAGATTAGAAACGTTGTATATGACAAAGAGCCTCTCTAACAAATTATATCTCAAGAAACAACTATATGGGCTACGCATGACAAAAGGGACAACGATGTTGGCATCTAAACTTCTTCAATAAGGTCATCAGCGAGTTTCTAGCTGCTGAGGTCAAGATCGACAGGAGGACAAGGCGTTGATACTTCTTAGTTCACTTTCAAAGTCATATGATCACATCGTTACCATCATGCTCTACAGTAAGAAAACTCATCTTGGAAGAGGTCAAGGGACGTAGCAATGAGCGGTGTTGACACCGAAATATTAACGGCTTCTTACGTTGAGGAAAACACTTCTCAAGGTAAAGGCTAGATATTTGATTCTGATAGTACGATTCATTTACCCATAAAGAGATGTTCATCTCCTTCATTGCAAAGGAGGAAGGAACTGTCAAAATGGTGGATGGCACGGCTTGCGAGGTTATAGGCACTGAGACAGTCAATGTTACATGCAGACATGAGACGATGTGTGCTCTGGAGACGGTCATATATGTCCCGGAGGCACAATACAATCTAATATCCATATGGGTGCTTGATGAAGAAAGATGTCGGATCCAAGTGCAACAAGGCGTCATCACAATTAGCCAAAGAGACATGTAATTCTGGAAGAAGAGAAATGTGCAGTGATTCAAACTTGAACGAGAAAATAAATATGTACATAATAAAAACAAATAATCGAAGAATTAGAAGGTTAGATTCTTCTCGTTGTTCAATTCTATCAGCTGCAGCAAGAGCCAAAGCGGGTCGTGTTCCACTGGGAGGGAGGCGATGGAAGCGTTGGCAGCACGGTATATCTGTAGTCAAGACTTAGAAGAAAGGTTGGCTGTAGTTTGAAATAAGAAAGTAGATCTAATCAAGAGGGAGAGTCTAGGTTGCTAATCTACCTTCACAACTAGTCTCGATTTAGGGGTTGTATCCTTTTAAACTGATGAAACATTCATCTAAGTTGTTAACCCTAAGTAAGAAGAGTAAGATGTCCAACTTAACTTGTCTATACTACGCCAAGCCAAACCCTAATTTTACCCTAAGCCAAAGCCAAACCCTAATTTTACCCTAAGCCAAAGCCAATCCCTAATCATTAAACTATGCCAAACAACACCCCTAGACTTAATCTAAAGCCAAGCCCTAATTATCTAAATCATTAAGTTGGACTATCATCACTAAACTTCAAAGGATTAATCTAACCCTAGATTGCAAATCCATTAGACTAATCAACTAACCCTAGATCTAACCCTAGTTGATCTAGTGATGAGCTACCCTAAAATTATTCTAGCCTAGCATCCTTTTTGTTTTATCCATCTTTTTATTTTTAAGATCTTTAAAGAAAAGAAAAAGAAGGAAGAAAGATTAAGAACACCACCAAAAACCAAACAAGGAACAAAGAAATAAAAAGGTAGACTTGAAATTAAAAGAACAAGAATAAGAACATAAAAAAAAGAAAAGATAACCTTTATTGATGCAATCCTTGGGTACAAGCTCCTTCTCCTTCCTCCTTACAATAGCCAAGCCAAAGCCAACAACAATTACAAAGAAGAGAACTCAAAAGAGGCTAAAATAATCTAACAAAAAAACCCTAAATCCTTAACTCTAGCCTTATTCTTCTTTTCTCTGGATGAGGTGCTCTGTACGTATTGCAGGGGTATTTATAGGAGAAAACCAGAGGGATAGAAAGCGTATGAAGATAAAATGAGCTAAATATTTCTGAATTTGAATTCTCCTCTTATCTCCAAACTTAGTTTGACTTATCCATAATTTTATGTAGAAATTCAATTCTGATCTGCATCTTGTTATCATGTTGATCGTTGAATATGGCTCATCAGATGGCTGAATTGGAAAGTGTGATCAATGTAAGAGTTATAATCCTTCAAGTCTTCTTTCTAGAGCATCTTGAATCATGAGATTTGAACTTCGATAGAGAAAGTTATGATTGAAATACTAGAGTGTCCAGTCTGAATCCGAATTAAATTCAGATTCTCTTTTATCATCTTGTGGTGCAAGCAAAATAGAAATCCATCTTTATCTTTAATTAGGATGATGATTCATCTTGTTCTATCTATCTCCTACTCTAAATTTGAATAGCAATTAAGAGTCCTACTTTATCCTTCCTCCTCCTCCCCTAGATTTGAATAGCAATTAGGAGTCCTACTTTATCCTTCCTTCTCCGCCCCTAGATTTTAAATTAATAATTTAAAATCCAAGTTTAGATTAGATTAGATAAGATATAAGCTTCTAAATTACTAAAATAAATCATGCATGAGTGGGCTTGTGGGCTTCATTTATTTATTCTTTAATTACTCAAGACCTGCACAATACTAAACAATAAAACGTTACGTAGCAGTGCTTTATAAAAGAATAAATAGGGAAATATGATGATAAATATGCACTTTTGACTATCAATCACACCCCCACACTTATCTTTTTACTCGTCTCGAGTAAAAATAAAAAGAAAAAGAAAATAAAAACTAACCTATCCTAACTCACTTTCGTAGGAATCACGGTTGCACTTAGCACGTGCAACAAGCCGTTAAACCTCTAGGTTACCCCTAGATGACGAGTGTTGTCTCATGAGGGTTTTCAGTGGATTACACCCACAAAATCCATAAAAGAAAAAGAAATGTTAGTAATAATTTTTTTTTTTACTTTGAAAAAGGAGAGATATTTGAAATATGTTTGAAGAAACTAAGCAATCTATAAGTTTTAGGATTATCATTTTTATTCATTCTTGAACTTAGTCTCTATACAATAATTCGTTATCAATTTAAGGTAAGGATTAAAATTAAATTTTATAGTCTCTTTTGTTATCCTAAGTCATATCATCCTTGTGAACGTGAATATTTACTAGGGATTCTTTAACTTGGACTCCCATGTCTCCTTATTATGATTTTATATATATATATATATATATATATATATATATAATATATATATATATATATTATATATATTTTTTTTTTAATATGTATAACTTATCTAATTTTCTTTTGTATAAGTATTAAGGCTTCTTGAGGCCCTCATGCCTAACTGACTATTAGATGTGTTAGTACATATATAGATAATATTTCTTAGTTTTCTAAGCTTTCTAATTCACCCATGTAGCGAGCCTAAGGTTGGTGGCTCCCAAACCGGTCGGTTTTAGGACACCGGGTGAGAAAACACCCCACGGACTTAAGAACTCAAGTGAACTAGGCCACAAAACTAAGGACTTTATTTATAAAATCACCTTTAGGCGTGAATAATTATGCTTCTTGAGGCACATGTATCCAGCTTAATTAGTGAAATTTTTTTATTTATATTATTATATTTTTTTATAAGGCACAAGAGTCTTTGTCTTAGAATCCTAGATGTGTAAGTGTATTAGGTATGCACATTTCATTAAGGTAAAAATCAAGACTAATTACTTAGTCAGTTTTTCATCCTATACCTAAAAATCCAACAATTTATTTTATTTTGACAAGTTTTTAGAAATCCTAATCATGTTTTCCTAATTCTTAAGATTAACTTGGATTTCTTTCAAAAGATAAGTCAAAATATTGTTTCTTTTTCAAAAAGTTTTTAAAAAAAACAAAATTTTGTTAGTATCTACCTATGTTAGTATGTTAGTAAACCCTCCCCACACCTATCTCATGCATTGTCCTCAATGTATGAATGAATGCATGTATGCATGAAAAAGAAGAAATGGTAGGCAAAATGTGACCTCAAGGTGATGGTTCCGGTGGTGGCCGGATTGAACCAAGCGTTGCTACCCCATCTAAATCTTGTAGATCATCAAGAAACCCAACTTTTATGACCTCTTTCTTATGCACATTGTTATTATCCCTCAAATGAATAGGATCATGCACGATCCTAACATTGAAACTATCTTGGTTGTATGACCAATCTTGGAATACCATCTCAGGATCATCATTGTCTACACCTTGGTCAAACAATAGAATTTGACTTGATGAAGTGATTGATTTGGGCTTAAGAATGATAGGATTGGGAACCAATACCGGCTCGGAAAATCAAATTTATGTTCGCGAGTCGGGTTTGGTTCAAAAGTGGGCTCCAAATCAAAGAATTTAAGTTCATATTTATGATCCATCAAATGAATCTGACTACCCAAAATAGATGATCCAATTTCATAATATACGGGCGATGGAATTAATGTTGGCTGGGGAATTGGGTCCAAATTGGGTAAAGACACCGGAGTCAACATAGATTCAAAGTTTGAAATTAGATCACAAAGTTGAGGATCGGGTTCGCATTCACAATCTAGTTCAATCTCATTGAAGTTAAAACTTGCCAATTTGTCCAAGGGTTGTATTGTAGTCCTTCAAGTCTTCTTTCTAGAGCATCTTGAATCATCAGATTTGAGTTTGATAGAGAAAGAATCAAAACACACTATATTGAACTAAATTTAATCACTAACATTTTCTTTTTCTTTTATAGATTTTGTGGGTGTAATCTATTGAAAACCCTCACGAGACAACACTCGTCCTCTAGGGGAGGTTTAACGGCTTGTTGCACGTGCTAAGCGCAACCGTGATTCCTACGAAAGTGAGTTAGGATAGGTTACTTTTTATTTTCTTTCCATTTTTATTTTTATTTTTACTCGAGACGAGCAAAAAGATAAGTCTGGGGTGTGATAGATAGTCAAAAGTGCATATTTATCATCATATTTATCATCATATTTATCATCATATTTCCCTTCTTATTCTTTTATAAAGTACTGCTACCTAACGTTTTATTGCTTAGTGTTGTGCAGGCCTTGAGTAATTAAAGAATAAATAAATGAAGCCCAATTGAAGCCCACAAGCCCACGTGCATGATTTATTTTAGTAATTTAGAAGCTTCTATCTTATCTACCCTAATCTAAACTTGGATTTTAAATTATTAATTTAAAATCAAGGGGAGGAAGAGGATAAAGTAAGACTCTTAATTGATATTCAAATCTAGGGGAGGAGGAGGAAGGATAAAACACTCCTAATTGCTATTCAAATCTAGGGGAGGAGGAGGAAGGATAAAGTAGCACTCCTAATTGCTATTCAAATCTAGAGGAGAAGGAAAGAACAAGATGAATCATCATCCTAATTAAAGATAGAGATGCATTTCTATTTTGCTTGCACCACAAGATGAAGATAAAGGAGAGAAAATCTGAATTTAATTCGGATTCAGACTGGACACTCTTTAGTATTTCAATCATAACTTTTTCTATCGAAACTCAAATCTGATGATTCAAGATGCTCCAAAAAAAAGACTTAAAGGACTATAACTCTCAACGATCTTCATCTTTTCCAATTCAGTCGTCTACGATCAACATGATAACAAGTTGCAGATCAGAATTGAATTTCTACATAAAATTTTGGATAAGTCAAATCAAGTTTGAAGATAAGAGGAGAATTCAAATTCAGAAATATTTAGCTCCTCCTATCTTCATACGCTTCCTATCCCTCTGATTTTCTCCTATAAATACCCCTGCAGTACATACAAAGCACGTCATTCAGAGAGAAGAATAAGGCTTGGGTTAAGGGTTTAGAGTTTTTTGTTAGATTAGGCTAGCCTCTTTTGAGTTCTCTTCTTTGTAATTGTTGTTGGCTTTGGCTTGGCTATTGTAAGGAGGAAGGAGAAGAAGCTTGTACCCAAGGATTGCATCAATAAAAGTTATTTTTCTTTTTTATGTTCTTATTCTTGTTCTTTTAATTTCAAGTCTACCATTTTATTTCTTTGTTCTTGGTTTGATTTTTGGTGTTGTCTTTAATCTTTCTTCCTACTTTTTCTTTTCTTTAAAGACCTTAAAAATAAAAAGATGGATAAAACAAAAAGGACGCTAGGCTACAATAATTCTAGGGTAGCTAATCACTAGATCGACTAGGGTTTGATCTAAGGTTAGTTGATTAGTCTAATAGATTTGCAATCTAAGGTTAGATTAATCCTTTGAAGTTTAGTGATGATAGTCCAACTTAATGATTTAGATAATTAGGGCTTGGCTTTGGATTAGAGTAGAGTTTGGCTTTAGATTAAGTTTAGGGGTATGCTTTAATGCTTAGGGATTGGCTTTGGCTTAGGGTAAAATTAGGGTTTGGCTTGGCGTAGTGTAGACAAGTTAAGTTGGACATCTTACTCTTCTTACTTAGGGTTAACAACTTAGATGAATGTTTTATTAGTTTAAAAGGATACAACCCCTAAATCGAGACTACTCGTGAAGGTAGATTAGCGACCTAGGCTCCCTCTTGATTAGATTTACTTTCTTATTTCAAACTACAACCAACCTTTCTTCTAAGTCTTGACTACATATATACCGTGTTGCCAACGCTTCCATCGCCTCCCTCCCAGTGGAACACGACCCGCTTTGGCCCTTACTGCAGCGGATAGAATTGAACAACGAGAAGATCTAACCTTCTAATTCTTTGATTATTTGTTTTTATTTTTGTACATATTTATTCTCTCGTTCAAGTTTCAATCAAAATTTTGGTGTCATTGCCTGGGAGGGAACGGTACGGTAATATCTAACCCTAATTTGTTGTTTCTTTTCTGCAGGGGCATCAAAAAGGAGTTTCTAAGGTTAGTCTACTACGCACCTAAGTTTTTAATTTTAACCTAGTTTTAGGTCCTAACAGAGAGTTTAACCCTAGTTCTAATTTTAAAAAAATTTATTGACACTACATGCTGACGTGATCGAAACCTAATAAAAAAAGAGTTTAGACGTTGCATCTAGGGGCATTGTCCATTTTTCTCTTCTTTTATTTTATTGTTGGTGAATGCTGGAGACCAAAGGTACGTGACGCATTGCATATAAAATAGGAAACACCCTTGTTTGACTTAGTTCAATATAGTGTGTTTGATTCTTTTGTTTGACACGTACACATTTAAAACATCTTAAGGGCATAACTCATAAATAATATAAGGTTGGGATTTCATCACCCTTCCTTGGCCCACAAACCACATTCCGTGCACGCACCATCCTAATCTTAACTAAAATTTGATTAGACGTTGGCCCTAGGCTGACTTCGGACTCATTTAGGAGGTTGACCGAAGGACAAGGTTGTTCGAAACTAACTCTTGCCACATCGGTGTCTAGGAAGGGGATTAAGGACCGAAAGCCCGAAGGTTGGTGGTTACTTAATTAAGGAACGTCTTTGACGGATAACCTCCAACCAACCTTGCCACCTACCTGGCCGATTAACTTGTGATTAGGATCCGCAATAGAACTCCCAAGGATAACCTAAAGTTAGGAGTCGTCTACGTCTAGGCTAGCTTAGGCTAGATTTTTTTAAATTTATTTGTTTCTCTTTGTTTTTAACATTTCTTATGTGATATGGCTTATTACAACAATTTTTTCAATTTTAATGGTAATCCATATTACACCTCATCCTCTTTTGAATCGGATATTACCACCCGACATATCATAATTTTAACCTACCAAGCATGCCTAGTTGGTGTTATCCAAATCAACATATGCCCCAACCTCAATTTCATGAAACAAATTGGAATAATCATCTATACTCCTTACCGAGTCAATAGGAATACAATATCCTAAACCATATTGTCAACCACCTTTCCAACCATCATCTTCATATACTTCTTTTCTCACACCACCAATAGAGGAACCTACCTACTTGGAAAAGAGTATAGATCCATTCGATAGGTTAGAAGAAAAAATAGATCGTATGCAAGGTTTAATGAATGAGCAAATTTCTAGACTTTCAAACATCCTTGAACTAACAAAATTGATAGGAACCAAGAATCATGGTGTCTTGAAGACCTTGATCAAGATTCAATTTCATCGCACCAACGTGAACTTGATCAATCCCAACCATTGAACAAATTGGCAAGTTTTAACTTCAATGAGATTGAACTAGAATGTGAATGCGAACCTGATCCTCAACTTTGTGATCTAATTCCAAACTTTGAATCTATGTTGACTCCGGTGTCTTTACCCAATTTGGACCCAATTCCCGAGCCAATATTAATTCCAGTACACGTATAATATGAAATTGGATCATCTATTTTGGGTAGTCACATTCATTTAATGGATCATAAATATGAACTTAAGTTCTTTGATTTGGAGCCCACTTTTTAACAAACCCGACTCTCGAACATAAATTTGATTTTCCCGAGCCGGTATTGGTTCCCAATCCTATCATTCTTAAGCTTAAATCAATCACTTCATCAAATCAAATTCTATTGTTTGCCCAAGGTGTAGACAATGATGACCCTGAGATGGTATTCCAGGATTGGTTATACAACCAATAGTTTCAATGTTAGGGTCGTGCATGATCCTATTCATTTTGGGGGATAATAACAATGTGCATAAGAAAGAGGTCATAAAAGGTGGGTTTCTTGATGATCCACAAGATTTAGATTGGGTAGCAATGCTTAACCCAATCCGGCCACCACCGGAACCACCACCTTGAGGTCACATTTTGCCTTCCCTTTCTTCTTTTTCATGCATACATGCATTTCATTCATACATTTGGGACAATACATGAAATAAGTGTTGGAAAGGGTACTAACGCTTAACTTCTAAAAAAAATAATAAATAAATATTTATTTATTTTAACATAGATTATTGACTAACTGTAAGTTGTTAACATAACTCACTAACCTTAGGTTATTAACTTAACAAAAACTTTCTTTTATTTATAAAAAAAATTTACTAACCAGACTAATATAATGATTAACTTACTAACTTTAGGTTAATATTAACTTAACAAAAATAAAAAAAAAAACTTTTTGAAAAGAAAACAATATTTTGACTTATCTTTTGAAAGAAATCCAAGTTAATCTTAAGAATTAGGAAAATCATGATTAGGATTTCTAAAAACTTGGTCAAAATAAAATAAATTGTTGGATTTTTAGGTATAGGAGAAAAAATTGAACAAGTAATTAGTCTTGTTTTTACCTTAATGAAATTTGCATATCTAATACACTTACACATCTAGGATTCTAAGACAAAGACTCTGGTGCCTTATAAAAAATATATATAATAATATAAATAAAAAAATTCACTAATTAAGCTGGATACATGTGCCTCAAGAAGCATAAGTATTCACGCTTAAAGATGATTTTATAAATAAGTCCTTAGTTTTGCGGCCTAGTTCACTCGAGTCCTTAAGTCCGTGGGGTGTTTTCTCACCCGGTACCCTAAAACCGACCAGTTTGAAGCCACCGACCTTAGGCTCGTTGCATGGGAGAATTAGAAAGCCTAAGAAAACTAAAAAATATTATTCATATATGTACTAACACATCTAATAGTCAATTAGTTAGGTATGAGGGCCTCAAGAAGCCTTGATACTTGTACAAAAGAAAATTAGATGAGTTATATATATAAAAAGAAGCGATATATATATATATATATAATAAAGAGGCATGGGAGTCCAAGTTAAAGAATCCCTAATAAAGATTCACGTTCACAAGGATGCATATGACTTAGGGTAATAAAAGCGACTATATAAAAATTCAATTTTAATCCTTACCTAAATTGATAACGAATTATTGTATAGAGACTAAGTTCAAGAATGAATAAAAATGATAATCCTAAAACTTATAGATTACATAGTTTCTTCAAACATATTTCAAATATTTCTCTTCTTTTTTCAAAATAAAAAAAATTAATCACTAACATTTTCCTTTTCTTTTATGGATTTTGTGGGTGTAATCCACTGAAAGCCCTCACGAGACAACACTCATCCTCTAGGGGTAACTTAAAGGTTTAACGGCTTGTAGCACGTACTAAGTGCAACCGTGATTCCTACGAAAGTGAGTTAGGATAGGTTAGTTTTTATTTTCTTTTCCTTTTTCTTTTTATTTTTACTCGAGACAAGCAAAAAGATAAGTGTGAGGGTGTGATAGGTAGTCAAAAGTGCATATTTATCATCATAATTCCCTACTTATTCTTTTATAAAGCACTGCTACGTAACGTTTTATTGTTTAGTGTTGTGCAGGCCTTAAGTAATTAAAGAATAAATAAATGAAGCCCAATTGAAGCCCGCAAGCCCACATGCATGGTTTATTTTAGTAATTTAGAAACTTCTATCTTATCTAACCTAATCTAAACTTGGAATTTAAATTATTAATTTAAAATTTAGGGGAGGAGGAGAAAGGATAAAGTAGGACTCCTAATTGCTATTCAAATCTAGGGGAGGAGGAGGAAGGATAAAGTAGGACTCCTAATTGCTATTCAAATCTAAGAAAGAGGTCATAAACGTTGGAATATCACAGGGGCATTACATAGGCCGAAAGGCATTCGGCGATAAGCAAACATCCCAAATGAACATGTGAACGTTGTATTTTCTTGGTCCTCCGGGCTATTGAGATTTGGTTATACCCTGAGTAACCTTATAATAGCCAAGCCAAAGCCAACAGCAATTACAAAGAAGAGAACTCAAAAGAGGCTAAACTAATCTAACAAAAAGCTCTAAATCCTTAGCCATAACCTTATTCTTCTTCTCTCTGGCTGGTGTGCTCTATACGTACTGCAGGATTATTTATAGGAGAAAACCAGAGGGATAGAAAGCGTATGAAGATAAGAGGAGCTAAATATTTTTGAATTTGAATTCTCCTCTTATCTCCAAACTTGATTTGACTTCTTCAGAATTTTATGTAGAAATTCAATTCTGATCTGCAACTTGTTATCATGTTGATCGCTGAATATAGCTCATCAGACGGCTGAATTGGAAAGTGTGATCAACGTAAGAGTTGTAGTCCTTCAAGTCTTCTTACTGGAGCATCTTGAATCATCAGATTTAAGTTTCGATAGAAAAGTTATGATTGAATACTAAAGAGTGTTCAGTCTGAATCCGAATTAAATTCAGATTTTCTCTCCTTTATCTTCATCTTGTGGTGCAAGCAAATAGAAATGTATCTCTATTTTTAATTAGGATGATGATTCATCTTGTTATCCTTCTCCTCCTCTAGATTTGAATAGCAATTAGGAGTCTAACTTTATCCTTCCTCCTCCTCCCCTAGATTTGAATAGTAATTAGGAGTCCTACTTTTATCCTTCCTTCTCCTCCCCTAGATTTTAAATTAATAATTGAAAATCCAAGTTTAGATTAGGTTAGATAAGATAGAAGTTTCTAAATTACTAAAATATCATGCATGTGGGCTTGTGGGCTTCAATTAGGTTTCATTTATTTATTCTTTAATTACTCAAGGCATGCACAACACTAAACAATAAACGTTACATAACAGTGCTTTATAAAGAATAAGTAGGAAAAAATATGATGATAAATATGATAATAAATATGCACTCTTGACTACCTATCACACCCCCACACTTATCTTTTTGCTCGTCTCGAGTAAAAATAAAAAGGAAAAGGAAAATAAAATAAAAACTAACATATCCTAACTCACTTTCGTAGGAATCACGGTTGCACTTAGCACGTGCAACAAGTCGTTAAACCTCTAGGTTACCCTAGAGGATGAGTGTTGTCTCGTGAGGGTTTTCAGTGGATTACACCCACAAAATCCATAAAAGAAAAAGGAAATGTTAGTGATTAAATTTTTTTTATTTTGAAAAAGAAGAGAAATATTTGAAATATGTTTGAAGAAAATAAGCAATCTATAAATTTTAGGATTATCATTTTTATTCATTCTTGAACTTAGTATCTATACAATAATTCGTTATCAATTTTAGGTAAGGATTAAAATTGAATTTTTATATAGTCGCTTTTATTACCCTAAGTCATATGCATCCTTGTGAACGTGAATTTTTACTAGGGATTCTTTAACTTGGACTCACATGCCTCTTTATTTTATATATAATATATATATATATATATATATATATATATATATATATCGTTTCTTTTTATATGTATAACTCATCTAATTTTCTTTTGTATAAGTATCAAGGCTTCTTGAGGCCTTCATACCTAACTAATAACTATTAGAAGTGTTAGTACATATATAGATAATATTTCTTAGTTTTCTTAAGCTTTCTAATTCATCCATGTAGCGAGCCTAAGGTCGGTGGCTCCCAAACCAGTCGATTTTAGGGCACTGGTAAGAAAACACCCCACGGATCGAGTGAATTAGGCCACAAAACTAAGAACTTTATTTATAAAATCACCTTTAGGCGTGAATACTTATGTTTCTTGAGGCACATGTATCCAACTTAATTAGAATTTTTATTTATATTATTATATTTTTTTTAATAAGGCACAAGAGTCTTTATCTTAGAATCCAAGATGTGTAAGTGTATTAGGTATGCACATTTCATTAAGGTAAAAATCAAGACTAATTACTTATTCAATTTTTCCTCCTATACCTAAAATCTAACAATTTATCTTATTTTGATCAAGTTTTTAGAAATCATAATCATGATTTTCCTAATTCTTAAGATAAACTTGGATTTCTTTCAATATCAGTCAAAATTTTGTTTTCTTTTTCAAAAAAAAATTTTTTAAAAAAACAAAATTTTGTTAGTATCTACCTATGTTAGTAAACCCTCCTTCACACCTATCTCATGCATTGTCCTCAATGTATGAATGAATGCATGTATTCATGAAAAAGAAGAAAGGGAAGGCAAAATGTGACAAGGTGGTGGTTCCGGTGGTGGCCGGATTGGGCCAAGCGTTGCTACCCAATCTAAATCTTATAGATCATCAAAAAACCCAACTTTTATGACCTCTTTCTTATGCACATTGTTATTATCTCCCAAATGAATAGGATCATGCACAGCCCTAACATTGGAACTATGCTGGTTGTATGACCATCTCGGAATACCATCTCAGGGTCATCATTGTCTACACCTTGGTCAAACAATAGAATTTGACTTGATGAAGTGATTGATTTGGGCTTAAGAATGATAGGATTGGGAACCAATACCGGTTCGGAAAAATCAAATTTACGTTCGAGAGTCGAATTTGGTTCAAAAGTGGGCTCCAAATTAAAGAACTTAAGTTCATATTTATGATCCATCAAATGAATGTGACTACCCAAAATAGATGATCCAATTTCATAATATATGGGTACTGGAATTAATGTTGGCTCGGGAATTGGGTCCAAATTGGGTAAAGACACCGGAGTCAACATAGATTCAAAGTTTGGAATTAGATCACATTCACAATCTAGTTCAATCTCATTGAAGTTAAAACTTGCCAATTTGTTCAAGGGTTGGGATTGATCAAGTTCACGTTGGTGCGATAAAATTGAATCTTGATCAAGGTCTTCAAGACACCATGATTCTTGGTTCCTATCAATTTGGATAGTTAGTTCAAGGATGTTTGAAAGTCTAGAAATTTGCTCATTCATTAAACCTTGCGTAGATCTATTTTTTCTTCCAACCTATCGAATGGATCATTTGAGGACTGAATCATGGATTCTATACTCTTTTCCAAGTAGGTAGGTTCCTCTATTGGTGGTGTGGGAAAGAAATATATGAAGATGATAGTTGGAAAGGTAATTGACAATATGGCTCAGAGGTATTGTATCCCCATTGACTCGGTGTGGAGTAGAGATGATTATTCCAATTTGTTTCATGAAATTGAGGTTGGGGCATATGTTAATTTGGATAAGACCAACTAGGCATGCTTGGTTGGTTAAAATTATGATATGTCGGGTTGATAATATCCGATTCAAAAGAGGTCGGGTGTAATATGGATTACCATTAAATTGAAAAAATTGTTGTAATAAGCCATATCACATAAGAAATGTTAAAACAAAGAGAAACAAATAAATTAAAAAAAAATCTAGCCTAAGTTAGCCTAGACGTAGACGACTCCTAACTTTAGGTTATCCTTGGGAGGTCTATTGCCGACACTAACCACAAGTTAATCGGCCAGGTAGGTGTCAAGGTTGGTGAGAGGTTTATCCGTCAAAGACGTTCCATAATTAAGTAACCACCAACCTTCGGGCTTTCAGCCCTTAATCCCCTTCTTAAGACACCGATTTGGCAAGAGTTAGTTTCGATCTTTTTATTTTTAAGATTAGTTTATCCGTCAAAGATCTCTTTATTCTTATTGTATAGAGACTAAGTTTAAGAATGAATAAAAATGATAATCCTAAAACTTATAAATTGCTTAGTTTCTTCAAACATATTTCAAATATTTCTCTTCTTTTTCAAAATAAAAAAATTTAATCACTAACATTTTCATTTTCTTTATGGATTTTATGGGTGTAATCCACTGAAAACCCTCACGAGACAACACTCGTCCTCTAGGGATAACTTAGAGGTTTAACGGCTTATAGCACGTGCTAAGTGCAACCGTGATTCCTACGAAAGTGAGTTAGGATATGTTAGTTTTTATTTTCTTTTCCTTTTTTATTTTTACTCGAGACGAGTAAAAAGATAAGTGTGGGGGTGTGATAGGTAATCAAAGGTGCATATTTATCATCATATTTATCATCATATTTCCCTACTTATTCTTTTATATAGCACTGCTAACGTAATGTTTTATTGTTTAATGTTGTACAGGCCTTCATAAATTTTAGAATAAATAAATGAAGCACAATTGAAGCCCACAAGCCCACATGCATGATTTATTTTAATAATTTAGAAGCTTCTATCTTATCTAACTTAATCTAAACTTGAATTTTAAATTATTAATTTAAAATCTAGGGGAGGAGGAAGAAGAAGGATAAAGTAGGACTCCTAATTCTATTCAAATCTAGAGGAGGAGAAGGATAGAACAAGATGAATCATCATCCTAATTAAAGATAGAGATGGATTTCTAATTTGCTTGCACCACAAGATGAAGATAAAGAAGAGAAAATCTGAATTTAATTCGGATTCAAACTGGACATGCTTTAGTATTTCAATCATAACTTTCTCTATCGAAACTCAAATCTGATGATTCAGATGCTCCAGAAAGAAGACTTGAAGGACTACAACTCTTACGTTGATCACACTTTCCAATTCAGCCGTCTGATGAGCCATATTCAGCGATCAACATGATAACAAGTTGCAGATCAGAATTGAATTTCTACATAAAATTCTGGATAAGTCAATCAAGTTTGGAGATAAGAGGAGAATTCAAATTCAAAAATATTTAGCTCCTCCTATCTTCATACGCTTCCTATCCCTCTGGTTTTCTCCTATAAATACCCCTGCAGTACGTACAAAGCACCTCATCCAGAGAGAGAAGAATAAGGCTAAGGTTAAGGATTTAGGTTTTTTTATTAGATTAGTTTAGCCTCTTTTGAGTTCTCTTCTTTATAATTGATGTTGGCTTTGGCTTGGCTATTGTAAGGAGGAAGAAGAAGGAGCTTGTACCCAAGGATTGCATCAATAAAGGTTATCTTTTCTTTTTGTTCTTATTATTGTTCTTTTAATTTCAAGTCTACCTTTTTAATTCTTTGTTCTTGATTTGTTTTTGGTGTTTCTTTAATCTTTCTTCCTTCTTTTTCTTTTCTTTAAAGATCTTAAAAATAAAAGATGGATAAAACAAAAAGGATGCTAGGCTAGATAATTCTAAGGTAGCTAATCACTAGATCAACTAGGGTTAGATCTAGGGTTAGTTGATTAGTCTAATGGATTTGCAATCTAGGGTTAGATTAATCCTTTGAAGTTTAGTGATGATAGTCCAACTTAATGATTTAGATAATTAGGGCTTGGCTTTAGATTAGAGTAGGGTTTGGCTTTAGATTAAGTTTAGGGGTATGCTTTAATGCTTAGGGATTGGCTTTGGCTTAGGGTAAAATTAGGGTTTGGCTTGGCGTAGTGTAGACAAGTTAAGTTGGACATCTTACTCTTCTTACTTAGGGTTAACAACTTAGATGAATGTTTTATTAGTTTAAAAGGATACACCCCTAATCGAGACTACTCGTGAAGGTAGATTAGCGACCTATGCTCCCTCTTGATTAGATTTACTTTCTTATTTCAAACTACAACCCTTTCTTCTAAGTCTTGACTACATATATACCGTGTTGCCAACGCTTCCATCGCCTCCCTCCCAGTGGAACACGACCTGCTTTGGCCCTTGCTGCAGCGGATAGAATTGAACAACGAGAAGAATCTAACCTTCTAATTCTTTGATTATTTGTTTTTATGTTTGTACATATTTATTCTCTCGTTCAAGTTTCAATCAAAATTTTGGCACCGTTGCCGGGGAGGGAACAGCACAGTAATATCTAACCCTAATTTTTTGTTTCTGTTCTACAGGGGCATCAAAAGGGAGTTTCTAAGGTTAGTCTACTGCGCACCTAAGTTTTTAATTTTAACCTAGTTTTAGGTCCTAACAGAGATAGTTTAACCCTAGTTCTAATTTTTAAAAAAATTTATTGACACTACATGCTGACGTGATCGAAACCTAATAAAAAAAAGAGTTTAGACGTTGCATCTAGGGGCATTGTCTATTTTCTCTTCTTTTATTTTATTGTTGGTGAATGCTGGAGACCAAAGGTACGTGACGCATTGCATAAAAATAGGAAACACCCTTGTTTGACTTAGTTTGATATAGTGTGTTTTGATTCTTTTATTTGACACGTACACATTTAAAACATCTTAAGGGCATAACCCATAAATAACATAAGGTGGGGATTTCATCACCCTTCCTTGGCCCACAAACACATTCCGTGCACGCACCATCCTAATCTTAACTAAAATTTGACTAGACGTTGGCCCTAGGTTGACTTCACTCATTTAGGAGGTTGACCGAAGGAGGAGGTTGTTCGAAACTAACTCTTGCCAAATCGGTGTCTAGGAAGGGATTAAGGGCCGAAAGCCCAAAGGTTGGTGGTTACTTAATTAAGGGACGTCTTTGACGGATAACCTCCCACCACCTTGCCACCTACCTGGCCGATTAACTTGTGGTTAGGGTCGGCAATAAACCTCCCAAGGATAACCTAAAGTTAGGAGTCGTCTACGTCTAAGCTAACTTAAGCTAGATTTTTTTTTAATTTATTTCTTTCTCTTTGTTTTTAATATTTCTTATGTGATATGGCTTATTACAACATTTTTTCAATTTAATGGTAATCCATATTACACCCCGACCTCTTTTGAATCAGATATTACCAACCCGACATATCATAATTTTAACCAACCAAGCATGCCTAGTTGGTCTTATCCAAATCAACATATGTCCCAACCTAAATTTCATGAAACAAATTGGAATAATCATCTCTACTCCTCATCAGTCAACGGGGATACAATACCCCTGAGCCATATTGCCAACCACATTTCCAACCATCATCTACAGATACTTCTTTTCCCGCACCACCAATAGAGGAACCTACCTACTTGAAAAGAGTATAGAATCCATGATTCTGTCCCCAAATGATCCATTCGATAGGTTAGAAGAAAAAATAGATCGAATGGCAAGGTTTAATGAATGAGCAAATTTCTAGACTTTCAAACATCCTTGAACTAACTAACAAATTGATAGGAACCAAGAATCATGGTGTCTTGAAGACCTTGATCAAGATTCAATTTCATCGCACCAAAGTAAACTTAATCATCCAAACCCTTGGACAAATTGGCAAGTTTTAACTTCAATGAGATTGAACTAGAATGTGAATGCGAACCCGATCCTCAACTTTGTGATCTAATTCCAAACTTTGAATCTATGTTGACTCCGGTGTCTTTACCCAATTTGGACCCAATTCCCGAGCCAACATTAATTCTAATACCCGTATATTATGAAATTGGATCATCTATTTTGGGTAGTCATTCATTTAATGGATCATAAATATGAACTTAAGTTCTTTGATTTGAAGCCCACTTTTGAACCAAACCCGACTCTCAAACATAAATTTGATTTTCCCGAGCCGGTATTGGTTCCCAATCCTATCATTCTTAAGCCCAAATCAATCACTTCATCAAGTCAAATTCTATTATTTGACCAAGGTGTAGACAATGATGACCCTGAGATGGTATTTCAAGATTGATCATACAACCAAGATAGTTTCAATGTTAGGGTAGTGCATGATCCTATTTATTTGGGGGATAATAACAATGTGCGCATAAGAAAGAGGTCATAAAAAGTTGGGTTTCTAGATGATCACCATAAAGTCGGGCCATGAGTATTACTGTTTTTGGACGGTTACTCAGGGTATAACCAAATCCCAATAGCCCCAGAGGACCAAGACAAGACAACGTTCACATGTCCATTTGGGACGTTTGCTTATCGTCGAATGCCTTCGGCCTATGCAATGCCCCCGTACATTCCAACGTTGCATGTTAAGCCTTTTCTCCGACATGGTCGAGCGCTTCTTGGAGATCTTCATGGACGACTTCTCCGTCTATGTAGATTCGTTTGACCAATGTCCACATCACTTAGAATAGTGCTAAAAAGGTGCACCGAAAAGAACTTGACCCTAAATTGGGAGAAGTGTCACTTTATGGTGCAGCATGGGATTGTCCTCGGTCATGAGATATCTAGGAAAGGGATCGAAGTGGATAAAGCTAAGGTAGAGATCATAGCCAAACTCTCAATTTCACAATGCGTGAAAGACATTCGTTCTTTTTTAGGACACGCAGGGTTTTCCGTAGGTTCATTAGGGATTTTAGCAAATTGCTAAACCCCTTACAAACCTTTTAGCCAAAGACGTGCCCTTCATCTTTGATGACAAGGGTCTTAGCACATGGGAGAAGTTAAAATTGGAACTTATCTCTGCACCTATCATCTCACCTCCGGACTGGTCCAAACCATTTGAGATCATGTGTGATGCTTCCGATTTTGCTATAAGCGTTGTCTTAGGATAATGCAAATATAACAAGCAGCACGTGATCTATTATTCAAGTAAGACACTAAATGAAACCCAAGTAAACTATACTACTACTGAGAAGAAATTTCTAGCTGTAGTGTTTGCTTTGGAGAAATTTCGCCCATACCTACTTGGGACCAAGACCACTATCTTCACCGACCATTCAGCGATTCGATACCTTATGCTCAAGAAAGATGCGGAGGCCTGACTCATCCGTTGGATCCTCCTCCTTCAAGAGTTTGATCTCAAAATTTGAGATAAAAAGGGTGTCGAAAATGTCGTCGCCGACCATCTCTCTCGTGTGCCAAACGCACCTTCCGACGAACTGCCCATCAACGATGACTTCCCCGACGAACAACTTTTAGCCATCTCTACAGAACTATGGTTTGCCGACATAGTTAATTACTTAGTCACAAACCAAACCCCATCTAGTTGGTCAAAACAGAATAGATATTGGTTCTTATCTCAAGTCCAGTATTTCATTTGGGAGGACACTTACCTCTTCAAATATTGTAGCGACCAAATAATTAGGAGATGTGTTCCCGAAGAGGAAACTAGAAGTGTTCTAGCCTTTTGTCACGAATTTGCTTGCGGTGAACACTTTGGTCCCCACAAAACAGCCAAAAAGGTACTACAGAGTGGCTTCTATTGGCCCACCCTGTTTAAAGATGTTTTTGACTTTTGCAAGACGTGCACAAGATGCCAAATGAGAGGTAAGATCTCCAAACGAAACATGATGCCCCTCAACCCAATTCTAGAAATAGAACTCTTTGACGTTTAGGGCATCGATTTCATGGGACTCTTTCCAAATTCATTTGGGTACCAATGCATCTTGGTGGCTGTGGACTATGTGTCCAAATGAGTTGAAGCCATCCCTTGCAAGACAAACGACAACAAAATTGTTGTCAACATATTTTTCACGTTTTGGAACGCCACGTGCCATAATTAGTGATAATGGATCACATTTCTACAATAGAACCTTTGAGGCTCTCATGCGGAAATACTCCATAAACCACAAATTATCGACACTTTATCATCCACAAACTAGTGGACAAGTAAAAGTCTCCAATAGACAAATAAAGCTTATCTTGGAGAAAACCGTGAGTCAAAACCGCAAGGATTGGTCTACCAAATTGATGGATGTCTTATGGGCATATAGGACCGCCTTCAAAACGATTCTAGAGATGTCTCCTTATAGGCTAGTCTTTGGAAAGGCTTGCCATTTACCTGTCAAGCTAGAGCACCGAGCCTTATGGGCAATTAAGCAACTAAATTTTGACCTAGATAAGGCTGGTGCACTTCGAAAATTGCAAATTTCCAAACTTGAGATAAGGAACGAGGCGTATGAAAATGTGAATCACGAAAAATAGGGTTAAGGTTTTTCATGATAAGTTCATCATGAGAAAAACGTGTCCCCGGACAAAAAGTCTTACTCTATGATTCGAGACTTCATCTTTTCCCCAAAAAAAATTGAAGTCAAGATAGACATGACCATTCGTCGTTAGGACTGTATTTTCACATGAAGCTGTAGAGATTAGTGACCCAGAGAGTGGTAATGAATTTAAGGTAAATGGTCAAAGGTTGAAACCATTCTTGAAGCCAGTACCGGATGCAGACACAGCCATGGGTCTCTTTGACCCACACTATTGGTAAATTTTTGGAACCTATACTCCTTTTGCATTTTATTTCATGCATGCATTTCATTCATACATTGGAGACAATGCATGAGATAAGTGTTGGGAGGGTACTAACGCTTAACTTCTAAAAAAATAAAATAACAATAATAATAATAATAAAAGAAAAAATATTTACTAACCAGACTAATATAATGATTAACTTACTAACTTTAGGTTAATATTAACTTAACAAAAATAAAAATATATATATTTGAAAAAAGGAAACAATATTTTGACTTATCTTTTGAAAGAAATCCAAGTTAATCTTAAGAATTAGAAAAATCATGATTAGGATTTCTAAGAACTTGGTCAAAATAAAATAAATTGTTAGATTTTTAGGTATAGGAGGAAAAATTGAATAAGTAATTAGTCTTGATTTTACCTTAATGAAATGTACATACCTAATACACTTACACAGCTAGGATTCTAGGATTCTAAGACAAAGAATCTTGTGCCTTATAAATATATATATATATAATATAAATAAAAATTCTCTAATTAAGCTGGATACATGTGCCTCAAGAAGCATAAGTATTCACGCCTACAGGTGATTTTATAAATAAAGTCCTTAATTTTGTGGCCTAGTTAAGTCCGTGGGGTGTTTTCTCACCCGGTGTCCTAAAACCGACCGGTTTGGGAGCCACCGACCTTAGGCTCGCTACATGGGTGAAATAGAAAGCCTAAGAAAACTAAAAATATTATCTACATATGTACTAACACATCTAATAGTCAATTAGTTAGGTATGAGGGCCTCAAGAAGCCTTGATATTTATACAAAAGAAAATTAGATGAGTTATACATATTACAAAAATAGATATATATATATATATATATATATATATATATATATAATAATAAAGAGGCATGGGAGTCCAAGTTAAAGAATCCCTAGTAAAGATTCACGTTCACAAGGATGCATATGACTTAAGGTAATAAAATAGACTATATAAAAATTCAATTTTAATCCTTACCTAAAATTCATAACAAATTATTGTACAGAGACTAAGTTCAAGAATGAATAAAAATGATAATCCTAAAACTTATAGATTGCTTAATTTCTACAAACATACTTCAAATATTTCTCTCCTTTTTCAAAATAAAAAAATTTAATCGCCAACATTTTCTTTTTCTTTTATGAATTTTGTGGGTGTAATCCACTGAAAACTCTCACGAGAAAACGCTAGTCCTCTAGGGGTAACCTAGAGGTTTAACGGTTTGTTGCACGTGCTAAGTGCAACAGTGATTCCTACGAAAGTGATAGGATAGGTTAGTTTTTATTTTCTTTTCCTTTTTCTTTTTATTTTTACTCGAGACGAGCAAAAAGATAAGTGTGGGAGTGTGATAGGTAGTCAAAAGTGCATATTTGTCATCATATTTCCCTACTTATTCTTTTATAAAGTACTGCTACGTAACGTTTTATTGTTTAGTGTTGTGCAGGCCTTGAGTAATTAAAAAATAAATAAATGAAACCCAATTGAAGCCCACAAGCATGATTTATTTTAGTATTTTAGAAGCTTCTATCTTATCTAACCTAATCTAAACTTGGATTTTAAATTATTAATTTAAAATCTAGGGGAGGAGAAAGGATAAAGTAGGACTCCTAATTGCTATTCAAATCTAAGGAGGAGGAAGGATAAAGTATGACTCCTAATTGCTATTCAAATCTAGAGGAGAAGGATAGAACAAGATGAATCATCTTAATTAAAGATAGAGATGGATTCTATTTTGCTTGCACCACAAGATGAAGATAAAGGAGAGAAAATCTGAATTTAATTCGGATTCAGACTGAACACCCTTTAGTATTTCAATCATAACTTTCTGTATCAAAACTCAAATCTGATGATTCAAGATGCTCCAGAAAGAAGACTTGAAGAACTACAACTCTTACGTTGATCACACTTTCCAATTCAGCCGTCCGATGAGCCATATTCAGCGATCAACATGATAACAAGTTCCAGATCAGAATTGAATTTCTACATAAAATTCTGGATAAGTCAAATCAAGTTTGGAGATAAGCAGAGAATTCAAATTCAAAAATATTTAGCTCCTCTTGTCTTCATACGCTTCCTATCCCTCTGGTTTTTCTCCTATAAATACCCTGCAGTACATACAGAGCACCTAATCCAGAGAGAAGAAGAATAAGACTAGGGTTAAGGATTTAGGGTTTTTTTGTTAGATTAGTTTAGCCTCTTTTGAGTTCTCTTCTTTGTAATTGTTGTTGGCTTTGGCTTGGTTATTGTAAGGAGGAAGGAGAAGGAGCTTATAGCCAAGGATTGCATCAATAAAGATCTTAAAATAAAAAGATGAATAAAACAAAAAGGATGCTAGGCTAGAATAATTCTAGGGTAGCTAATCACTAGATCGACTAGGGTTAGTTGATTAGTCTAATAGATTTGCAATCTAGGGTTAGATTAATCCTTTGAAGTTTAGTGATGATAGTCCAACTTAATGATTTAGATAATTAGGGCTTGGCTTTGGATTAGAGTAGGGTTTGGCTTTATATTAAGTTTAAGGGTATGGTTTGGCATAGTTCAATGATTAGGGATTGGCTTTGGCTGTTTGGCTTGGCGTAATGTAAACAAGTTAAGTTGGACATCTTACTCTTCTTACTTAGGGTTAACAACTTAGATGAATGTTTCATTAGTTTAAAAGGATACAACCCCTAAATCGAGACTAGTCGTGAAGGTAGATTAGCGACCTAGACTCTCCCTCTTGATTAGATCTACTTTCTTATTTCAAACTACAACCAACCTTTCTTCTAAGTCTTGACTACAGATATACCGTGCTGCCAACGCTTCCATCGCCTCCCTCCCAGTGGAACACGACCCGTGCTGCAGCGGATAGAATTGAACAACGAGAAGAATCTAACCTTCTAATTCTTTGATTGAAACTTGAACGAGAGAATAAATATGTACAAAAATAAAATAAATAATCAAAGAATTAGAAGGTTAAATTCTTCTCGTTGTTCAATTCTATCCGCTGCAACACGGGTCTCGTGTTCCACTGGGAGGGAGGCGATGGAAGCGTTGGCAGCACGGTATATCTGTAGTCAAGACTTAGAAGAAAGGTTGGTTGTAGTTTGAAATAAGAAAGTAGATCTAATCAAGAGGGAGAGTCTAGGTCGCTAATCTACCTTCACGACTAGTCTTGATCTAGGGGTTGTATCCTTTTAAACTAATGAAACATTCATCTAAGTTGTTATCCTAAGTAAGAAGAGTAAGATGTCCAACTTAACTTGTCTACACTACGCCAAGCCAAACCCTAATTTTACCCTAAGCCAAAGCCAATCCCTAATTTTACCCTAAGCAAAGCCAATCCCTAATCATTAAACTATCCCAAACCATACCCCTAAACTTAACCTAAAGCCAACCCTACTCTAATCCAAAGTCAAACCTTAATTATCTAAATCATTAAGTTGGACTATCATCACTAAACTTCAAAGGATTAATCTAACCCGAGATTGCAAATCCATTAAACTAATCAACTAACCCTAGATCTAACCCTAGTGATTAGCTACCCTAGAATTATTCTAGCCTAGCATCCTTTTGTTTTATCCATCTTTTTATTTTTAAGATCTTTAAAGAAAAGAAAAAGAAGGAAGAAAGATTAAAGACAACACCAAAATCAAACCAAGAACAAAGAAATAAAAAGGTAGACTTGAAATTAAAGAACAAGAATAAGAACATAAAAAAGAAAAGATAACATTTATTGATGCAATCCTTGAGGAGCTTGAAATTAAAAGAACAAGAATAAGAACATAAAAAAGAAAAGATAACATTTATTGATGCAATCCTTGAGTACAAGCTCCTTCTCCTTCCTCCTTACAATAGCCAAGCCAAAGCCAACAACAATTACAAAGAAGAGAACTCAAAAGAGGCTAAACTAATCTAACAAAAAAACTCTAAATCCTTAACCTAGCCTTATTCTTCTTCTCTCTGGATGAGGTACTCTGTACGTATTGCAAGGTTATTTTTAGGAGAAAACCAGAGGGATAGGAAGCGTATGAAGATAGGAGGAGCTAAATATTTCTGAATTTGAATTCTCCTCTTATCTCCAAACTTGATTTGACTTCTCCAGAATTTTATGTAAAAATTCAATTCTGATCTGCAACTTGTTATCATGCTGATCGCTGAATATGACTCATCAGACGGCTGAATTGGAAAGTGTGATCAACGTAAGAGTTGTAGTCCTTCAAGTTTCTTTCTGGAACATCTTGAATCATCAGATTTGAGTTTCGATAGAGAAGGTTATGATTGAAATACTAAAGAGTGTACAGTCTGAATCCGAATTAAATTCAGATTTTCTCTCTTTTATCTTCATCTTGTGGTGCAAGCAAAATAGAAATCCATCTCTATCTTTAATTAGGATGATAATTCATCTTGTTCTATCCTTCTCGTGCAAGCAAAATAGAAATCCATCTCTATCTTTAATTAGGATGATGATTCATCTTGTTCTATCCTTCTCCTCATCTAAATTGAATATCATCATCTTGTTCTATCTTCTCCTCATCTAAATTTGAATAGCAATTAGGAGTCCTACTTTATCCTTCCTCCTCCTCCCCTAGATTTGAATCATGGTTCAAAGTCTCGGTCTCAGCCGCCGACTCGGCCGGCACCGAGACGGATCGGTCTCGGCGACTCGGATCGGACTCGGGCGATACGCGCAAAACGCTACATAGAACGTCAAAAAAATTATGAAAAAATCATGACAAATCATAAAAAAATGTAAACATCCAAATTCATGCATCACATATTCAAAACATATCACCTAACACTTAAAACATAACGTGAAAGTATAAATACAAGCGTCGTCGGTAGAAAAATATCAAAATACATGCATATACTAGATTAACCTACACTAACTTAATTACCTAACTTCAATAAAATTATTAAATTACCTAACTTAATTATAAAACTTTATTAGATTAAATAAACCTAAATTAAGTTAAATTAACTTTACCTAAACTAAACTAAATTAAATTATATTAAATGCAAATTAATTAGAGAGAGAGGAACAGAGAGAGGGAGAGAGACGGAGACAGAGGAGAGAGAGGGAAAACACAGTGGAGGAGAGAGAGACGGAGAGAGAGGGACAGAGAGAGAGAGGGAGAGGGAGAGGGGGAGAGAGAGAGACAGAGAGAGAGATACAGAGGGAGTGAGAGAGAGACAGAGAGAGAGATACAGAGGGGGAGAGAGAGAGAGATACAGAGTGAGATAGAGATAAGAGGGAGAGAGAGTCCGACATAGAGAGAGAGAGACAGAGAGAGAGATACAGAGGGAGTGAGAGAGAGACAGAGAGAGATACAGAGGGAGAGAGAGAGAGGGAGATACAGAGTGAGAGAGATACAGAGGGAGAGAGTGAGAGTCCGACAGAGAGAGAGATACAGAAGGAGAGAGAGGAGATACAGAGTGAGAGGGAGAGAGAGGGAGATACAGAGTGAGAGAGAGATACAGAGGGAGTGAGAGAGAGAGAGAGACAGAGAGAGATACAGAGGGAGAGAGAGAGGGAGTGAGAGAGGGAGTGAGAGAGAGAGTCCGACAGAGAGAGAGACAGAGAGGAGAGAGTCTCGCTGCGGAGAGAGAGAGAGACAGAGAGAGAGCCGGGAGAGAGACGGTGCGGGGAGAGAGAGAGAGTCGCTGCGCCAGCGCCGCTGCGGGGGAGAGAGACAGAGAAAGAGAGGGAGAGAGAGGCACAGAGAGAGGGAGAGAGGGAGAGAGAAAGACTGAGAGGGAGAGGGGAGAGGGAGAGATTACCTGCAGACGGACGGCGACGGCGACGGCGACGGCGACGCGGGGGGACGGCGAGGGCGTCGCGGGGGGGACGGCGAGCGCGACTGAGAGAGAGAGAGAGATCAGATCTGATCTCTCTCTCTCCCTCAGCGCGTTTTAATGGGGGAGTCACGGGCGCCGACTCGGACCCGACTCGGGTCCGAGTCGGACCCGATCCGGGTCGACTCGCCGATCTTCTGTTGACTCGGCCCTCCGAGTCATACCGGAGGGCGCCGAGTCGGATACGACTCGGCCGAGTTTTCGTTCACTGATTTGAATAGCAATTAAGAGTCCTACTTCATCCTAATTGCCATGAGTATTACTGTCTTGGACGGTTACTCAGGGTATAACCAAATCCTAATAAACCCGAAGGACCAAGAAAGACAACGTTCACATGTCCATTTGGGATGTTTGCTTATCGTCGAATGCCTTTCAACCTATGCAATGCGCCTGCGACATTCCAACGTTGCATGTAAGCCTTTTCTCCGACATGGTCGAGCGCTTCTTGGAGATCTTCATGGACTACTTCTCCGTCTATGGAGATTCGTTTGACCAATGTCTACATCACTTAGAACTAGTGCTAAAAAGGTGCACCGAAAGAACTTGACCCTAAATGGGAAAAGTGTCACTTTATGGTGCAGCCATGGAATTATCTTAGGTCATGAGAGATATAGAAAGGGGTGGATCGAAGTGGATAAGGCTAAGGTGGAGATCATAGCCAAACTCCGAATTCCACAATACGTGAAAGACATTCGTTTTTTTTAGGACACGTCGGGTTTTACCGTAGGTTCATTAGGATTTTAACAAAATTGCTAGACCCCTTACAAACCTTGTAGCAAAGACGTGCCTTTCATCTTTGATGACAAGTGTCTTAGCGCATGGGAGAAGCTAAAATTGGAACTTATCTCTGCACCTATCATCTCACCTCCGGACTGGTCCAAACCATTTGAGATCATGTGTGATGCTTCCGATTTTGCTATACGCGCTGTCTTAGGACAACGTAAAGATAACAAGCATCACCTGATCTATTATTCAAGTAGGACACTAAATGAAACCCAAGTAAACTATACTACTGAGAAGGAATTCTTAGTCGTAGTGTTTGCTTTGGAGAAATTTCGCCCATACCTACTTGGGACCAAGACCACTATCTTCATCGACCATTCAGCGATTCGATACCTTATGCTCAAGAACGATGTGAAGGCCCAACTCATCTGTTGGATCCTCCTTCAAGAGTTTGATCTCGAAATTCGACATTCTAACATTTTTGACTACCTATCATGCAGGGATATACAAGCTGAAGAAAGAAAACTCAATTCGAGGTAGAGTTTCAGGAATAAGCTTAGAAGGAAGCTCATCCATCGCGAGGTGTGAGCGTCAAGGAAGACTACGACGGGACGTGAGTCAAAGAGTTGCAGGAAAGAGAAAGGGTGCATTCAGGTGAGGCCCGAGACGGCCCAAGGCATGGCGGTAATTCAGCCAAACGCCCTAGAGAAAGGGCAAAAGTAAAACGCTTCACGGTATAGTTACAATCAAGGAAAGAATCAAGGTAATAATTCAAAATTTCTAAAGTGTTTTGCTAAAGGCTTGAAAAGCAAGTCAAGGTGGAGATTGCTGAGATTTTGCCTTGTTTTAAAGAAGAGATGATGGTCAAAAAGATCCAATCGAATTGGAGAAGACGAAGGCTTGAAGCAGAAGAAGCAAATCAAGACTGAGTTAGATTAGTCGACTGTATAATCAACTAAAGCTCAAACTAGTTGATTTTTTGGATCTTGCCCCTACATATTCAGCTCAAACTAGTTGATTTTTTGGATCTTGCCCCTACATATTCATCACATGTTTAAATTCCATATATTTCAATAACAAACTTGTGTATGTGTTGTGTATATATAGTTTTTGTACTCACATATGTCTTGCAGAACAAATGGAGAAATTCTATTGAAGACGTAGCTCATACTTGGAGATCAAGAAATACAAGAACTTATAGGGCTTTTTTATATTTTTATGTATTTTTCTATATTTTTAGAAATTGTTAAAAGCCTTGAACACACAATTATACACTATCCTAGTAGACTTACAAATTTTCCTAGTCGGCTTTATTATACTGATACTCTGACTCATACATATCCTAGTCGACTTACACTTAAACTTAGTCGACTAATAGAGTCAAAAAGAGAACCACCTATCCAATTTTCTGCCAGTCTAATCGACTTATAATTCCTTATAGTCGACTTATAGCTCTCCCTAGTCGACTCATAACATTTACTAGTCGACTTACACATGAACATTACACTTTATATATATGTGTTTCATTGACCTAGTCGACTTATCAATCCTATTAGTTGACTTATAGCAGTTCAACAGAAACATTGATTCAGTTATTTTGTCTGCCTAGTCGACTAACTCAATTTATAAGTCGGCTACTCTAGGCAAATTGTGTATGTCTAGTTGACTAACTCCTAGTATAAGTCGACTATACAAATAATTTCTGACTGTTAAACAGTTGTGTAAACTTTTGATATTTTGGTGTTTTCCCACTCAATTTTAATTCTCAAATCAAATAACTACTCCAACTGCCTTTATTCTTCAGCTATAAATAGGGGTTAATTCTTTTGATTTTACATCTTTTCATATGCAAAAATTAAATCAAAACTATTCTAAAAATTTTGTTTCTTTAGAAAAACTCTCTTCTTTGATTCTTTCTTCACCCAAATCAATCCCTTGTGAAGAAATTCTGAGAGTTCCGCTATAAGATCCTGGTCGATTCACTTCCACATCAAAGTCAAGACTTATAGGACAATTTGTACTTATTTCAAGGAAGGTCTTCTCGGTGCAGAGAAGAGGTGTACAGATTTAGTGAAAGTGTCTTGTCAAGTGGTGCACTGTTTTGGTTTTGAAATCAGATTAAGAAAACTCTCAAACGGGATGCTTGGGGACTAGATGTAGGTCAAGAGGACCGAATCAGGATAAAATCTCTTTGTTTGCACTTGCATTTTGAGTTTTATTCTGTGAATGTTTATTTTCTTGCAAGTTACTAATATTTCTCGTTTAAAATTTTTAAACACTATTCACCCCCCTCCAGTGTTTGTGTTGCCTAGTTTTAGATCCTACACGACTAACTCAGTCGACTGACGATACAGAGAAGGAACTGTTCTACAGGAGTCGGCTTATAAGCATTATAAGTCGACTCATGGACGAACTAGTCAACTAGTCTGAAAGACAAGTCGACTAATCAGCCGTTCTGAAGCAAGAAGTTTCAAAATCAGAGCGTTGCAAGTTTTCTTTTCTGGTGAAGTTTGAATAAGATTCAGACTCTATGCAATCAAAGTTTGTTTCTAAAGTTTAAGAGTCTAAAAAAAATTTAGATCAAGGAGATCAAGTCCTACAAGAATTAATTAAGTTCTTCAAGTATCTGACAGTCAAGATTATCTCATAGTCTAAATAGGGTTTGAATCGTAAAACTCTACAAATAAAGATTGTAACCTAGTACATTGTAATATGGAGGAAAATCAAGATGCCAAGAAAGAGAGGAAGGTTACGATCATAAAGAGACGGTATACTTTTGTAATCTTGTAAGATTCAAGGGAAAGGTGAATAATCTTATGGGAAACAAGGGGAAGGTTAGATCTCTTGTATCAAGTTTATTAATAAAACTCTCTTAAGTTCTCTTCCCGTGGACGTTAGGACGAACCACGATAAATCCTCGTGTTCTTTTCTACGCTTTTATCTTGATATTGATAGTTTGCTCTACAATAGTTTATTTTGCAAGTATTACATATTGGCACATTCCGCAAACGTCGATCACGGTCTTGAGCGTGCACAACAGTTAGTGCCATAACACGATTGTTGGTCTCAACAATTGATATCATAGCTGTCGTGTCACAAGAATTAGTATCAGAGCATATCAGTTTCTTACAATCCAAACATAATATTTTTATGTATCTTTATTTGGTATTTAGTGCGAATTCGGATATTTGTTTTGTGAATCCGAGCGAATACGAATTTTGATGAAGTTTTAAAATCATGTGAATACGAATATGGATACATGTAGGGCTTTAAAATGCGGATACGAATATGGATACCTGCTTATTTAATAATAATACAAATATATAATATATCATACATAGTAGATACTAGTTTAATAACTATTAAGTTTTAAGTAAATTTAATAAAACTTTAACTTAAACTATAACTTATCCAAACTTAATAATTTCTATGTATCTTTATTTAATAATGTGTTCATGACATCAGATTTTACTTAAAAGTTAATGATCATACAGTCTAGTTGTTCCACATTCTGTTTGCTCCTCTAATGCCTCTCTTTTCTTTCTTTTCCTTTTCCCAATTTTTTGCCCATGAATGAAAGTAAGTTTATATTTTTTTTTGTTCAGTTACATTGTAGAATTGTCCTGTGCTTCGCATGCTGGAAACATTTCCGATCATTTCTGTTTCATTTTTTATCTCAACATTTAAACATTTAAGAAATTCGTATTAAGGATTTCCTTTAATTTGCAGATATATTTTATTAGTTTTATTTATGATTATTATTATTCTTTCCTTCATCTTTTATCTTACTATCTATTATATTGGGTTCGTGACAGAAGATAGAAGTACTAGAATTTTCTTTTCAGTGATTTTCTTATTTATTGATTTACTTTTATGACAAAAATGTTTGCATTTTATTTAGTTATTTAGTTCAATTAAGTAAAATTGCTTGCTTCTTTCTCTTCTCAAATTGATATTTCTTTTTGTTCAGTTGCACTGTAGAATTGTCCTGTACTTCGCATGCTACAAATGTTTCCAACCCTCTGTTTTATTTTTTATCTCAACATTTAAGAAATTCGTATTAGGGGTTTCCTTTAATTTGCAGATATATTTCTTAGTTTTATTTAAGATTATTATTATTATTATTCTTTCTTTCATCTTTTCTCTTACTATCTATTATATTGGGTTCCATAATAATTTTCGGGTCTTTGTGACAGAAGTTAGAAGTACTAGAATTTTCTTTTCAGTGATTTGCTTATTTATTGATTTACTTTTTGACTAAAATGTTTGCAAATTATGTTTCATTTTATTTAGTTATTTAGTTCAATTAAGTAAAATTGCTTGCTTCTTTCTCTTCTCAATTTATTAGATTAATAATATCATATTACTTTGTTATTGCATTGCATTTTATATTTTTTTAGTGAAGATAAATTATGATATAAGCATCTGTGTTTAGTCTGTCTAATATCTATTTCCCACATATCTGATCTCCATCAGTATTAGATTCACCAATATCTTATCCGAATCCGATATCTGATTTTAGCGGATACGAATAACGGATATCAATTATCATATCCGAAAATATCTTATCTGAAAGTTGGAAGCGGACAAGGATATGGTAAAGACTATATCTGATTCGTATCCGATCTATTTGCACCCCTATTTAGATGTCCCAAAATATTTTCAGGATGAAATTACATGAAGGATGACAAAGCATGTAATTACTTCATTTATATGATTTTAAATGAACCTGCAAGCACCCATCCCATGCCAACTACCACAGTTGCATTCCACGTTTATGCACCATCATCTCTTGTCAATTTTTCTGTGTCTGCTACTTTTCCTTCCAGATCAACTGCTTCACCCTTTGAGACTCTACCCAAATTCCCTACTGGCACACATACCATTCCCCTGCCTCACACGGTCACACCCTTATCTCCTTACTTCTCGTGGTTGCCTTCCTACCATCCTGGGTGAAGAGGATAACAGTAAAGGATGAAAGTGAAAGTGCATCATGAAGAGAATATCTGACCAGTGATCATACCGGGGGTCGAATTAACGGCGCACCATGGGCCTAGAACATGACGAACAACAAAGATGCAAGCGCCCCCCCCCCCCCCAAACCAAAAAAAAAAAAACGCGTGCGCGCAAACCAACACACATAAATGAGTGTGTGTGTGTGTGCGCGCGCGCGCGCGCGCGCGTGTGTGTGTGTGTGTGTGAGAGAGAGAGAGAGAGAGAGGAGAGAAGACAAGGAAGGCGGAGGCAAGCAACAGAAGGCTATGATGCTGGAAGGTCCCTCTACTTGAGCCTTAGAATTGGGTAAATCACCTAACAGGTAGTCCAGAGTAGTTTGGGATCGAGATCACTTCAAATAGGGAAAAGATTATAAATTAGAGCAAACTTGGAAGCAGTTCGAGAACATCAAAAGATCAAAAAGATTAGCAGGTAGATAAAAGAATATGCTAAAAATAGATATCTTTTGAAAAAACATGAATTATTTTATAACATTGTAACAAAAATCGAGCACTATTTGTAAGATTTGCCAATAAAACTTATTAATAGGTTCTTTGAATTTGTGGAGTGAAATTTTGGTGAAATTCAAATAATTTTGGTAGACCTTTCAAGTTTCTTTCCCCTAAAAGAAAAAGAGTTTCAGTAGGAGTTACAGATGATGTTCATTATATAAAAAAATTTCGAACAGTAATGGTCTGAAATCATGCCATGTTTGTGTAGGAGAGTTTATTTTTTGCAAAAAAGTACACCTTAATTCTCCCTCCAAATTGGGGTCCCACATGGCTCCAGAATTTTTAAAAAAATAGAAACAAAAAATGCCGGCCCATGCACTAGCTGTGTGCACCATAATATCACGCTTCAATGTTTAGATGTCTAAATAAAGGGAAATTGTGAGCATGTAGAGAAAAAGGAACAAAGTATTCTTTAAATGAAGGAAACGAGGCGGACAAGAGGAACCTCTGCATCAACGTACATGCCTTCATGGAATTATGAAAATTTAGAAAGATATCTTGTGAAAATAGTTTTGAGGTAGAAGACCAAAATCATCTCCCTTGTGAACATATAAAGTAGATGCTCCTCTGAAAGAATTTAAAGGTACTTCCTAAGATCACAGAGTCTCCCAGATGTGCAAAATTCCCACTTGCACACATTGCACTTTTTTTTTTTTTTTTTTTTCCTTTTTCCCTTTTTTCTTTCTTTTTTTTTTTTTTTTTGAATTAACTTCAAGTCAGTTAGTTGCTAGTTTTGAGTAGTAGTAAGTTTTTTTATTATTATTATTATTAACTTCTCTTCATAAAACTTCCACTGTTATTATAAGGAAGGCAAGAAAGACAGTGCTAAGTTTTTAAAACATAATAAACAGAAACAACCAAAAAACACAAGGGGATTCCAAGACATGGAAAACAGTATGTGAGAACATGGACATAAGATACAGAATAGAAGTGGGGCAAGAATATGACCTCCCAAAATTCGATGTGTGTTGGTGTTGCTCTGTCCAAGTCGAGATGCATTTTGATGTCATCATGGAGCTCTTCCATTTCCTTCACCGTTAGACCCTGCGGTGTCATCTCAATGTTCATACTAGATTTTTTTTAAAAAGAGGTAGCTGAATTGCAGACAGTGTGGCTACAAAAGGATGCGTAAAAAGACGCAAAAAGATTTCTACTGCAATAACATCAAAAAGTCATCATAAACTCTAGTAAGCATAAAAGGGAAGCGGAATTGCAGACAGTAATCAACAAAAAGAGGATGCTTAAAAAATGCAAAAATCTTTCTACTGCAATAACATCAGGAAGGCATCAAAAAATTCTAATGAACATATTATGGTTGGAGCCCAAGGAAAAAATTTGCCTCATCATATAGCCCATAAGTCCAAAAATTTAGGTCAGGATTTCATTTAATCCTCTCAGGGATGTATATCATGCAATTTACTTCAAAGGCATATAGAATGTGTCAAGATAAATGTGATTCTATATAAGCAGCCTTGCACCTTTCTCTCCATATCTATGACTATAATATACACAAACCTTCAAGATGTCTGTGATTTCAACAAATGTTGATTGGCTCAGGTCAGATGCGTAACTAACACATGTTCCATAGTCAACACACACAGTTCATTGTAACTACTAACTACACTTCTACCTTTTGGATATAACTTTCCTTTACTAAGCCATTTTAATATCTACCTCCATGTATATACTAAATAAGACAATATTAATTGTCATCCCTTCATGCAGAATGAAAAACAACAAGAAGAGCCCTTTTGCATATGAACCTTGCTGGCATCTTGTTTGCAAATAATAAACTATTTATTATACTTTATGCCCTCTAAAGTTACCAATTATGTAAAACTTTGACATACATTATACTTTTATATCAATATTCTTCTAAATAGACACTAGAGGCTTGGCTCAGTAATAAGGAGTTGCTTTGGGCCATAGAGTACTGCATAAACGACTGAAGCAATTGATTACAATAGGGTGGTAATAAAAATTTTGTGCAGAAGCAGTACTTCGTGCTTTTGTCTGTTGTCTCAATCCAGTGCTTATGGATTTTAAAGTGTTTTATTATTTGAAATTCCGTCTGAGACCAAATAGTGAATTTGTTCTCCCTCATGTTGTCAAAGATCTACTTATTTCTCACTTTCAACCAATACCATATTAAATAGCCCAGGGCTATTTGTTCGATTTGTCTCTTGCTATCACAGAGTTGAAATTACTTCAATATGTATAGCCATTTGGAACCAATCTTCCAGTTTCTTTAGTAGGGGTTGTCGTCATGGGTAGAGATAGTAAACGGGGAGCATCATCTGCTAAGAAAGCCCGTTCATCGCACATGAACACATGACATAGAATATTCTTTTCAGCAAATGCATAACCCTCCTTACCAATAAATCTCTTGTTGACAAGATCTAGTACGTTACTTTCCAACAGAAAGAATGTACTCTTGAAGACAACATTCTTAGGCCAGCCATCCATGAGAGTCCAGTATTCAAGACTGGGCTATAGACTTTGCACCTCACCACCCCCAACCTCCCCCCCCCCCCAAAAAACAAAAAAAAGGATCCCCTTTTATGAGAACTTCATTTTCCTAGGCAAAAAATTAATAGGAGAGGAGCATTATTAGGCAGCCCACAATGGTACCTGTCAACTCCGCCTACTTATTTCCCTGCATGGGTGCAATGCACCCAGGGACATAACATGAAATAATCGCTGAACCCCCCCCCCCCCCCCCCCCCACAAACAAAAAAAAAATAATTAAAAAAAATCTTAATCAACAAAAACTTAATAGGTTTTACCTAAAAGCTTTGTTGTTTTACCCTATAAAACCTAAATTCCCCAAACTCTTTACATATAAATCTAAAGTCTAGCAAAGCAACATGTTATAAAATAAATGTCTTTTTGTTAGGAACATGTTAATAAAATAAAAGTCTTTTTACTTAGGATCTGAATTGTGATATTATGATTCGAGATCAGCAGTAAGGGAAACAATTTAGAAGAACCTGAGGATTTTTCTAAAAGGGATTCATTTTTTCTCTTTGCCTTTGCATACACGTTCATCAAAGAATATTATTTTATTATGAGCTTACTGATGTCATGCACACCTCTACAATTTAGAGTGTATGTTAACCTGGAAGACAATGCAAAATACTTCTGCATCGCATAGATTCAACAACAACAGTAGCAATAAGGACTTAGATTTTCTTCGGAATCAGGTGTATGAATCCTCTTTTCTTCTTCCCAGCTCTATCAGAGGCTACTTCCTTACTTAAATTAGGAGAGTTTCTCAAACCTTTATTTCTCCCAATCCAATACACAAAAGAAATCACATATAGCTGAAAACTGATATCAAATCTAACTAGGATGCCATCTTATAGATTTTTTGAGAAATTAAGAATGTCAATAACAATTTCATATCAAGCAGCATGACTGACTTCCATGGTTGTGTGATTCAACTTTTCTTTTTAAACTCTGATTATTTACTCCCCAGCTTTATGCTAGAAGTATCAGAAGGACCTTTTAACCTGATACATCTAGCTTACCTTTAGTAGATAGTCATTACCCTGAAATCTATATCAAAACCTAAGAAGCATGGACACCGACACGGGAGTCCAGGACACGGATAGGACACGGGACACGGGCATGAAACACAACAATTTCTTAAAAAGTAAGACAAGACACGAGGACATGGCAACTTGACTCTAAAATATGTATATAAATAATAATAATAAGAGTTCATAAATATACACGTATAAAAGTTCATACATATAATTCAATATGTCTAAACTTATATGATGAGTCTAATATTTATTATTATTTGAGACCCTATTTAGCTGATTTTTTGCAGATATCTTAAAGATATTACCCAACTTGATTTACAAAATCAGCCAACAACAAACTCAATAACCTCAACCGCAAACAATCAGCACATCTCAGATCTCAACGGCAAACAATCAGCAAATCTCAAATCTCAACCGCAAAACCACCACCAAAAATTGGTCGATCTTAAATAACAGAAGGAAAAGATAAGGAGGAATTTTACCATCTGTGAGATTCGAAGAGATAAAGAGATGGTATCAAATCCCAACTAAATTTCAACTAACTCCAACCATTCGAAGAGATAAAGAGATGATATCAAATCTCAATCCAACTTCAACTAATTCCTAAGTATCAGCAGCCATAAAAGAAGCCATAGAGGTAGAGCAAAAGGGGAGCTCAGTAACACACAGAAATAAGAGAGGCCTTGAGGAGTATTGCTCGCGACAAGATCTAAGACTAGCAAGGAGTCCTCGCGGTTCAGAGAGAGAAGAGGAAGAGCTCAGTTCAGAAAACAAAAAAAGGATGACTTAAGTTTTATCTCTCTTTAAGCTCTCTCTATTTTTAACTGTAATTTTGTATTAAACTCAAGATACTAGTTTGCAATGAAAAGAATTTATTATGAGTTTTGAAAATTTTATGAAAGTTATAAGCAACTAAACTTTCATTCTTGGGTTATGATGATATCTGAGTGATATGGTTGTGTTTAACTAGTACTTTTTGATAATTGAATTTATGTGTTCTTAATGTTTTAATTTATTAATGCTGAGATAGACTATACCTCTAATGATTGCTAGTTGATTGGAATAATTTATGCCTAGAACTAGATCTGAGATAGGTTATGACTCTAGGGATTAGCACTAATTAGAAGATAGTTTATACCTAAGATATATTCTTAAGATATTAATTTTCTATTTTTCATTATCACTGAGATATTCTATAATTGTTGATGTAATATTACAAAAGTTAGGATATGCATAGGTGAGTGAATTAAATTCAATTCCAAGCCATGAAATGTAGATTGACTCTAAACCCGAGAATCTTAAAAATTGTAATCTCTTCAAAAGTTGAATATTTATCTAAACTGGTTTAAAATCAACTTAGTTGTTTAATTAAATATTAATAAAAGAAATAAAAATGTTCATTCATCACTTTTTAACTGTCTTTAATCAAGTTTAGCAACAAAATCTCTCCGTGAATTTGACTTGGACTTACTACTATACTCGCAGTAGTTGATTTTATTTTTTAATTTGAATCGTTTTTTTACGGATTTAAGGACGACTGATTTTAAGCGATCAATATCATAGGTTTATGCTGGTCAATATTTTGATGGATTAAAATATAGTCTTTGATATATAAGTGATGGGGAATCACTAGACTCTTTTATTTGTTGAGGCTATTTTTTCTCTTTATTTTAAGCTAGACTTATTTTCCTCTTTTATTTTAGTCTCATGTCGGGTATGACGAAAGATGTCTTTTGTATGAGGCCTATATAAGACGAAGACTTGCATTTGTTTAGCAATTCAGTTGATTTAGAAAACCTTTGGCCTTGAAAATTGATATTGATTTGTTTTTAATCTTTGCATGGTGATGTGCAGAGTGGGAGAGGGCTCTCCCAAGTACTGAAGCCTGAATTCTATTTTTATCTCCTTAAACTCTAATTTATTTTCCTCTTTTTTCTCCTCCATTTCGTTCTACATCAACAAGGAAAGTAAATAAATATCTCAAATATATAATGTGAAAAAAAAGGTGTCAGAGAAATGTTGAAGAAATGTCCAACAAGTGTCCTAAATGAAAAACCATGCATACAATTAAAAATAAGTTTGAGAAGTGTCCAAGAAGTATCCAATGAAGCGTCGGTATCCAACACGGGCGTCGGCATGCCCAACACGGGTATGGCTTCATAATAGAAATAGCCATGCTACATAGATCAAAAAACAAATTCCTTGGTATGGTGCAACTTAAATTGATGTTGTAAATAAGTATATAGAAGATCATTACCTTAAAAACAGTGTAAGGTTCGTTTATTTCAATATCAAAATCATCTGAGACATTAAGGTTCTTGGAAAGTATGTCGATAGGCTTCATGCGCCCCTCGCGTAGTCTGATTTGCGACCTGATCTTGCTTTGATCAAAATGGAACTGCATGACAAAAATTAGCAAGTATTACACATAGAAGATTAAAAGAAAAGCACAACTTTCAGATAAATATATTGATGGTTGCAAAATGAGTTAATAGAGTATGGAAGAAAAGATAATAAACATAAGATCTGTTTCAGACCTCTTCTTCTCTTTTCTCCCAATCTTGAAATTCAGCTCTAGCTCGTTCCCTGGCCAGCAGTGCCTGAAACAGTAAAAATGAATCATATATCCATTTGCATGTATCAACTTTCTTGAGTTACTCACAGAAACTAATAGCAAGAAATACTGAATTATCTAAACTAACCATTTCTTCCTCGTGTTGTGCTTTCTCAATTGCTCTCTCCTCTCTTCGCTTTTTCACCTTTTCAATCTCTGCCTGGGTAGGAAATCAAAATAAGAACATTTGGAGGGAAAAAAACAAGCAGAAAGTTTCCAACCAAAGCTTAGAGTTAGAAGAACAATATATAGTACTAGAATTAGTTTACGTTTTAGAGGCTTATTTTTAAGGGGGAAAAAAGAAGAAGAAACACATCTTTTTCCATTATTTGATAATCAAAAATCTCAAGGGAAGAAGGATCATCTATATCCATGCAGATATTTTAGATCACAAAATTGGCCTCTAGTTTATGTATGATAGTTTAAAAGTTCCAATGATAGAAAAGACATCAAATGTCATATAGCTGGGTTAGTGCATAATGAAGTGCAAATGCTTGCAAAGCAACATGATTCGCAACTGGGAGAACAATTAATACAGGGAGAAATAAGAATATAAAACAAGTAATACCAAGATTAAACAAACTGAAACTGCCAAGAGATATCTAATATCTCTCTATGAAAAAACAGCTTTGCACTTGTTGGATCCTTAATATTAAGGCATTTTTATTGTAAATCTGATAACTCTTTGTTACATACCATCCTTTCTTTTTGTCTCTTCTTTTCAGCTTTGACTGATATGTCCAATGGCCGGCCTTGAACAACATCACGCTCTATCTTCTTCCGCCACACAAATCTGCACATGATATTTGAAATTACTCGGGCGTACAAACAAAAGAAGAGAAATTAACTTTGTAAAACAGCATTCAAAAGGTAGACACTAGCAATCAAAGGAGTAAGCGTTCATAGCCCTCCCTCCCTCCCTGGCCTCCCTAGTAGATGCTAGTAGTCGAACAGCAGATGTTCATAGCTCCCACCCGGTAACTGTTTGTATTTTAACTACACCAGGGAGTTCTACTTATTACATGAAAATTGCCCGACCAACAAAAAGAATTATGGATAACAGCAAGATAGTCATTGAAAACTACAATTGTGCCTCTTCAAGTGGCATACTGATTTAGTACAAGACTTAAGACTTAATCAACAACAACAACTAAGCCATTTGCTCGATAGGAATGAGTGCTTAAGACTTAATCACAGATCAAATATCACCTCCCTCCTTTTCCTCCTATAACTTAAATTTATGTGCAAATCCATTCCCATATAACTATTGATTGCTGTCATAGTGCTATTTATTATTTATTTATGGATAACAGCTGTAATCAAATCTATGAAATTAGCTGCAAATGAGTAATGTCAATGGCATGTTATTAGTTACAAAACAGAAGCCACTGAATGAGTGAATGATTTCATCGTTTATGACAGTACCATCTAGACACTTAATCTGTCAGTTGTAGTTGTTTTTAAAAGAAATTAGCATATGGTTTCTTGTAGTATGTTTGACAGGATGTTAAATAATAAAATAAATTCTACATGTATCCAAATTTAACTGGGTTTAGAGAATTAAATGCTAGCCTCTATGCAGAAGCCCTTGTTTGTACATACTGCATGACAAATATATGCATCCGGAAATTTAATAAGTAATGTCAATGGCAGATTTCTTTGCCTTTTTTCTTCCTTCTTTTACTGTAATGCTACAAAAGTATCCATTAAACCTGAAGTTGCAAATCCATTTAGATGATAATGTAGGCAGGACTAATGATAATGAGTATTCTTCAGTCAATCCTAGTGTTTGCTAGTATTTTATTGAAGTAGTTTAAACTTTTTTGCCTTTTTTCTTCCTTCTTTTACTGTAATCTAGAAAAGTATCCATTAAACCTGAAGTTGCAAATCCATTTAGATTTTTGTATTCCAACATTTATAAAACAAATAATCCGTAAAAGAGTGTAAAACACACTTTTCTCCGAGATTAGAGTCACCAAAGGGGTTTGAATCATTTGAATAGCCAGAAACTCCTTGCGACTTTAGTTTCTTTGCCACCTTCAAAGCCTACAACATGAATAACAACATCAATAACAGGAAATTTATTTATTTTTTTAAACAACATCAAGAATAAGACCTAGAGTAAGAATCACACCTTTTTCTGGGATTTCTTGGCCATGTACTCAACTATTTGCTCCTCAGTAATCTCCCGCTTCTTCCGACTCCTCTCCTCAGATTCCGATGAGTCCTCACTCCTCCTCTTACTCCTTCGACCGCTGTTTCTATGAGATCTTCTCCCCCTTCTCGAAGAAGTATCCGAGTCTGCATCGGAGTTGAACTCAGACTCCTCATCCTCCGATCGATTCCTCCGCCGTCTTGAAGAGCTCTTTCTCCTACGGCTCTTCCTCGAAGGGGATCCGGATCCTGAATCGGATGCGGATTCCTCATCTTCTGATCGATTCCTTTGCTTTCGCGAAGACGAGCTCCTTCTTCTTCCTCCTCTTCTTCTGTCTGAAGGGGACTCTGATTCTGTGTGTGATTCTTCCTCATCTTTTGAGTTGTTCTCTCTTCTTCGCCGCCTCAGACTGCTACTCTCTTTCGCCATTGACTGCTCCTCTTCAGTTCAAGTAGAAAACCCTAGAGATAGGTAGGTGAATTTGTATGGATAGAACAGGAAGATGGATGAAGATTCGGGTTTTGGTTGTGGATTGTAGGCGGGACTGCAAAAATAAACCCTAAATTAAATTAAAACTAGTATATCGCAAAGTGAGGAGAATCGACTGACCGAGACCGGTGGCAGCGAAAGAGTGATTGTCGCAAGAACGTTAACCGCGATATCAAAACCTGTGATGCAACCAAATGCAAGACCGTCAATTATCAATACTTAAATTCATATGTTATACGATGAATATGTTAAACATGTACCAAAAATATTACTTTTTTTTTCTTCACAATGTAAATGAATCAAAATTCTAAATGGACTGAAATTTCATTTTTTTTCAAATAACTACATTCACAAAATATTTAAAATGAAACATAATAGACTAAATTTGAAATGGTAGATATCCAAGTACATTATTCACAAGTATATACAAAAATAAATGATGATAAGAATTTTTCAAACTCAACAAAGCATGGATTGCATGAGATTTAGGCGTTTCTCCTTCTATAATCGACCTTTAAGATCATTACATTTTCCAATTTTTAGCAACATTTCAAAACTGAACATTGGATTAAATGCCAAGTCACCCAACTTCCTGGTGAGATGTTTAAAATTAAATGCATCTAACATATAGTGTGCATTGTAAGGACTTGGGGCACCATCTCAAAAGACTAGCCTTCTATATGGAGTTGCTCAAATTCTTATATATCCAAGACCATCCCCATGTCTAGCCAATGTGGGAGTATTTGTTCGACATCCAACTCAACAATCCCCCTCGAATAAAGAGTCTCCTTATAAGCTCATCTTCACACCTGGAAGACCATATGTTCCATTGAGATCCTCTTCATTGCGTTGGGTACACATGCCTTACGTGAAGGACAAATTGCAGCCAAAACAGTGTACTACAAATAACAGTGTGCAACACAAATTTCTCTCACAGACATATAACATGCAATCAACACCCCAACAATTCTTGATGGAGAATTTTGTAATTAACTCAAATGTATTGTGCATATAAACCATATAACATGCAGTGTGTAACTCAAATGTAGCATGCATATTAACCATAACAGTGTACTACAAATAAAAGAACACCATTATTGTCAACTGAAAATTCAATGTTTCACATAACTAAGAGTTCTTGTTAGTCTTAAAGAACAGTTTTCTAAACATAATATCATTTGAGATTACCAAATAACCAACCAAACAAAACCACAATTATTGCTCATGTTCTTTATTCTCTAACATGGTAGTTAGATAACGTTAATACACTACATTCAGTCTTTATTCTTTTTTGACAAAAATGTATATAAGCATTAGGTATTCTGCCATTTCCTTCTATGGGTAAACATGACATTTCAGTTAACAGGCGTACTGTTGGTTGCTAATTCGCTGACTACAAAATTCTGATTTGAGTTGGAGAGAATAATAATAAATAATAATAATAATAACAAGTCAATCAATGGATCCTATGCAGTCAGAAGAATTAATATCTTTCGGTTCCTCAAAAGAAAAAGGAAAAAACAAAGAAACAAGAAGAAAATTAAGTGCAGAATTACTTGAACATTTTCCTCAGGAAGAACTAGATAAAGAATATATAGCCATCAATATGTCCTAGATACAAATATAAAAATTGGAGATGGCATGCAAAGTACCAAACCTGCAAAGATTATGAACATATAGCATAAGTTATTGCTCAGATTATGAACCTATAGCTTAATTTCTAATGGAAGAGTGCAGAAACCTAGAATAAAAAGGAAATGGCAACGCCACGATCATATTTTGTTTGTATAGAAGTGAAGAAATGTGAGGAGGAACTTCAAGGAGTCTGTAACTTCAAGAAGTGATGAAATGTAAAGAGGAACAGATTAGAAGAAAGAGGCCATAGGATGCAGTCCTGGATGGTCTGCGAAGAAAAGCTGTGCCTATTTCTGAAAAATGTAAGGAAAAGGCAATTTAAAAATGCTATTGTGATGTATAAAGGAACAATAATAGATGATATGCTTCAAAAAACCAAACCCCTAAAGAGGCTCAATTACTCTAATATATCAAATTTGGAACTAAAGAACATGAAAAAAGAAAATTGAATGGGTAACACTGATACTGGCTCTTAAAAATGAGGAGGGAGGGAATGAGAAGAAATCATAATTCAATTAAACAAAGACTAGTAAAAGCACAGGTCGGCTTGCCACAGATTGGTGCTTGCAAGGCACACCACCATAAATCGAAAAGGTCTTTACATCAACTTGAACAAATGTGTATCTGAGTACCTTAGGAGTTTCTTTTTCTTTTCTGGCAAAGGTCACACACATGACCAAAGATATATCGACACTTGGACATCCAATTAGATGTAATGATCATACCATGTTGATATTTCTAGATATAACTGTTGGCCCAAAGGCCATTATCCCAGTTATTTTGATGATAACAAAACATATTTAGTTATGTATTTAACATGTTTTATTTCAGAATATTTCAGGTTATTTAACAGGTTGTTTTTGACGGCTCCGCTAAAAGACTCACAAGTTTGGACGCCGCTAAAATGAAGATTCCCAAGCTACGCACAACTAGGATGCTTTGGGATCAAGATGATGAAGTGAAGATCAAGACAAGATCAAAACGACAAAGAAAAACAAAATTTGTAATTGTATTTTTATTTTAGACATTTTGTCAAAACTAGATATTAGAAGTAGAGCTATGGGATCATCACACACACACATTTCAGTTAGGCTTCAAAAAGATTTTTCAATTCCATTTCTAACTTAGTTTTTAAAAGAGAACATATTTGAAAATACGCGTTTTAGAAAAACAATAGTTTTTGGAAAAACATTTTCATTGAAAAACAAGTTTGTGTTCAAAAGAATTTTATCAAACTACTTTTAACATGTTTGAAGTATGACACATGCTTATACTTCATGTTTTTACAAGTTCCAAAATCTTACCCAAAACCCAAAACCAAAACCAAGATTTTCTGGTTCTGGAAGTTCTGTTTTTTTTCAGAACTTACAGTGACCGGTCGACCGGCCCGGTCGACCGATGTGCACAATACTGTGCACGTCTATATCAGTCGACCGACCCGGTCGACCGAAGTTCATTTATGTTTACGGGAGTTTTCGGTCGACCGACCCGGTCGACCGATGAGCCCCAACGGTCATATTTTTGACCGTTGGCGGTCGACCGACCCGGTCGACCGGACTCTGTCAAAAGTTCCGACAGGTCCAACAGCTAGTTTTTCTGACTGTTTTTCTTTTTGGGATTTGTCTCCAACGAGTTTTTGAGGCTGTTTTTGACCCCTATAAATAGAGGGTCACCTCATATTGATTAGACAACCATTGCAAAATATTTCATAAGAGTTTTACAAAGATTTTCAAAGCTTTCCTTCATAAAAGATTTTCCAAAGCCTAAATTCCCAACACCCAACTTGTAGCCTATTCCTCTAGCTTCTCTCTAGATTTTGCACACCACAATCCCAAGCTTTACATCTACATATTTGGTTCTAGGATTGTGCAAGTGAGCTTTTGTAAAGTGATCAAGTGTGATCACTCATTTCTTCTTGGAGTGAAGTTGTAGAGGCATCGGCCTCAAGGGAGCTAGTGAGCTTCGGGTGGTGTTGCGGCATCACAAGTGTAAGGGACAAGTGTGTCCTTGTATTGGCGATCCGGTGGGATCAACGATAGTAGTGCAAATCCTTCAAGTGTGAAGGCGGGGACGTAGAGCGTGGCTCGAACCTCGGAAACACATCCTAGCGTTTGCGTTTGATCAATTTTCTCTAACTCTACTCCTTTCAATTCTTGCACCTTAATTGTTGTATTTATTGCAAGTCTTTATTTGTGCTATTTGTGTGTGAAAGTTTTAATTCCGCAAAATTGCCATAATTCATATAGCCATCACCTATTCACCCCCCCTCTAGGTGATTTCAATTGGTATCAGAGCCTAACCCTACAACTTAGGTCTAACAACCTTAGGGAGATCCATATTTGGCTATATACATTTTGTTGCATTTTTACTTGCTTGTGCATTCATGGCATCCATGGACTTTTCTAGCATTAAATCCCCACCCAAGTTTGATGGTTTAAACTTCCCCATTTGGAAGGTGAAAATGAATCTCTTCCTTAAATCCTTAGGTGTTAGGGTAGCTAGGGCCATTACCAAAGACTTCATTGAACCAACTAGTGATGAGAGCACATGGTCTGAGGATACTTCCAAAGACTATGAGGCTAATGCTAGGGCACAATATGCATTAACCCAAGCCCTAAATGAAGATGACCTTGCACGCATAATAAATTGCAAATCCGCATTCGAGGTTTGGAACATACTCATTGTGACTCATGAGGGAACGTCTCAAGTCAAGAGAGCCAAAGTTGACTTGCTACGTTCTCAATATGAGAATTTCTATATGTTTGATAATGAGAGCATTGATGACATGCTCACCCGTTTTACAAAAATAACTAATGCTCTTTCTTCCTTAGGCGACAAGATTGATAATGATCAAAAGATAAGGAAGGTGATTAGAGCTCTTCCCAAAGCTTGGGAAGTCAAGGCGACCACTCTCAAGGAACTCAACGACAAAGAGGAGATGGACTTCTCCGGCTTCATCGGAAATCTCAAGACGCATGAGATGGAGATGAAAGTTAGAGAAGAAAGGGAGGCACCAAAGAAGAAGACCATTGCCTTCAAAGCCGCTCCTACCATACACGAAGAGGATGACTCATCGGAAGATTGCGATGAGGATTTCGCCATGCTCATCCGGAAGGTGGGCAAGATGTTCTACAAGAAGGGACGACAAAGTAACTTCCGAAGAGGGAAGCCTCAAGGAAGGTACGAGAAGAAAAGAGATGAACCCGGTCCTTGCTTTCATTGCAAGAAGATCGGTCACCTAATTGCCGATTGCCCCGCTCTACAAGCAACCACATCCAAGAATGGGCAAAGAAAGAAGAAAGCGTTGGCCGCTACATGGGATGACACGGAGTCGGAATCCGAAGAGGAGCACGACGCCGCCAACATGTGCTTCATGGCACAAGGAGACGACGCTCCTAAGGTAACAATTGAAAACTCTCTTGATGATGATGATCTCACTATGGATGAACTAGCACGTTTCTTTGAGGAATTACAACATAGATATGAGATTTCGCAATCTCATAATAAAAAGTTAAAAAGGGAAAATGATGTTTTAAAGAATAAACTTGAATTAGTAGTAAATGAGAAAAATGCCTTATCTAGTTCATTTGATAAATTGAAAAATGATTTTGAAAAATATAAACTAGCTAGTAAAGGCAAAACCCCCATGGGTTCAATTGATAAAAATGATTTTGTTGAGATCCAAAAACGTGTTGAAGTTTTGGACTCAAATTTAAAAAGCTATGCATTTGATTTGAAAAAGATAGCATCTAAATTTCCTAAGGGAGCCCCCCAAGGGAAACATGCACAACATACACATACACATGCACGGAAACATGCACACACTCATAAGCACGCATTCATGTACAATAGTGGTAGAATTTATATTTGCACACATTGTGGCCGCAAAGGCCATTTAGAAAAATTTTGTTATGCTAAGAACAATGTTAAAAATAAATTTGTTTGGGTTCGCCCCGGATCTAACCCCAAAGGACCCACTAAGATTTGGGTACCAAAAGAGCCACCGATTTCAAATGAAACAGGTATAGGTGGATCTACATCCTCCAAGACTTAGGAGGAAACGGTGCCCGGGTGGTGGATGCAACAAAGCTTAAAGAACACATCAAGATTGCATCGCTATCGTGGAGGCACCTAATTTTGGAGATTGCCCGTAAATTGGTAACATCTCCATTTAAGAGTTTTTAATTTTGTATATACAATTGTTATAGGATTGCTAGTTTAGTTTTATGCTTCATTGATACATGATTAGTATAAACTTGCAACTCTAACATGATTGTATATGCCATGTTCAATTTTGATTTTTTTTGACATGTATACATATGTATAGAATTGATAGTTTGCTTTTGTATTCTATTGATATATGCTTGTATAGAACTACCTTTCTATCATGATGTATATGTGCCTTGTGTTAACTTTTATATCTTTGTTTCATGCCTTGTTCATCACATGTCCACATGTATAGTTTAGTATTTGTGATTATATACTTGTATGCATATACACATTATTTTCATAAATAAAAATTAAACATTTGTAAATTTTCTTATTTGAGCAAATACCTTAAAGATGGCAATTGCGCACCTCAACTCATTCAAGAGGAATCAAGATGATGAAGTTCAGAACCCGTCACTGGGTATTCGGCTTCAACATCTTTAAAATCTTTGTTTAAATATGAAAATAAAATTAAAATTGGATTGCTTGTATTTTGATGTTTGTAAAGACTTAATGAAAGATTTAAAACCTGTTGGTGTTCCTATATGATTAATATATAATACCTGTTTTAGATTACAAAATTACTTAAAATTTTTTTTGGGCTATTTGCTGTTAGCTGTTTTTCAGGCAAAGCCGGTCGACCGACCCCTAAATCTCCGGTCGACCGACTCTGCCTGAGAGAAAATTTTTATTTTTTTTGTGTGCTACCGGTCGACCGACCAGAATTCCGGTCGACCGATGCTGGCCTGCTGTGGTCTCGGGATATTTCGGTCGACTGACCCGGTCGACCGATATCTTTTACAGAGCTCTCGGTTGGATTCGGTCGACCGGACCGGTCGACCGATCGTCGTGTTTTTGCCCAAATCTGCTATATAATTTCATTTTCTCTCTCTCTCTCTCTCTCTCTCTCATTTCACTCAGCGACCGTAACCCCCAAAATTTCCCCATATTTGATTTCTCTCCAATCCTTAACCAAATCCAAATCTTTTTAAAACCCATCTCAAATCCTTCATTCCACCTTCAGATCTTCGATTTCAACAACTTCCAACCACCGGATTCGAAGAATTTCAGGATTTTTCAGTTAGGGTTTTGGATTCTCAATCAAGGTAAAAATCTAATTTTTATTGTGAATCTTCACTTCTAGCTTAGATATCTCTATTCCTTTGTCACTATTTTAGGTTGCTTAGCTTCTAGATCGTGCCATAATCTTGATTTCACCTAAAAATCAAATTTTTATTCATCATGCCTAAGAGATCTCGTACTGAGAAGGGGAAGGGTATTGCCCAACCCTCATCTCAGGGTCCTAGACCCGTACGGCTCTTTAGAAATGATCTAGCTGAAGATAGATACTCCCACCTCTCCACTAGAAATATCAATTCAGGGAGATTTGTTACCATTCAGGATTTTGAACACCTTGACATCCCTCAAATCCTGCAAAATAGTAATTTAGTTGAGTTCTTGACCATTAAGGAACAAGTATACACTTCCCTTGTTCCTTACTTCTATGCCAACTATGAATTTGATGGTAACCGCATCACATCTAGAGTTCTAGGTAGGGAAATCGACCTCTCTATCGGTCGGTTTGCTAGGATTCTGCATCTCTCCACTGGCGGAGCAGATGTGTATTCTCATGATTTACATGATTTCGAATTTCCTGAGAGTGAGTCTTCACTCACCGCCTCTACTCTGATCCACGGGAATGACAATCCCGGGTTGGTTAGAAATGAGGTAGTGAGTAGGTACACACTTCAATCTCAAGTCCTTGCCAAGATTATCTTTTTCAACATTGTCCCCAAACATGGTGAGTATAGCCATGCTAGGGGTTGTGTCCCTTTGATCATCTATTGTCTTCTTAAAGGCATTAAGGTGAATTTTCCTAGAGTCATAGCTTATCATATGGGCTCTGATCAGATCCGTACTGCGGGTAGAAGTTTGCCCTACGGCATGCTTATTACCCATCTTCTTCGAGCTCTTGACTTTGATCTTTCTGCCGAAACTCCTTCAAGCCCCCTGACAAACATCAATGGAGTTATCCTGAAGATGATGGAAGCGCAGCTGCGTAGACACGCCCCTGTGCAACCACATCTTCCTCCTGCTGGTCCTGGCTCATCATCTGCACCAGGATCTTCTTCTGCTTCAGCTCCTGTCTTTTCTCCAGAGGCTCTGGCACTTCTCTCTTCGGAAGTCCGCACTCAGATCGAGGCGCACCAGGCCTGGGTTCGTGCGGAGTTGGATGCTCGTGACGTTCAGGAAGCTGCTTTTCGGGCAGAGGTCAGGAACGACATGTCATACTTTGCTGACTCCATGAGATTCGTGGATGTCCAGTTTCAGGCTCTCTTTGCACAGTTTTTCATGACCGTTCCTGATCGTACTGCGACTGCTTGTCGTCTTCCGTCTACCGGTCCTCCATTCCCTCCCAGAGCTCGTGCTTCAGTTCCACCACCGCGGACCAGAGTCGATGGCATTGACCCAGATGAGGTCATTTCTTCAGGCGAAGACGCTGGTGACGAAGAGCAGACGGCTGATGAGGAAGCTGGAGATGATGATGAGTGACCTCCCCTTTTGATGATGTCAAAAAGGGGGAGAGTTATTTTGAGAGAGTTATCTTGAGAGAGATATTTGTGATATTTTGTGTTGTAGTACTTTATGTGTTTGGATATTTGTGTGTTTTGGACATGTAGTATTTGTGTTATGGACATGCAGTATTTATTTGTGTTTTGGACATGTATTTGGATTTCTACATGTATGCTTTGTGGACGTATTTCTTTATATGTATCCATGTTCTATCTTGATATATGACATGAGTATTTGTCCTATGTTATGAGTACTTGTTGACATGGAAATATGTGTTTATCATTTTTATACACTATGCCCACATACGATTTTTGTCATTTATGATATGCTTGTGTTGAGGGGGAGCTTCACTTGAAGTCTCTACCCAAAATATTTTGTGATAACTACATATGTTTTGCCATCATCAAAAAGGGGGAGATTGTTGGCCCAAAGGCCATTATCCCAGTTATTTTGATGATAACAAAACATATTTAGTTATGTATTTAACATGTTTTATTTCAGAATATTTCAAGTTATTTAACAGGTTGTTTTTGACGGCTCCGCTAAAAGACTCACAAGTTTGGACGCCGCTAAAATGAAGATTCCCAAGCTACGCACAACTAGGATGCTTTGGGATCAAGATGATGAAGTGAAGATCAAGACAAGATTAAAACGACAAAGAAAAACAAAATTTGTAATTGTATTTTTATTTTAGACATTTTGTCAAAACTAGATATTAGAAGTAGAGCTATGGGATCATCACACACACACATTTCAGTTAGGCTTCAAAAAGATTTTTCAATTCCATTTCTAACTTAGTTTTTAAAAGAGAACATATTTGAAAATACGCGTTTTAGAAAAACAATAGTTTTTGGAAAAACATTTTCATTGAAAAACAAGTTTGTGTTCAAAAGAATTTTATCAAACTACTTTTAACATGTTTGAAGTATGACACATGCTTATACTTCATGTTTTTACAAGTTCCAAAATCTTACCCAAAACCCAAAACCAAAACCAAGATTTTCTAGTTCTGGAAGTTCTGTTTTTTTTTAGAACTTACAGTGACCGGTCGACCGGCCCGGTCGACCGATGTGCATAATACTGTGCACGTCTATATCAGTCGACCGACCCGGTCGACCGAAGTTCATTTATGTTTACGGGAGTTTTCGGTCGACCGACCCGGTCGACCGATGAGCCCCAACGGTCATATTTTTGACCGTTGGCGGTCGACCGACCCGGTCGACCGGACTCTGTCAAAAGTTCTGACAGGTCCAACAGCTAGTTTTTCTGACTGTTTTTCTTTTTGGGATTTGTCTCCAACGAGTTTTTGAGGCTGTTTTTGACCCCTATAAATAGAGGGTCACCTCATATTGATTAGACAACTATTGCAAAATATTTCATAAGAGTTTTACAAAGATTTTCAAAGCTTTCCTTCATAAAAGATTTTCCAAAGCCTAAATTCCCAACACCCAACTTGTAGCCTATTCCTCTAACTTCTCTCTAGATTTTGCACACCACAATCCCAAGCTTTACATCTACATATTTGGTTCTAGGATTGTGCAAGTGAGCTTTTGTAAAGTGATCAAGTGTGATCACTCATTTCTTCTTGGAGTGAAGTTGTAGAGGCATCGGCCTCAAGGGAGCTAGTGAGCTTCGGGTGGTGTTGCGGCATCACAAGTGTAAGGGACAAGTGTGTCCTTGTATTGGCGATCCGGTGGGATCAACGATAGTAGTGCAAATCCTTCAAGTGTGAAGGCGGGGACGTAGAGCGTGGCTCGAACCTCGGAAACACATCCTAGCGTTTGCGTTTGATCAATTTTCTCTAACTCTACTCCTTTCAATTCTTGCACCTTTATTGTTGTATTTATTGCAAGTCTTTATTTGTGCTATTTGTGTGTGAAAGTTTTAATTCCGCAAAATTGCCATAATTCATATAGCCATCACCTATTCACCCCCCCTCTAGGTGATTTCAATAACTACCCCATGTCTCCACATTCATTAAAATAATTTATCATGTCAACAACATATACTAGCTTTACCATAGGGACAGTCATGTGTTGACCGTGTCATAAAATAAATAAACAGTTTCAAATGGCGTTGGAACCTGCAACTCTCCATTGAAAAATGCCCCAAAAACAATATAGCATTTTGCATTTTCAATTAAGAGAAAATGTAAGGGGAATGTCATCTTTAGTCTCACGTTTTATTGATAATCTTCATGTTCATTACCTAAGAACATCATTAATACCTAGTAGGCAAATCATCTAAATGCAAGTACAGTTTAAGAGTCTAGATATTCTATATGTCCATTTTATGTGTTGTTTCCCACAATGCTTCCCACAAAACTTAGCCAAGTCTTTTATACATCTTTATATGATGATGTTGGCCAATGAATCAATGATCGGTCATGTATCAGTAAGCTGATGTCATGATGCATACATACATATGTGTGTGTAGAGAGAGAAACCATGTGGAGATGGAATAATACTTCCTCAACTTCAATAACAATATCGCTAGGAAGAATAGTTCTGCAAAACCTGCAATGAAGAAACATATTTAAATAAAATGTACCCTTAAGCACTAGGTTATCATTTGTCAAGCTAAGTTTCACGTATAAAAACACAACTATCTTATCTTCTCTTCCTATTATTGGGATTTGAGGATACAATTGCCTTTGATTTGCTTCCTGAATGAGATTTTTGTGAATCTAAGAATACTTAAATGTTAAAAGAAGGTATACTGTCTTTTATAATTCCCACATCATTTGCTAACCCAAAATAAATGCAATGAAAATAGGATGAATGCTCCTGTTTAAGTTGAAAATTTGTGGGTTGTCTTCAACACCACAAGAAATTGTAATGCAAAAACCTATAGTTCTGGACATGATTCCTAAAATATAAGTCATAAACATCAAAATCACTTAGTTATTATTAAATCATTTGGTTTTAAAATACAGCTTGCAATCTTTCTTATTTCATAATTTCCTCGCATCTATCAAGTATATTCTTAAGTTTTCTGATAAGCTTGACTTTTCTGATTTTCATTCTTATGATAGAATTGATCCAAGCAATTTTGACCTAATGCTTTAAGCAACAGTTGATTATGTGCCCTTAACCATAAAGTCAAAACAATGTAACTAACCTCACTGTGAAGCATTCAAGCATATACTCATAGTTTGGAAACCACCTCTGATCTAGTTACAAGGTAACACCAACTACATAAGATTTATTCTCAGAAAAGCAAGACATGGTATGGTAATCATGTTAATTAAAATATAACGATTTCCGTAGGCTCTTTCACTCTAATAAAATAATCACTCCAATATCATCAATCGCTCAATTAAACCCTAAAAATAGCCATATAAATCTTCACCTTGAGTTTGATCGAAGAAATCGGATCCCTTGCCACTGTCCCAATCTTAACACATTTAAACAACTCCACACTTTCCTCAAAATTACTTAAAAATCAAAAAAAAAAAAAAAAACAAGAAATCATACCATGTGGTCCACTCTGATGCCAAAGACACCCAGAAGTGAGGACAGATCCCTAAAACTCCAGATCTGAGAGAAACCAGAGAGGAAAAGATGGTAAACTCCAAAAAATGGGTGAAATTTGAAGGTTTAGGGTTTTGGCGTATGCTTTTTCTGAGGGAGGTTTTGGCGCATGTTTACTCCGACGAGAGCAGCGGTGAGGACAAGGGAGACAGTGGAGGAGATGAGAGCGCAGCCGAACCTTCAGATCAGAGGCGGAGAGCGAGTGAAGACGGATCGGTCTGTATGGATCGCTCAGTGGCAGGTTTTGATAAAATCTAGAGAGGAGGAGATAGAAAAAAACCAGCAAGCAAGTCGGTAAATATATCCTAGTTTCTAGTTGAAGGGCCTGTTTGTTTCGTTGCAAAACGTCGCAAGTCGTAGGTCGTAAAATGAGAATGAAAAAAATGAACTGTAGCAGATAAAATATATTGTGTTTTACGGTGTTTGGTTGATAAAGTGGAGTGTAAATGGAAAAGTATATTGTGTTTTACGGTGTTGGTTGATAAAGTGAAAGTGTAAGTGGAAAAGTTGACCACAAAATTAACTGTAACAGTAATTTAAATATTATAAATACTATTAAATTAAATCTACTATTACAAATTAAATTGTATTAATAAATTTGAGATAAAAAATTAATAATCTTAATATTTTATTTATAACAATAATATTAATAAAATATTAGTAAAATTAGTAAAATATTACTACAATATTAACTAAATAAATAATTATAAAATTTTAAGAAAATCTAAAGAAACTGAATAAAATTTTAAGGATACTAATAAAACATAAATATTAAAAAATCTTAAGAAAATTAATAAAATATAGTTATAATATTATAATATTATAAAATACTTAAGATTATTATAATATTAAATTTTATGATAATAATATCGTAATATTATAAAAATATAAAATTAACAAAGTAAAATATAATTATAAATTTAATAATGAAATATTATTATGATATTATTATAATGAATTATTACAATATTAACATAATAAAATATTAATATAATTTTAAAGTATATTATAATATTAATAAAGTAATTATTTATATTAAGAAATAAATAAATTAAATATATAATAATTTTATATTAAAACACATTATTGTTATATTAATAAAATATTAAATTTAAATAAAATATTAAGAAAATTGGTGTAAATATTAATAAATAATAAAGTATTAAATAACAATATTAAATTATATATTAAATTAAAATAATAAAATAGTAAATATTAAAACAATCTTAAAAATAATAAAAAACTAAAAAATACCAGTATAAAATAATTCGGTAAGAAATTAAACACTATTAAAAATATTAAATATATTAAATATTTAATAATATTAAATTATATATTGATTATCAAGTAACTGCTTTGACACTACGAATGTATTACAAGTAGAATTTACATGACCACAAAATTAACTGTAGCAGTTGCAAGTGGGAAAATTTGAGTGTAAAAGTGAGATTTATATGACCACAAATTTAACTGTAGCAACTGAAAGTGGGAAATGAGAGTTGTATTTTGCGAAATGTTTTGCAATGAAACAAACAGCTGAAAATGGAAAAGAGTCTTACGACTTGCGGTTTTGCGGCGTTTTGCGGGGAAACAAACAGGCCCGAAGTCTAGAATTGGATCCGAATTCGGGTTCCATGACACTGAATTTGTGTCCGATTTATATCCGTAAGTCCATTAAGCGAGTCTCTTGACCCCGGGCGGGCACTGTTACTTCAAACTTGTCCATGGATGTTGGATCCAATAAGTAGGGGCTCTATAGACCAACCCGATCCGAGCCAACTTTGCCGGTTCCATAAAGAGGGAAAACTAAGTTGATCGTTTTTGAATTAAATGTTGTTTTATTTTATTTATATTATCTTTATTTATAAGTATGATATAATAATATAATATAATATAAATATAATAATTACTTTTGTATGTTATAAACATATAATAGTGAACAAAGTTGCAAGGCATTAAATAAAATTTTTAATTTTTTTTATCTACCTGAAATTTTTATATCTTTATTAAAAGGGATATAGTGAATTAAGGATAATAAATACATGTCAAAAAAATTAGGTTCAGAAAACTTACTTTGGCTATTAATTGTTGATTTAGGCCGTTGGCTTACAGTCCGGCTTTAGATTTTTGGTCCCAAATTCCTGCAGTCTGCTCCACCTGTCTTCAAAAAGCTTCATGCAATCTTAGATCGTGTACTTCAATTCTTGAAACACTAAACAAACATATTAATCCAGTAAAAGAAATCAAAAACTAAAGAAAAATTTCTTTTTTCTGGCAACGACACCAAAAACTAGATGTGAATTTTAATATGTCATCGCAAGCATACAATGTCTAATCGTAACACTTTGTGGGTCGAATCCTCAAGAAAAATAGTTATCTCCAGTTTAATAATCTGATTTAGGCGAATTGAGAAATAAAGAGAAATATGTTTGTTGTTTTTTAAGATTTCTAAAAATTTGAGAAAGAACAAACATACAAGTTTGAATTGACTAGATTAATAACATGAAAACTAATGAGATCTCTCTAAACATCATCATTATAATTATCAATTTATTTTCTTAAAGCATATGTTATACATGATTATGTAATAGCCTATCAATGTAGATTAAATCAATAGTATAAGAAATATAAAATCAAAATTAATTAGATTAATCATGATAACCCTAGATTTTCAATTTTAGGCATAGATTATTATTTAACAATATATAATATATCAAAGGCTTAAATTCCTAAGAATTATCTAATTTTAAATCTAGCATAATCTTATGTTTATTTTTATTGAAGCACAAAATAAAGAGCTTTAGATGAGTTAACAAATTAGTAATCTAGTTTCATCTAACCTAAATACTTTCTAAGATTTAGCTACTCATAATGAGATCAAGAACAACATAGATAAAATAGCAAAATGTATTCATGAAAGAAGAACAGAAATTAATCAACTAGAAATAAAGATTTTAACTTGAAAAACAACGCTTAGACCTTGAAGAACAGCAAGAAACTCCAAAAATTTCTACAATTTTTTATAAAAATATTGTGTCCCTTTAACCCTAAAATCTCCTCTCTTTTATAGCCGAAGGAGAGAGGTATAAAAGATCCAAACAAATATAGTGAAAATCTTACACCATTTTTTTACTTATGTGCTTTAATCACTTGATTCTCTACAATTTTTGACTTGATTTGATTTAAGCACTAGATTCTCTATAATTTTGGCTTGATTTGAATTGATTTGCTTTTAACTGTTTGATTTGCTTTCATACAGACTTGAATCTGATTTGATATATTTGGGCTTGTAAAAGTCTATCTTTTGAGCTTCTTTTCTTGATTATTTATTTTTATTCAAAACCTAACTCCTGAAAAAACACTAAAAATGCTCAAGTAGTATTATTTATAAAAAAAAAAGATAAATAGTAGATCAAAGTGTAAGAAAATGATGTCAATCAATAACCCCTTCATATATTCCCAACAAAGTACTCAACATCTCAGCTATATTTACACTCAACAAAATGTTTAACATCATACACCACAGCACTACCTAAACTTGAAAGCCGGTTCAAAAAGAAAGTATTTAGTTCAAAACTTCAGCCAAGAGACACAACTTTGGTTGCAGAGAGGTGGATGCAGAGATTGTGTGGTAGTGATTTTCCGCCACAGGGGATTGAACAATCGATCCTCACTACAAGCGAGAAATGAATTAGAATAGTGCACCTAAATAAAATACAGCACAGGAAAGAGAGACACGAGGATTTACATGTAAACTCTTAATCGGGAAAAATCCCTGAGAGGAGAAGGAGCTTCACTATAATTCTTAGGTTATAGGAATTATAGGAATCTAGAGGGTCAGCTTGGAATTCGAATCAGAATCAAGATCATAATCCAGAGTCCAAAAGTCCTCTTCTTCATTGGAGGAGGAGGTCTTATACTCGACTAAGTTATTAGCATAGAAGCATATGGGTATGAACGAGATCTTCATATGCACGATTTGCACATGTCGACTTGTTGTAACGGTCATGATCACCAGTGCTGGTTGGTTGGGATTGCATATAAAAAAATCTGCCACTGTCTATAACTGCCTGCGTTGAGTAGTGATTAGGGGTGCCATCGGATCGGATACGGATCGGATATTACCTCTACCATATCCATATTCACACCCAACCTTCGGATACAGATACGGATACGGATATTGACGGATGTGAAAAAATGATATTCGTATCCGCCAAAATCGGATATCAGATATAAATCGGATATTAGCGGATCAGATGCGGATACTAATCGGATATGTAAAAAATGGATATGGTTAAAGATAAATTAAACAGAAATACTTATATTATTTTTTATCTCATCTACTACAATATTAAATGTGATACATACTATTATATTATTGTGTACATATCAATACATTCATCATTCATTGTCATTCGACTTCTATAATAATAGATTACACGTCCTCCGGTGCTAAATGCCGATTCGGATGCCATGGTTGATGTCGAAATACTCAAAATATCTTGTGGTACTCTTGCAAGAATCAAATACTTTCCACTTACTTTTTCACCAGCTCAAAATATCAAAATTTAATGCCTTATTCCATTGAAGAATAGTCTCCTCCATACCGATATCATTATGAAGCACGCAACATTCAGATATCGGATTGGATATGAATAAAATATTACTTTTACCATATCCATATCCGCACCTATCTTTCGGATACGGATACGAATACGAATATTGACGGATGTGAAAAAATGATATCCGTATCCGGATTGGAGGCGGATTCGGATGCGGATATCCGCGGATAATCCGTATCCGGTGGCACCCCTAGTGGTGATGCACGTTATGAATATGGAGGAAATAAGGTCGCGTAACTATCAGCGGAAATTAGGGGTGGTCTGTTGTTGAAGCTTGCTTGCTTTTGAGCTAAAGTCTTCAGAACGGAGGGATCCTCAGAGTGGAGATGGTTTTGAAGAGTTCGAGTATCATATGGACTTCGGAGGAGAGCTCTAATGCTTCTCGGAGAGTTAGAATGAGAGGGACGCGTGTTGCCATGTTGGATGGTGTCAGATTTTGACCACTACAGATGTCCCCAACTCTTTCGCTTGTCAGATCCTGTGGATGGGAAGTCGGAAGAGCGGAATAGGTAGGAGACCTTCAATGCCTTAAGTTTGTCTTGATGTTCATAGGCAGATGAGGATCTGGATCATGAATGTGGATCTTCTGAATTTAATTACAGGTTGTACAGCTGGCTGCCAGTTTCGCATCGGTCGGCTATATCTCTTAGGGGTCAGATTGGGATCATATGTATTTATTTCAAGAAATGTAAACACAGAAGTGTAATGGAACTTAGTATTACCTTTGTTAGATGTAATCACATGTATTAAAAGGAATGTATTTGGAATGAAAGGATTTTTTTTTTTAGAATAAAACACGTATATATTTCTTTGGAATGAAAATAATTGTATGGATCTTGATGGCTTACTTTACCGTTGGCTTTTTTGGAATTAATATGATCACGTCTCTTCGGAGTGCTCATTTCTATCACCGGTATGGTTGGTCTGTTCTGGGATGATTGTAATGCCTCTAATTTTTACACACCAGCTGCAGTCTGGGAGAAACTTTAGAGCCGTTATAATATGATTCATAACTCAAACAAGTATAGATATATGGCATGAAACTAAACAATAAAGGTAGAAATACAACATGAAAGAGGAATACATGTCATAAACACAAATTCCCATCAATAAAACTAAGTCCCAGACTGGATCATATACAATAACTACTCAGGCTCTCGATCTGATGTTTGAAATTTATATACATATTTTACACCACTTTTATGCCTATTATTTGTCACATTTAGTTCTGCATTGATATTTTTGTCTATGTTTTGCAGATATTAGGTAAAGAGTACAAGTTATACAAAAGAGAGAAAAATGGCGAATTACCGATATATTAATTGAAGCTTACAAAGAAGAGGATGCAGAACCAGAAACCCAGAAGAAAATTTTCATGTAACAACAGATTCTATATGGTGATTTGAAGATACTACAAAAATCTGGGGATGAAAAGGCTTAGTCATACAACAGAGCAGCTGTAGACTTCAGCTACGTAGCCGTAGAGTGGTCAACAAAAGTGTCAGCACATCATTCAAATACGGGTCAAAAGTGAAGATAAAATCCAGGCTGTACTTTGGCTACGTAGCTAAAATTTGATTGGACAGCCAAAGTTTTTAGGCAACTGATGACGTCATTTTTTGGGACTGTGTAAAATTGGAAGATTGATTTTGTAAATTCGATTAGGGTTTCTAAAGGTCTCTGCTGCCTATAAAAGCATTCAACCTCTTGTAAATTAAGTATGCTTGGACCGCTCTCTTGGATTTTGTAGTTCTAAATAAAGATTATATTTTCTGTTAAATGGCTATTAATTTCCTAAGATTTGGAGAAGAAGAACATTAAGGAGATACTTCTAAAAAGGCTTCAACTTTGGTGCTTTTTCCCTTATTCTTTATTTATTTTTTGCATATGGATTATAGTTATTCTTTAATGCTTTCTACTTCTTTTGACATGAACTAATTCTCTCTAGCAGGGTATGATGTAAGTAGATATTATGATGATATAGACAAGTTATTAGGTTAGTATTATGATTTTATATGCATGTTAAGTTCCTAATTCCGCTTTCTATATTAATAATTGATGACCACAATTATTTAGATGACTAAATTAGAGACCGATAGGAGATAATTTAGTTAAAGCATCAATAGAATTGGGAGCCACAACTTGATAAGTTGAGACGCAAAAGATTGTGCAATCTAATAAAAGGATCCACTATACTCAATGTTTCCTATAACTTGTAAATCTACTAGATCGAGAGATTGTAGATTCTTACATTATAGGATAGATTTGATATTGCTCGAGAGAGAATATTAGTTACAATAGGAACCTTCAATTGTTAACATGTGTAGATGATTTGCTAACAATAATATTCGGTCTATATCTAATTTTATCTATCGAAATCAATTGTCGTATATTATTCTCATAAAAAGTACTTGCTTTGATTAGTTTAGTTAATCTCTACTACTCATAAAAATCAATCTTTTCTCAAATAGAACTAAGAATGATTAGTTGATACTTGATATACTCAATCCTCATGGGACGATACTCTACTTACTATTATATTACTTGTTGCACAACTGGCGCACTTGCCAGTTAACACACATCAAGTTTTTAACGTCGTTGCCGGGGATTGTTTGTTTTTATTAATATCAACGATATTTACTGGTTCTAATTTGAATTCATCCAGCAGATATAACGTCTATATTTTCTTTGTTGCAGGTTGCAGATAACGCAATCCCAAACGAAAAGAGAATTCAGTTGGGCAGCCAAAAATTCAGTTACATAGCCGAACTCTATGCCAAACAGATGTTAGACTTTTCAGGAACTGCTTCCTAAATTGTTGATGCGATGATCCAGAAGTTCTGAACCATCAAAACCTGATCTAGAAATAGATAGAACCTTCAGACAACCACTAAAACAGGGAAAAAACCGAGAAAAGTGTTGGCTTGAAGGCTTTTCACCCTAGTTTTGATGATGACTAACTTATGAAGTTATGTTACTAATGATCTTGTATTAATTAAGTTTCAGATATAGATCAAGATCTTAGTTAATGTTTAGCTTCAACAAAGACGTGCAGTCGAGTTTTGAAGTTTCACAAGTTGATTCAAGAGCTCACGCTTAAAGATCTCATCAAGTACTCAAGATGGAGTCAAGCTCTATGGATCGTGTTTGGATCGAGTCGTCTTGGAGAAAAAGATCTACAAGAAGACTTTAGTTTAGCTTTGTTTAATTTAGATCCTATGTAAGGATAGTTTAGTTTTAAATTGCTCAAGTATATACACACACACACAAAAGTTTAATAGTTTTAGTTTCGGTTTAACTGCTTCATTTTTGAGTTTATTGAGTTTCAAGAATATATCTTTTGGTTTCATGAATAGATAGAATCAAAACAAGTTTATATGGTTTATATGTATATTGGATTTCATCCTTATACATTGATGTTCTTATATGTTTAGAAAAACTTATTTTGATGTATCTAGATATGTGTTTAAGTTAAATTTTTATCAAAACTTATTTTGGAGTTTATTGTAAAAAATAAGTATATTTCATCTACTATATGTATTGGATTCTATCTATACACTCTATGCTTCAAATATGCTTTAATATCTTGTTTTTGTATTCATACAAGTTTTGGAAAAATCAAATTTTCATTTAGAAGTTGGTTTTTGGAAAATACCAGTTTTGTTTTAAACTTAAATTCTGTGCCTCAAAAATAGTTCAAATTGTTTGTAATATGTGTTGATTTTTGATCGCACATATTTGTACTTCAAATATTTACATAAACTTAGTTTTGTGAAATTTATGGAGTTTTGTTGGAATTTATAAGTATTTTCAAGTCCAAGTTTTCAATCCCTTATAATCCTATTTTTGGACTGTTGTCGGCCGACCGGTTGATCGAAGCCTGGCTCAGTCGATCGAGGACGTGCACAAAAGCATGCACAAGCCATAGCCCTTAGTTTGGTCGACCGACCAATCGACCGTAGCAAGGCTCGGTTGACCGATCGGTCGACTGATTGGCTTAGCCTAAGCCTCGGGTTTGGCCGGTCGACCGAACGGTCAACCGACAGAGAGGATTCCTCTCTGTGGCCTGGGGGTGGTCGACCAAACGATCGACCGACAACCCTAGCGGTCGAAAATTTGATCGTTGGTCGGTCGACCGACAGGCCATTCTGGCTTGGGTCTGCCTCCAACGGTTATATTTCTGAACCCCTATAAATATGGGTTCTTGGGGCCAGTTTTCAATAAGATTTTCAAGAGCAATTTTTTTCATCTTCTAGTGTGTTTTCAACAAGTTTTCAAAAGAAGTTTTTGAGCCAAAAACTCTATATCTTTATTTAGTTTTAAAGTTTTGGAAAATTGAAAAAAAATAATAAGTTTTGGGATTTTAGTTTCTTGTTCTAAATATCTATATCATTTCTAGAGTTTTTCCAAGTATTTTCTCTTTGTGTTTCTTTTCCAAATGATTTGTTCACTCACATACTTGAGCCATTCATTGCAAATCTATCCTCTGGGATCTTGTATTGTGAGATGTTTTTGTTTGTGATCTTTTGAGATTACCAAGTGGTTGTTTGTGATCTTTGTGATCACTAAGTTGTATTTTTTCTTTGCTTTGTCATTGGCTTTGTGCCTACCCTCTTGTGTAGCGGTATGAGATACATGGAGTTGTGTACTCCTTATTTGTATCGTTGTAATTCCTCGGCGGAGGTCCCTTTGTGGAAGGTCCTTGGTGGACATAGTGGAAATTCTTCTGTGTGAAGGCGGGGACGTAGAGCGGTGGTTCAAACCTCAAAACATATCCTTATGTTTGTGTTTGGATCTCTCATCTCTCAACTCTCTCTTTATATCTTACATTGCTATACTTGCTCATATATTCATACATGCTTGATATTATTTGTGTGCTCACACTTGTGTTCAACCAAGAGAGGTATTGAAGCACCTCAACTCGTAATTTAGAGGAATAGTGAGGAGAAGTTTCAGAACCCTTCATGGAGAATTCAGACTCACTTTTAGTTACACATAGTGTGTGTTTAGCATTTAGTTTTAATTCCGCATTATTTGTCCTAGATTAGCACTACACCTATTCACCCTTCTCTAGGTGTACTTTCAATTGGTATCAGAGTTAGCACTCATGACATTCGGTTTAACCACCTAAAAGTGTGATCCTCTTTTGCTAATCTATATATTTGCTTTGCACACATATTAATTTGCACTTATAGATTATCTTGCATCACCTATGTATGATGTTTCTAATATTAATATGTGAAAATTTAAGATGAGTGCATATTTAAAAGCATTGGGATTGCATGTTTACCTTGCCACTACTAAGAAATCATGTATTGATAATGGCAAGTACATAAAAGCTAATGCACAAACATTGATTGCACTTAGGCAATCACTTAGCAAAAATTATTTATCTATAGTTTCTCATTGTGATATTGCTTTTTCAATATGGAACACGTTGAGCTCTCTTAAGGAACAAGCTTCAAATAATGTGAAGAGAGAACCCATACTAGATGAGTCCGATGAAGCGTGGTACATGGTCCAAGGGAACGACTCCCTTGAGGTAACCTCGGATACTTATCTTGATGATTGTGCTAGCTCTTCTAATGATCATGATAGTATAGATGCACATGCTTTAAATGAAGAGCTTTCATTATTTTGTGAAGTTTTGCTTTCAAAGTACAAACTTTTGAAAAAGAAGAGTTTGAATTTAAAGAAAGAAAATGAATCATTGTGTTCAAAACTTGATTTAGTTTTGAAAGATAAAGTTGAGATTTCAAGTGAAAGAGATTCTTTGAAATCCCAACTTGATTTTGTTTTGAAAGAAAATGAGATTTTGAAAAATAAAAATGAATTGCATATCGTTTTGAAGAAAAATGATGTTTTTGAAAAACACCTAGAGGGGGGGTGAATAGGTGTTAATGCTAATCTAGTGATCTTTTTAAACAAGTAAGTATGAATGATGCAAACAGTCACTCAAAATAAGAAATTGAAGCCGAATTCCCCGTGAAAGACTCTAGAACTTCTCCTCTTTGATTCCTCTAGATTATGGTTGAGGCGCGTAATTGCTTTCTTGTTGAAATGAGTAAAGACCGAAAATACAAGTAAATGAAATGAGTGCAATAATGAAGTGCAAGCAAGTGGTATCACAAGTTAGAAATGTAAAGCAATGAAAAACAATAAGGAAACCAATCGCAAACACAAGTAATTTGTTACGAGGTTCGAGCCACTGCTCTACGTCCCCGCCTCCACCACCGTGAAGGATTCTACTAAATCCGCAAAGGAAATTTCCATACCGGAACATTTACACCCAAGGGGATTACAATTGGTCTATACAAGACCGGAGTACCCAACTCCAACCAATCCAACCTCTACACAAGAGGGATCTCAACACAAGAAAATACAAGTCACTTGGTGATCAAAAGACCACAAACTTTCTCTTATAACTTCTTATAGAGTGGAGATGATTTTTGGTTCAAGAAGTGAAGTGAAAAAAATTTCAGTTGTAAAGAAGTAAAATAGCTTGTAAACCAACTGAAAACTTTAACCAAAGAAAGCACTTTTGAGAATGAAAGCAAGAAAACTTTTCTTTTCTTTTGAAACTTGAAAACTATGGGAATTTTTCTTATCTAAAACACATAACCAATGACCAGATTTTCAAGAGTGTATTGAAAAGTGATTTCTTGAGTTTTCCTCCACCATTTCAATCCTAATTTTCTCACACAACACTCGAGCTATCCATTGCTATATCTACCTATAGGGATCCTTGTTGTGAGAGGAATTTTAGGTGATCAAAGTGTTGTGATCACCAAAGTTCTACTTTGTACTTTGAGGAGGCGGACTTGCGGGTTCGCGGTGTTTCGAGTTCGTGTGTGAACTCTTTGTTTGAGGTGCAACCTTGGCGAGTTAGTGGGCTTGCAGTGTGTTCTTGCGGGAACAAGAGAGGGACTAGAGAGTCCAAAGAGCTTGTAGGTGTTGCGGCACCAAGTGATCCGGTGGGATCGATTTTAGTGGAAATCCTTCATAGTGTTGAAGGCGGGGACGTAGAGCAAGTGTGCTCGAACCTCGAAACAAATCTCCCGTGTTTGCGATTGCTCTCTCTATCTCTTACTTGTCTTTATATCTTGCATGCTATTATTATCGTTATCTTTATATGTTTGATATATTGTGTGCTTATTGATATATGCTTGGGGATTGTTTGCTAACACTTGTATTCAACCAAGAGAGCCAACGCGGCACCTCAACTCTTATTTAGAGGAATCTTGAGGAGTTAGTCCAGAGCCCTTCACGGGGAATCCGGCTACACTCTTGTGTTATACGTGGTGTTTAGTTTAAGAAGTTTTAGTTTGCATCATATAAGTTTTAATTCCGTATTAATTGTCCATTAGATTAGCTCATCACCTATTCACCCCCCTCTAGGTGATTTCAATTGGTATCAGAGCCAAGTGCTCTTGATTTGGGTCTTAGAACCTAGAGTTAAAGATCCTCATTTTATAGCTAATCACAATATTTGTACACACACCATGGATTTCATGTCACCTCCCACCTTTGACATTCTTAACATCCAAACTTGGAAGGTTAAGATATCTTTATTCCTCAAAGCCCTAGGCATTCATGTTTATTTTGCCACTACTAGAGATTCTTATTGTTTAAATGGCAAAAATATTGAGGCTAATGCAAAAGACCTACATGCTTTAAGATCTACCCTAAATGATGATTATTTATCTAGGGTTGCTAATTTTTATTCGGCTTTTGTAGTATGGAACTCTTTGATCTCCTTTGGCGAACAAGAACAATATTATGCGGGGAGCGACTCGGATGTTGGAAGTGACGCTTCCAACGTGTGCTACATGGTCCAAGGGGATAACCGCCTTGAGGTAACTACCGAATCCGAGGTAGAAGAGAATGTTGATATGTCGTATAATGAACTTGAATCTTTTTGTCAACAACTCCTAGAAAAATATGACATGCTTAAAAAGGATAACAAGAAAATGAAAAAGAAATTTGATTGCATGCTAAATGAAAAAGATTCTTTACAAGAAAAGTTTGAAAATATTTCAAAAGAAAATGAATCTTTGAAAAATGAAAATGTTTCCTTACTTTCTAAATTGAATGATCTTTGTGAAGGAAACACTACTTTGAAAAATAAGATTGTTTTGGTGAAAAAATAAAAGGAAGTTGCTTTACATGAAAACACTTCTTTAAAAAGAAAAATCGTTGAAAAAGAAAAAGAAAATGTTTCTAAAAAGAATAAGAAAAATGATTCTCATTCTCACTATGCTTTACATGTCACTACTAATGAGATGAAATTTTTGAAAAATAAAATAAATTGTTTGAGGTCAACTTTGAGCACATGTGCATTTAACCATAAGAGATTGGAATCCTTTTTTCAAAAGAAAAAAGTTCCCCATGTTCATGCACATCACCCTCATCATGCATATGCACATTTTGCACACCACGATCACACTCATACACATATGCATTCTAGAGTGTACAAGTGTACACATTGTGGCCGCAAAGGCCATTTAGAAAAATTTTGTTATGATAAGATAAATGCTTTAAATTTTGCTAATAAAAATGTTTGGGTTCCATTAGATGTAACCCCCGTGGACCCAAAAGAAAATGGGTACCAAAATCTCCACCTTGTGTATTTGATGTAGGTGCGGGCTCTCACATGACGTGAGAGAGTTGGTGCCTTGGTGGTGGATGCATGGACTTGATGGACACACATTTGATGCACCGCTATCAAGGAGGTTTGGTGGGACAACCACCATGTTTTGGAGTGTTGGAGTATAGTTCGTGTGTTGATAACTATCTCTAAAACTCCTAGTTTATTTACATGCCTTTTCCATATATGATATTTGTAGCATGTTCATGTTTTGTGCTTCATGAGGTATATAACTTGTTTAAATGTAGTTTTTATCAAAACTTGTGTATATACGTGTACAAGTAGTGAGCAACATTTGATTCATATACATTTGCACTTCATTGTTCATTTGTACTCACTATATGCATATGTATAGCCTAATTTTGATGATTTCCTCATTTACACTTGTTTTGCCTATTTTCATGTTTTACTTCATGTATATGTATTTTGAATTCAAAACTAATAAATATACATGTATGTCTCTTTGAGTCACTTGCCTTCATGCAATTTATATTATGGACTCTTTTTATGCTTGGGATATGTATGCATATTGTTGTTGGCCAGAGGCCTTCCACTCTAGTTTTGATGATGATTAACTCATGTAGTTATGTTTACTAATAATCTTGTGATGTTTAGTTTCAGATCATTAATCAAGATATTAGTTGGTGATTGCTTCAACAAAGGAGTTTTGAAGCCTTTTACATGGTGATTCAAGAGCCCGAGCATCATGATGATACATGGCACTCGTTGGAGTCTAGCTCGTGGATCACGGTTTGGATCGAGTCGACTTGAAGATGGAAGATCGTCAAGAAGACTTAAGTATCCATAGTTTAGTGTGTTTTAGATCCATGTGTAAAGATTAGATAGTTGATAATGCTCAAGTTCACAACACACACAAGTTTTATGTTTTGGAATTGGTTTTCATGAATAGATTGATCAAAACAAGTTTAAATGGTTTTTATGTATATTAGATGTGTTCGATATACATACATGCTTCATATCTTAGACAAACTTATTTTGATATGCCTATTCATGAGTTTTAGGAAAAATCAGATTTCCTATTGAAAAATTCAAGTTTGGTAAAATACAATTTTTGGTTTTTGATAATATTTGCAAGACACAAAAATGGTTCAAAATGTTTGATATTTGTCTTGAAATATTTATCACAAGTTTGTATATCCATGTAAAATGACAAAACTATTTTTATGAATTTTTAGAAGATTTATGTGATTTATTAGAATAATTTTTACCCTGTTTTTCTGACCTAGAACAGTGCTTGACAGGCTCTGTCGGTCGACCGCACGGTCGACCGAACCAGGAGCCGGTCGACCGGTCGGTCGACCGGACCAGAGAGCTCTGCTCTTTGTTTTTGGGCGGTCGATCGGGCGGTCGACCGGCTTCCTCCAACGGTCATAAATATGACCGTTCGCGGTCGACCGGCCGGCCGACCGGCCGACCAGGCTGTAAAAACAGCCAACGGCTATATTTTTGGAGAGGCCTATTTAAGCCCCATTTCTTGGGGATTTTGATAAGACTTTTGACAAGAAAAATTTCTCTATTCTCTGGTGTTTAAAAGAAGTTTTCAAAAGAGTTTTTAGGGCCAAAAAGATTTATCTTTATATTGTTTTAGGGTTTTGGAAAAATCAAAGAAAATAGAAAATTTGGGAGATTTGTATTGTTCTTCATTTCTATCTTTTACAAAGAGTTTTCCCAAGTATTTTTCTTTGAGTTTTTGTTTTCCAAACTCTAGTTTTTGAAATCACCTAGAGGGGGGGTGAATAGGTGATGGCTATATGTAAATGGCACAAATGCGGAATTTAAAATTCAACTATCACAATTAGCTCAAATAAAAGACTTGCAATAAATGAAGCAATCAATAGTGCAAGAATTAAAGAGTTTAGAGTTTAGAGAGATTTGAGCAAACGCAAACACGCAGATATGTTTCCGAGGTTCGAGCCACGCTCTACGTCCCCGCCTTCACACTTGAAGGATTTCCACTATTGAAGATCCCACTGGATCACCAATACAAGGACACACTTGTCCTATCTCTCGTGATGCCGCAACACCACCCGGAGCACACTAGCTCGCTTGAGGCCGATGCTTTTACAACTTCGCTCAAGAAGAAAATGATCACACTTGATCAAAAATAGCTCACTTGCACAATCCTATAACCAATATGTAGATGTAGAAATTTGGGATTGTGTGGTGCAAATATCTAGAGTGAAGTAGAGGTATAGGCTTCAAATGGGTGTATGGAAATTTTGGCTTTTGGAAATCTTTTTCTAAAATGAAGACTTGAAAAATCACTTGTCAAATGTTGTAAAAATTGTTGTCCTATCAAGTTGAAATGACCCTCTATTTATAGGGGTTGAAAAACTGGGTAAAACAACAAGAGAGATTCGTTGGGGTGAGATCCTAACAAAATCTGTCAGAAAAATAGAGCTGTTGGAGTCTGTCAGAACTTCTGACAGCTGCCGGTCGACCGGGCCGGTTGACCGCCAACGGTCATATTTTTGACCGTTGGGGGACTACGGTCGACCGCCCCGGTCGACCCGAACAAACAGAGAGCACTGTAAGTGCTCCGGTCGACCGGAGCGGTCGGCCGACGTACACACATGCACAGCGTGTACGTCGGTCGACCCAGGCGGTCGACCGGCTCCTGTCTGTTCTGAAAAAAACAGAACTGCAGAAAGCCAGAACTGGGACTTTTGGTTTTGGTCTCTTGGTTTGGGGTTTAGGACCTTGTAAAAATAGGAGTATGACCATATGTCACTACCCTAACATGTTAAAACATTTTGATAAAGTTTTTCTTGATAAAAACTTGTTTTTCTCAAAAATCGGTTTTTCCAAAACTTAAAGTTTCTAAAAACAAATTTCCAAAAACATGTTAGCTATAAAACTAAGTTGGAAATAGAACTTGAAATTGTTTTTGAAGCCATAAATCAAACTAAAGTGTGTGTAAGTGACAATCCCATAAATCTACTTCTAACATCTAGTTTTGACAAAAAGTCTAAAAGAAAAAGAAAAAATACAAATCTTGAACTTGACTTGGTCTTTTCTTTGTCTTGATCTTGACTTGGTCTTTTCTTCAGAAACGTGTTCCCGAAGCTTTCTAATGTGCTAGCTTAGGAATGCAAATCTTTATGCGACGTCCAAACTTGTGAGTCTTAATAGTGGAGCCGTCAAATCAACCTGTTTAACCTGAAATTCTTTTAAACAAAACTTGTTAAATATATAACTAGATATGGTTTGTTATCATCAAAATATCCATCAAGATATAGGGCTAATGGCCTTTGGGCCAACAGTTTTTTCCACACTTGAGCTATCTTCTATCCTATTTATTTAGGATCATTTGTTTTTGTGGAAAAGAGATTGTTTGTGGTTGAAAGATACCACCAAGTTGTAAAAACCCTTACTTGTGTTGCTCCCTCTTTGGTAGAGGTTGAGATTGTGGGTTGCTCCCTCTTTGGTAGAGGTTGAGGTTGTTGTTTAATCCCTCTTCGGTAGAGGTGGATTGTGTTTGTATCCCTCTTCGGTAGAGGTGATTTGTGGTTGTTTGGCTACGGGCCTACCCCTCGTGTGTGAGGTGGTGATTGTTTGCCTCAGTGGAGGTTGTATTGGTTGAGAGAGGAGTTCGGTACTCCCGGTTGTACAAAATCCTCCTCGGTGGAGGTTCCCTCGGTGGGAGTCCTCGGTGGACAAGTTAGTGGATTAGAAATCCTTCTCGGTGGAGGCGGGGACGTAGAGCTAGGGCCTCGAATCTCGAAACACATCTTTGTCTTTGCGTTTGATCCATTGACTCTCAACTCTCTCTCTCCTTTTATTTGTGTTGTGCATTGCATCATTCATATCATTCATATCATATTTGCTTGTGTTGTGCTTTGCATCATTTATATTGCTTATATCATCTCTATATGCTTGGCTTGTGTTTGTGTGCCTCACTTGTACTTAACCATGAGAGATTCATATAGCACCTCAACTCTTATTCAGAGGAATCAAGAGGAGTTAGTCCAGAGCCCTTCACGGGGAATTCGGCTACACTCGTTGGTTGTACTAAGTGTAGTTGCAAATTAGTTTTAATTTCCGCATTTAGTTTTTAGATTAGCCATATCACCTATTCACCCCCCCTCTAGGTGATTTCAATTGGTATCAGAGCCTCCGCTCCTGATATTTGGTTTCACCACCTAGGAGTGAGATCTTGGTTTGCTAATCTATCATTTGCATTTGCACTTGTATTTGTTTGCACACACTCATGGATTGCTTATCACCTCACATGTTCAATGTCTCCAACATTGACATATGGAAATTTAGGATGTCCATGTATTTGAAAACCCTAGGCTTGCATGTTTTTCTTACCGCTACCAAGAAATGCTATCTTGGTAACCGCAATCATATAGGGGCCAATGCACAAGCCCTTGAGGCTATTAGAAGCACGCTTAATAAAGAATATCTTTTACTTGTTTCTAACTTTGATTCCGCCTTTGCAGTGTGGAACAAGTTGACCACCTCCACCTCCAAGCTTCAATTGCCAATCCAACCGGAGGAATCTAGTGGAAAATTCGAGTCACAATCATGGTCCAAGGGAATGACTCCCTTGAGGTACACTCAGAAACTCAATTAGATAATGATGATTGTGCTAGTTCTTCAAATGAGTATGTTGATGCCAATGCCTTGAATGAAGAACTTTTTATAGTTTGTGAAAAATTAATAGAAAAATATAATATTTTGAAAAAGAAGACTTTTGCATTAAATAAAGAAAATGAAAATTGTCTTCTAAGCTTGATTTGGTTTTGCAAGAGAAAGAGGAGATTTCTAATGAAAGGGACTCATTGAAATCTAAGCTTGATCTTGTCATAAAAGAAAATAAATTTTTGAAAAATAAAAATGATTGTGAAACAATTTTGAAGAAAAATGAAAACTTGTCTTCAAAAGTTAGTTTTGTTTTAAAAGAAAATGAATCCTTGAAAATGAAAATTGCTTCTATTTCTAAGGATTTAGATGATTGTCTAAAGAAAAATGAATCTTTGAAAAACAATATTGATTCACATGTTTGCCATGCTATGATAGTTACACCTAGTTCACCTATTGCATGCTCCACTTCTTCTACAATTGAAAAAGATATAAATTTGTTAAAGAAGAATATGGATTGTTTGGGCTCCACTTTGAGCCATTGTGTTGTGAGTCATACACGCTTGGAATCTTTGTTTCGAAAGAAACAATTCCATCTTTGCATGCACACCAACCACGGCTTACACATGCTACTCACGGTCACCACCATCACACATTGTATGCTCATGTGTACACTTGTACACATTGTGGACGTAAGGGCCACCTTGCTAAGTTTTGCTATGATCGTATACATGATGAAAATTTAGCAACTAAATTTGTTTGGGTTAGAAAAGGTACTAACCCCCATGAACCTAAAAGAGTGTGGGTACCAAAGACCACCCCTATTGTATTTGATGTAGGTGTGGGATCTCGTATGACGTGAGAGTAGCGGTACCTTGGAGTGGATGCGTTCCGAGTTTCATGTGACTATTTGGATGCATCACTTTCAAGGAAAGTTTGGTGGGAGGACCACCTTGGTTTGGAGAACTAGAGAGGAGCCTTCATCGGTTTTGGTATCGATCTCTAACTCCCGTTTATATTTACATGCTTTCATATCATTGTTTATAGCATGTTTTGTTGTTTATAGATTATTATGTTAATGCCATGATTATTAGATCATTGACATGCATGTATAGCATTTGAGACACCCATGTTTTATATGGACCATTATTTTTGTGTTCTCACCTTTGTTTAGCTATTATGTATATCATAGTTCTAATAACATGTGAATTTACATAATGATCGTTTTTATGTTTATCATGTTGATTTATGTCTCGTTTTATGCTTTAAGTTTTGAATATATGATTAAATGTTAGTTTTCATTAAAACTTAGATATATACTTGTACATCTAGTGAGCCACAAATAGACTTTTATATGTTTGTGCTTACATGCTCATTTGTGCTTGATAAATATACTAGTATAGTCTAGTTTTGATGATTCATGCATTTGACTTGTATTCCTATTTTTGTTTTCATGTTCATGTGATTTTTGTTTAACTTCATGTATATGTCTATCTTGTCCAAACTATTGATTATACATATACATCCTTTGATCCACGTGCCTTAATGCATATACATTTGTGGACTCGTTATGTTTTGAATATGTATGTATACCTTAGTTTGTATATGACATACATATGCCTTGAAGATTAAATAGCTTTGATGATTTTCATGTTTAAGGAATTTCTATTTGAGCTTGATTGCCTATTTCCATGACTATGTTTTTCACATTATGCTTATGCACTCACATTATTATGTTTTCTCATGATTTTGTTTTCATGAGTATGATATATGCTTCATAAATTTTGAGTGTTGGTAATCATGTGATTTACATGTGTTTTATGGAATATAATTTTATTTTATTCCTTACTTGAAGGATTTCGTACTAGTTTACAAGCTTTTCCATTTAACTAGTTCGGATTCTTCGTTATGGTAGAGTTTTTCAAATATACTTTATTTTTCAAACCTAGTTTTGAAAACCCCTACCTTCTACGGGCGGCTGGATGGGAGTCCATGAAAGGAACACCTAGAGGGGGGTGAATAGGTGTTAGTGCTAATCTAAAACTAAATGCAAAACTAAGTGCGCTAAATGCGGAAGCTAATGCAAATTATGCAACACACTTAGTACAATCAACAAGTGTAGCCGAATTCCCCGTGAAGGGCTCTGGACTAACTCCTCTTGATTCCCCTTGAATGGGTTGAGGTGCTATGTGAAGCTCTTGTTGATTAGGTACAAGTGAGGCACACACAAACAACCAAGCATAAACAAGATATAGCAATGTGAATTATACAAGGCACAACACAAGTAAATAGATATGATATGACAATATGAATTATGCTCAACACAAGCAAATATGATATGAATGAAGTATGATGCTATGCACAAATGTAAAGAGAGAGAGAGTTTAGAGACAAGTGGATCAAACGCAAACACAATGATATGTTTCGAGGTTCGAGCACCCTTGCTCTACATCCCCGCCTACACCACCGTGTAGGATTTCCAATCCACTATACCGTCCACCGAGGACTCCCACCGAGGGAACCTTCACCGAGAAGGATTTGTACAACAATGGAGTACCTAACTCCTCTCTCAAACAAACACCTCCTCACACAAGAGGGGTAGGCCCGTAGGCAATACAACAACCAATCCACCTCACACTTGAGGGATACAAACCAACAACCAACTCCACCTCACCAAGAGGGAGTAAACACCAATCTCCACCTCACAATAGAGGGAGCAAACCAACAACCCAAATCACAATCTCAACCTCTACCAAAGAGGGAGCAACCAAGATCCACTTGTTCTTAAAGATCCACTTAGTACCAATTGTTGGTCTATCGTGGGGCCTAGGAACAAGATGCCAAACTTGGTTGCGCTCGAATTGATTGAGCTCCTCTTGCATGGCTAGCAACCAATATGAGTCGCCCTCGGCTTCGGGGATGTTCTTTGGTTCAAAATGAGAAATAAATGCATAGTGCCCACAAAGATCATGAATTTTAGAACGAGTAGTTACCCCTTTTGATACTTCACCTATAATAAGATCCTTGGGATGATGTGGAGTGAATCTCCAATCCTTTGGAAGTAATTGTGATGGTTCCACTTTAACTTCTTGAACTTCACTTTCCTCATCAACTTTAGGCACGTCTTCAAGAGTAGGTGTATCCTCAAACTTTACATGTATAGATTCTTCAATAGTCAAAGATGATTTATTGAAGACTCTATAAGCTTTACTAGTGTTAGAGTAACCAACAAAAATTGCTTCATATGATTTTGCATCAAATTTACCTAAATTATCTTTAGTATTCAAAACAAAACATTTACAATAAAAAACTTTAAAGTATGAAACATTTGGTTTTCTTGAATAATAAATCTCAAAAGATGTTTTAGAAGTGTTTTTGCATAAGAAAACCCTATTTGATATGTAGCAAGATGTGTTTACGGCCTCGGCCCATAGGTATTGAGGGAGACCGTACTCATTTATCATTGTCCTATCCATCTCTTGTAATGTACGATTTTTCCTCTCAACGACTCAATCTTGTTGTGGAGTTTTAGGACAAGATAGTTCATGCTTAATTCTATGTTCTTCACAAAAAGTGGTAAAGGGTTGGTTATTGAATTCACCACCTCTATCACTTCTTATTCTTAAAATAGAAGAATCTTTTTCCTTTTCAACTCTTTTCTTAAAGGCTTGAAAATGTGAAAAGGCTTGATTTTTATGTTCTAAAAAGAAAACCCAAGTAAAACGTGAGAAATCATCAACTAAAACGAAAGCAAAACGATTCCCACTTAGACTTTTGGTTTTTGTAGGACCAAATAAATCCATATGGATAAACTCCAAAGGTCGTGATGTCATGATATCCTTAATTGATTTGAAAGAGGACTTGGTTTGTTTCCCAAGTTGGCACGCAACACAAATGCGGTCCTTTTCAAATTTCAAGCAAGGAATACCTTTCACCATTTCCTTGTTATTTAATCTAGATAGATGGTCAAAAGAAATGTGGCCTAATCTCCTATGCCACAACCAAGAGTCATCATTGAAGGCGTTCAAACAAGTAGCATTGCATAGCATATTAGACATATCAATCATGTATACATTGTTTTCACGAAAACCGGAAAATATACATGCATTAGTTTGTCTATCAATAACACTACATGCTAGGTCATCAAAAACAACATTAAAACCTTTATCACAAAGTTGACTAACACTCAAGAGATTATGCTTGACGCCATCAACTAAAACAACATTTTCTATTAAAGGAGATGTACCAAGTTTAACATTACCAATACCAATGATTTTTCCTTTGGCGTCATCTTCGAAGGTGACGGTGCCACCTCATGGTATCTTGATAGGGTTGCGAAGTTGTTGATATCCCAAGTCATGTGCTTTGAGCAACCACTATCAAGATACCACCGCTCCTTACGTCGTTGGGCTTTGGAATGTACCTACATCATTTAACTAATTTGTTGACTTTGGTACCCAAACTTTCTTGGGTCCTTGAATGTTAGTATTCCGAACCCAGACATGATTATGCGATGCCTTTATCCTATCATAGCAAAATTTAACCAAATGACCCTTACGGCCACAATATGTGCATGCATAAACTTTACCATACATAAGTGCATGATGAGTGTGTAGAGTGTGGTCATGTTTAGGGTGCATAGCATGATGTAAAGGTTGTGATTTATGAACATGAGTGTGAGTAGCATGTGATTGTTTCTTTGGGACATGTTTCTTAGGAAACATAGCCTCTAGTCTAGTTTTATCAAATTCACATTTTTTCAAAACTACTCCTAATGAATCAATTTTCTTCTTTAGTATGTAAATCTTATTTTTATCAATTTGTGAAAATTTACCTTTGCAAGAAATTTTATAGTCATCAAAATCCTTTTAAGTAGAAGTGAGAGTTGAAAATAATTCATCTTTTTCTTTTGTGAGAATGAAAACTTTGTGGTTAAGTGATTCATTTTCCTTTTTCATTTTTAAGTATTTCTTTTTGAGAAAATCATAGTTATGAGATAGTTCTTCAAAAGCTTCTCCTAGTTCATCTATAGATAGTTCACAGTCAATGGATGTATCAGGAGTTACCTTGCTTGTGCTTTCATTTGCCATGAAGCACATGTTGGCGGTGTCGACTTCCTCATCGGATTCACTCTCCGAATCCGAAGTAGCCTTTATAGCTTTCTTTTTGTATGGCTTCTTAGAGGCGGAGGTTTGCCTTTGTTTTTCGGACATTCCGCAACAATGTGACCCGGCTTCCGGCAATTGAAGCAAATGATTTTCCTCTCTTCTTTACCTTACCATCTCCTTCTATTTTGAAACTTTGCCTTGTTGTACATTCTCCGAACGTTCTTTACAAGAAGAGAAAGATCTTCATCATCCTCTTCCTCATCGTCTTCGTCGGAGTAGGTGGAAGAGCTCTTGAAGGCGATTGCTTTCTTCTTGGGAGGAGCCATCTCTTCTCTTACTTTTCTTTCCATCTCATGGGTCTTGAGATTTCCAATGAGACTGATGAGCTTCATTTCTTCCTTGTCATTGAGCTCCTTCAAAGTTGTGGCTTTGACTTCCCAAGATGGAGGGAGTGCACGGATGATCTTCCTCACTTTTTGGTCGTTGTCAATGCCGTCACCTAAAAAAGAAAGACCATTAGTAATCTTTGTAAATTTTGTAACCATATCATCTATGGTTTCATTTTCTTGCATGGAAAAGTTTTCATATTGGGAACGAAGAAGGTCAATTTTGGCCCTCTTTACTTGTGAAGTTCCCTCATGAGTGACAAGTAAGTGAGTCCAAATCTCATATGCGGATTTACAATGAATGACTCTAGAAATATCATCATCATTAAGAGCTTGAAGTAAGGCATAGTGTGCCCTAGCATTAGCGTCAAACTCTTTCGTGACAATTTCGGACCAAGTGTCCTCATCACCAAGGGGTGCGCTAAAAGGTTTAGTCACCGCCTTTGCAACCCGGCTCCTTAAGGATTGCAAAAACACGGTCATCTTAACCTTCCATATAGGAAAGTTAAGGCCATCAAACTTGGGTGGGGTCTTAATTCCTTCGGCCATTTTTACTAAGTGTATGAGGATGAAATATGAATAGAGTGATTAGCAATATAGGATCTCTCTAAGGTTGTTAAGCCAAGAGCCTAGAGTTCAAAGCTCTGATACCAATTAAAAAATACCTAGAGGGGGGGATGAATAGGTGTTAATGCTAATCTAGTGATCTTTTTAAACAAGTGAGTATGAATGATGCAAACAGTCACTCAAAACAAGAAATTGAAGCCGAATTCCCCGTGAAGGGCTCTAGAACTTCTCCTCTTTGATTCCTCTAGATTATGAGTTGAGGCGCGTAATTGCTTTCTTATTGAGATGAGTAAAGACCGAAAAATGCAAGTCAATGAAATGATTGAAATGATGAAGAGCAAACAAACAATATCACAAGTTAGGAAAGTAAAGCAATGAAAAGCAATAAGGAAACCAATCGCAAATACAAGTAATTTGTTTCGAGGTTCGAGCCACTGCTCTACGTCCCCGCCTCCACCACCGTGAAGGATTTCTACAAAATCCGCAAAGGGAATTTCCACACCAGAACCTTTACACCCAAGGGGATTACACTTGGTCTATACAAGACCGGAGTACCCAACTCCAACCAATCCAACCTCTACACAAGAGGAATCTCAACACAAGGAATTACAAGTCACTTGGTGATCAAAAGACCACAAACTTCTCTCTTACAACTCCTTATAGAGTGGAGATGATTTTTGGCTCAAGAAGTGAAGTGAGAAAAATTTCAGTTGTAAAGAAGTAAGAAGAGCTTGAAAACAACTGAAAACTTTAACCAAAGAAACCACTTTAGAGAATGAAAGCTTGAAAACTTTTCTTTTCTTTTGAAACTAAAAAACAATGGAAATTTTCTTGTATTCAATAAAGGACCAATGACATCTATTTATAGGGATTTGATAAGAGCATTTCATCATTTAATCTAGGTCAATAGGTCAGATTATAGCCACAAGAAAATCAGAGATATCTGAAAGAAACATCAAAATCAAAACAGAAAAACAGATTCCAAGAAACTAGCCGTTGGGGGCTGCTGGCGGCTGTCGGTCGACCGGGCCGGTCGACCGGCAGTTGAAAAGTCACCTAGAGGGGGGGGGGTGAATAGGTGACAATGCTAATCTAGTGAACTTAATGTGGAATTTAAAAACTAATTGCAATTACAACAATGATGCACACACAAGCAAGTATAAGATATAGCAATTTGTACAAAGTAAAGAGAGAGAGCAAGAGTCAATGGATCAAGCGCAAACAAAGAGATATGTTCCGAGGTTCGAGCACCCAGCTCTACATCCCCGCCTTCGACACACGAAGGATTTCCAATCCACTAGCTTGTCCACTAAGGACTCCCACTAAGGGAACCTCCACCGAGGATTTGGGGCAATCACAATTACAAGGAGTTCCCAACTCCCCTTCTTACAATCTCAACCTCCTTCTTGAGGCACTCCTCCAATACAACAAACAATCACCTCACAACTTGAGGGATTAGCACCAAGCTTACACAAAACTCCTCACAACCCAATTTGCACAACCTCCTCAACACAATGAGGGAAATGGCACAAAGCAAGAAATGGGTTTACAACTAAGTGGTTTCAAACAACAACCACAAACAATATCTTTTCCCACACAAATATCCTATAGATATAGATAGTAGATTTTTGCTCAAGTGTGGAGAAAACCAAAGGAATGGAAATCAGAAATCATAAAGAAAAATCCTTGGGAAAAACTGAAACAAAGATAGAGAAGTTCAATCAAAATCCTTTCCCAAAAACCTTTTCTTTGATTTTCCAAACCCTAACAAAAACACCAAATGTATTGTTCCATTTGAGCTCAAAAACTTCTTTTGATTGCTGTAAAAACACCAGAGAGTATGAAAAATTTCGCACAAAAATTCTTAGAGAAAAACTCTTACAAATGGGGTATTTATAGGCAATTATAAGAAAATAGCCGTTGACAGAAATTTGCCAGATTTACCCTGCCGGTCGACCGGCCCGGTCGACCGTCCAACGGTCAATTTTTGACCGTTGGCAACTAACGGTCGACCGGCCCGGTCGACCGAATAATCCAGAGAGCAGACTATTCTGCTCCGGTCGACCGTCCCGGTCGACCGCTGACTGTGCCAGAAACGTGCACAGGTTTGTGCACGTCGTCAGTCGACCGTGACGGTCGACCGGCTACATGCGGTCGACCGTTACGGTCGACCGAACTAGCCTGGTAGGCAGCAAATAGGTCAGAAAACTGAGGTAAAAAATATTCCAATAAATCCCACAAAATCTCTAAAATTTTACAAAAATAGTTTTATCATGAAATACAAACTTGTGTTAAAAATCCTAACACAAATTTCAAACATATTTGACTATTTTTGTGTCATAGAAATTTTGCCAAAAACCAAAAACCGTATTTTCTAAAACCTTGTATTTTGAATAGAAAATACACATTGTCTAAAACTTATCTGAAATACAAAAATATGATATTTAAACATTTGAAGCATGTTGTATATGAATAGAAATTCAATATACAAGAAACATATATATATATATATCATGATTTTTGTCATTAAGTCCAAAAATATGTTTTTTGTAAATACCAAAACATAAAACACATGGAATAGATTATCAAACAAAGTTTGTCTAAACAATTGAAGCATGCATGTATATGAACAAATCTAATATACATAAACCATGTAAACTTGTTTTGATAAAAAATCTATTCATGAAAACCAAGATCGGTTAAACCTAAAACCGAAAATCAAAACATGAAAGGTGTGTGTGTTGTGAACTTGAGCTTATCATACTATTCTAATCTTTACAATTTGGGATCTAAACTCAAAACTAAAACTATGGATACCTAAGTCTTCTTGTAGAGCGCAATCTCCAAGTCGGCTTGATCCAAAGCTCCTTGATTCACCGAGCAAGTGCTATATATGATCTTTGACGCTCCGGCTCTTGAATCAACATGTGAAAGATGTGTGGAAGCTTTCACCAACTAATATCTTGATTAAAGATCTGAAACTAAAATCACAAGATTATTAGTACACATAACTACATGAGTTAATCATCATCAAAACTAGAGTGGAAGGCCTTTGGGCCAACAATCTCCCCCTTTTTGATGATGACAAAACTCATGGAGTTATATATGCATGGATTAAAGTAAAGCTTCAAAGAAGCTCCCCCTTAACTCATGCATAACAATAAAACATATAAGATATGCAATGAATGTTCTTAAAACACATATAAACATGCCCTTGATACCAATTAAAATGAAACATACACCATGCACATAAAACATGCATAGACATGCATATAAACAAGGCTTCTTTACATCAAATATAAACTATATGGATATAAACAAGGCTTCTTTACATCAAATGTAAACTATATGCAAACACAAATATGCATATAAAACTCAAATTCTTCTCCCCCTTTTTGTCAATCATCAAAAAAAAGGTTTAAAAATAAAAGCAAAAACAATAAATTTTTCTCCCCCTTTTGTTCAAAGCAAAGAACTAATAAAGGGTTAAATCAAATATGATACCAAAAAAAAAATGTGGTAATGGAGTGTATATTGATACCAATTGAAAAACAACAAATCAATTGAAATCAAAACGAGAACATATACCAATTGAAAAACACAAAAAAAAAATGAAACTCTTGATACCAATTAGTAAGTAAACAAATAACCTACCAATTGTAAACAAACAAACTAGATACCAATTTTGGAATTAAACAATACTAATTTGAATTTCCTTAAAAACAAATTTTGATATCAAATGAAACTATTATTCTTTAAAACACAAGATACCAATTGAAATTATTTCTTTGCCAATTGAAATCTTTATTTTCTATCATAAAGCAAGGGAGTGGAATACCAAACAAAAATATCAATTGAAGGATAAAATACCAATTTGAAAAATAAAATACGAGTTTTCTCCCCCTTTATGAAATACCAAAAGAAAATATGCATAGGCTTGAAATAAGATACTAATTGAAAATTAAATCAATTGAAACATGATATTCATTTAAAAATTCAAGCTTAGCAATCTTAAAATTATGATAAAGCTTGTATATGGATACCAATTGAAAAACTCAAGCTTAACATAACCACAATTTGTGATATCTTGAAGCACAAATAAATCATCTATATATGTATGTATGAAATAGATACCAATCGAAATTGATAATATATGAAGTGTAAGCATACATATATAAAACAAAACATATATGAGTATTCAAAAGGATGTCAAGATTGATACCAATTGAAAGAATTCAATGATACCAATTGAAACAACAATAAATATAAGTGTATATCTCATATAACCTACCACCCAATCATGGTTCAAGATAAAAAGGATTTTCATTATAAAGCATACAAGAACATGATCTCCCATCCAGCCGCCCATAGATGGTAGGGGTTTTAAAAAAAAAGGTTTGAAAATGTAGTATATTTGAAAATCTCTACCAAGGAAGAATATCATAACTAGTTATATGAATCAACTAGTATGAGATCCAAAAAAAATTTTCATGAAGACACAAGTAAACCACATGGCACTAAAACACTCAAAATCCATATAGCATAACTTGTACTCATGAAAACTAAGTCATGAGAAAACATAAATAGAGTGAGTGTACAAGTGTTGTGAGAAACATATCAACATGAAAATGGACAATCAAGCTCAATATTAAAAACATGAGATTCATCCAAACGATTTAAACTTCAAGGCATATGTATGTCATGTACAAACTAAAGTATACATACATATCCTAAACATGAAGAGTCCACAAAAGTATATGCATGAAGGCACGTGGCTCAAGGATGTATATGTATAAACAATAATTTGGACAAGATAGACATATACATGAAGTCAACCACAAGATCATAGAAACACATTAAAAATGAGGAATACAAGTCAAATGCATGAATCATCAAAACTAGACTATACTAGTACATCAAATGACTACAAATGAGCGTTCAAGCATAAATATATAAAGGTCTATTTGTAGCTCACTAGTTGTACAAGTATAAATCCTAGTCTCAATGAAAACTAACATTCAAGCAAGTAATCAAATCATGAGGCATAAAACGGGTCAAAAATCAATATGATCATATTAATCAAAAATATGAAGTATTAAAGACCTTTTAAAACTAAGATGGATGTATGATGCAACGATCTCTCAAAACAAGACTAAGAGCCGTATACCCCGTGAAGGGTTCTGAACTCCTTCCTCCTAATTCCCCTTGAATGGGTTAGAGGTGCGCAATGCAACCTTGTTGTATGAGAATTGATCGAACAAAGAATGAATAAAGTGCAATGATGAAATGCACACAAGATATATCACAAACATCCATATAATCATCTAAACAAAAATCATGGAATCATGAACATCATATGATCATTATGCATATGCATGTGCATTAGATCTAGGGCATACATGTTAGCTTAAACAAGAAGTGAACACTAAATATAGATCCATATGAAACATGGGTGCTCAAGTAACTAAACATGTATATCTCAAGTCTAATGAACAAGGCATAATCATAATGAACATCAAAACACAACATGCTATAAATGAATGATCTAAGAAGCATGTAAATAATAAATGGGAGTTAGAGAATGATACCAAAACCAATGAAGGTGCATCTCTAGTTCTCCAAAACATGGTGGTCATCTCCACCTAATCTCCTTGAGAGTGAAGCATCCAAATAGTTCTCATTCAAGCTCGGAACGCATCCACCTCAAGGTACCTCCACTCTCACGTGATGCGAGAGCTCCCACCTACATCAAAAGCCAAAGAGGTGGTTTTTGGTACCCATTTTCTAGTGGGTCCACGGGGTTAGTTTCTTTTCTCACCCAAACAAAATTAGTTGCTAAATTTTCATGATAAATGCGATCATAACAAAATCTAGCAAGGTGGCCTTTTCGACCACAATGTGTACATGTGTACACGTGAGCATACAAATGATGGTGGTGATCATGAAAAGCATGTGTATGCCTAGATGGGTGTGCATGCAAGGTTGGAACTTGTTTCTTGCGAACCAAGGTTTCCAATCGTGTGTGATTCATGGCACAATGGCTCAAAGTGGAGCCCAAACAATCAACACTTTTCTTCAAATTATTTATATCATTTTCTATGCTAGAAGACAAAGTGGAACATGCTATAGGAGTGCAAGAAGTAGAAGCAATGCTAGCATGGCAAACATGCAAATCAATATCATTTTGCAAAGATTCATTTTTAGACAAAACCAAATTCAATTCTTTAGTAATAGAATCAATTTTATTTTTCAAGGTAAGGTTTTCTTTGAAAACACAATCCAATCTTGAGGATAAAATCTCATTGTGCTCCAAAATATCATCACAATCATTTTTGCCTTTTAAAACTTCAATTTCTTTTAAAGCAATGTCTAGTTGAGATCTTAGTGAGTCACATTCACTAGTAATCTCTTCTTTCTCTTGCAAAACGGTTTCAAAAGTAGAGCATAAATCCTTCATTTCTTTTTGTAAATCAAAATGTTTTTCTTTCAAAGAGTTATGTTTTTCCAAGAATTTTTCAAGCTTAGAAGCAAGTTCAACATTTAAATTTTGAACCTCAAAACATCCATAGCAATAAGAGCTAGAGCTATCATGTATTTGAGAATCCGATTGTACCTCATGGGAGTCATTCCCATATGCCATGAAACAAGGCTCTTCGGATACATCTCTCCTAGATCTCCTCATATTGTTGATGATCCTTGGAAGCTCCGGAGATGTCAAGACGCTCCAAACTGCAAAAAGCCGAGTTAAAACTATCAAAAACAAGTAAGAGATTATTATCAAAAGATGCTCTAAGTGTTTGAAGTGCAAGTGCATTGGCCTTCTTATGCTTACTAGTATTTGGGAGGACATCTATGGTAATGGCTTGATAAACTAGATGACCTAGTGTTTTTAAATGCCTAGTCATGTCCACCTTCCAAGTATCAAGTCTAAAATGGTCAAACATAGGAGGGCTAGCCATGAGTGCAAACTAGTATGAGTGCAAATGAAAATGCAAGGAAGATTAGCAAACCAAGATCTTAACTCCTAGGTGGTTAAACCTAAATATTAGGAGCGCTAGCTCTGATACCAATTGAAAAGTCACCTAGAGGGGGGGGGGGTGAATAGGTGACAATGCTAATCTAGTGAACTTAATGTGGAATTAAAAACTAATTGCAATTACAACAATGATGCACACACAAGCAAGTATAAGATATAGCAATTTGTACAAAGTAAAGAGAGAGAGCAAGAGTCAATGGATCAAGCGCAAACAAAGAGATATGTTCTGAGGTTCGAGCACCCAGCTCTACATCCCCGCCTTCGACACACGAAGGATTTCCAATCCACTAGCTTGTCCACTAAGGACTCCCACTAAGGGAACCTCCACCGAGGATTTGGGGCAATCACAATTACAAGGAGTTCCCAACTCCCCTTCTTACAATCTCAACCTCCTTCTTGAGGCACTCCTCCAATACAACAAACAATCACCTCACAACTTGAGGGATTAGCACCAAGCTTACACAAAACTCCTCACAACCCAATTTGCACAACCTCCTCAACACAATGAGGGAAATGGCACAAAGCAAGAAATGGGTTTACAACTAAGTGGTTTCAAACAACAACCACAAACAATATCTTTTCCCACACAAATATCCTATAGATATAGATAGTAGATTTTTGGTCAAGTGTGGAGAAAACCAAAGGAATGGAAATCAGAAATCATAAAGAAAAATCCTTGGGAAAAACTGAAACAAAGATAGAGAAGTTCAATCAAAATCCTTTCCCAAAAACCCTTTCTTTGATTTTCCAAACCCTAACAAAAACACCAATGTATTGTTCAATTTGAGCTCAAAAACTTCTTTTGATTGCTGTAAAAACACCAGAGAGTATGAAAAATTTCGCACAAAAATTCTTAGAGAAAAACTCTTACAAATGGGGTATTTATAGGCAATTATCAGAAAATAGCCGTTGACAGAAATTTGCCAGATTTACCCTGCCGGTCGACCGGCCGGTCGACCGTCCAACGGTCAATTTTTGACCGTTGGCAACTAACGGTCGACCGGCCCGGTCGACCGAATAATCCAGAGAGCAGACTATTCTGCTCCGGTCGACCGTCCCGGTCGACCGCTGACTGTGCCAGAAACGTGCACAAGTTTGTGCACGTCGTCGGTCGACCGTGACGGTCGACCGGCTACATGCGGTCGACCGTTACGGTCGACCGAACTAGCCTGGCAGGCAGCAAATAGGTCAGAAAACTGAGGTAAAAAATATTCCAATAAATCCCACAAAATCTCTAAAATTTCACAAAAATAGTTTTATCATGAAATACAAACTTGTGTTAAAAATCCTAACACAAATTTCAAACATATTTGACTATTTTTTGTGTCATAGAAATTTTGCCAAAAACCAAAAACCGTATTTTCTAAAACCTTGTATTTTGAATAGAAAATACACATTGTCTAAAACTTATCTGAAATACAAAAATATGATATTTAAACATTTTGAAGCATGTTGTATATGAATAGAAATTCAATATACAAGAAACATATATATATCATGATTTTTGTCATTAAGTCCAAAAATATGTTTTGTTGTAAATACCAAAACATAAAACACATGGAATAGATTATCAAACAAAGTTTGTCTAAACAATTGAAGCATGCATGTATATAGAACAAATCTAATATACATAAACCATGTAAACTTGTTTTGATAAAAAATCTATTCATGAAAACCAAGATCGGTTAAACCTAAAACCGAAAATCAAAACATGAAAGGTGTGTGTGTTGTGAACTTGAGCTTATCATACTATTCTAATCTTTACAATTTGGGATCTAAACTCAAAACTAAAACTATGGATACCTAAGTCTTCTTGTAGAGCGCAATCTCCAAGTCGGCTTGATCCAAAGCTCCTTGATTCACCGAGCAAGTGCTATATATGATCTTTGACGCTCCGGCTCTTGAATCAACATGTGAAAGATGTGTGGAAGCTTTCACCAACTAATATCTTGATTAAAGATCTGAAACTAAAATCACAAGATTATTAGTACACATAACTACATGAGTTAATCATCATCAAAACTAGAGTGGAAGGCCTTTGGGCCAACAGCAGTCTATATGGCAAAAGAGCCGTTGGACTCGGTCGACTGGTCCGGTCGACCGCAGGCTAAACAGAAAGGATTATTTGATCTGTCAGTCGACTGGCCCGGTCGACCGACAAAACCCAAGAGCAAGGGTCTGTCAGTCGGTCGACCGGCCTGGTCGACCGGCAGACGTGCACAAACGTGCACGCCAATGTCACAAGGCCCGTTCGACCGGTCCGGTCGACCGATCTGGCCTGAAATAGATCCGGTCGACCGCCCGGTCGACCGTTAGGCCTGAAACAGATTTATTTTGGAAATATTTTTGAACTTTGAAGAATTTTTAAAATATTTTTAAATGGTTTGATGTTTAAGTAGCATGCTATAGGGGATGAGATACATGATTTAAACTGAATATAAAAATATGAAATATTTTGAGACATGTATATCAATTAAGACATGCACCTAATCCAACTCACCAAAACAAAACCTGTATTTTTGAAAAGTGAAAAAAAAGTGTGTGTGTTTTCTTGAGCCAACTTATCATAACCTTACTCTTTAACATACTAATTCTTACAACGATTCTAGGTGACTACAAGATCTTCAATTTTGGGCATCTCCATATGCATTGTTGAATAGCTTGAATCCTTGATCCCGAAATGAGTCAACTTGAGTCAAAAATACCTTCCTTTAGGGAAGAAAACATCTTGAATCCTTAGAACCCTGAAACACACTTAAACACTAAAATATGATTAGTACAAATAACTATATATGTTTTGTAATCATCAAAACTTTAAAACCGGGTGATTGTAACCTTGGGCCAACAGTATAGAGTAAGAAAATCATTAGAAAGTATAAGCAAATCTTTAACCCTAATACTTGTTAAAATTGAACATTAAAATATCATGATCTTTATCAAGTATAAATTAAGAAGAACAATTAAAAAGTGTTTAACCTAGTTGCTTATCCTAATGAATCTTCAAGAATAAAGATTGGAGTAGGCATGCATATGATCTAATCCGGTTATCTACTAGATATTAGATGTGATGGTGGTGATATCATAGCAAGCCATGAGAAAAGATCTACCTAAACATCATTGTAAATAAAGCAAGTAAAAGAAAGCAAGAAATAAAGATAAATTAGGAGGAAAAAACCTTGTTATTAATATTGTCACCTTCAATTACAAGAAGATCCTCCTTCTTTACAAAGCTTGAACTAGAACTAAATCCTAATAATTACAAAAGAAATTTGAAGAAGAGACTAAAGAAAATCCTAAGTTATGATCTCTGCTGTGAAGATACTTGATTATGAGAGATTTTAGCTCTTTAAATAGGCCTCAAAGATAATCATAATAGGATACAAATTAGAAGGTTTCCTATTTCAATACGGGAATTCAATCCTGCAGCAAGTCAGCGTGTCGATTACTGAATATGACTTATTAGATGGCTGAATTGGACTAAGTGGTAAAACTAATAATTGTAGCCCTTCAAATGCGCTTTCTGTAGCATCTTGAATCACCGGATTTGAATATCTGTAGCAAAAGTTATGATCCAAATACTAAAAGGTGTACAGTCTAAATCCGAGTCTGAATTTATTTTAAACTCCATTTAATTTGAATTATCCTCCTTATCCCTATTAGGATTAGCTTTATCCCATCCATCTTCTAGAAGTATATTTTCTGATTTTGAGTTTGAATTGTGAAGATGATGATATATCCTTTCCTCTTCTTGATTTCAAATTGATTTAAATTGAAATCCAAATTTAAATAGGATTAGGGATAAAATAGAAGCTTCTTGTATCCTTATCTTCACATTTAAGTAACTACACACCATAATCAAAATAGCAATGTTAAATAAAGAATAATTAAGAATAAATGTACAAATATGATGATAATAATGCAAAATTGAGATGCAATCACTACACGCTAACTCTGCCGGAGCCAAGCTCTGTCGTGTACCTAGCGTAATGCCGACAAGGCCTGGCTTTGTTCCAGCTTGACTAGCTCTGCCTGAATAATTTAATAATTTAACTATTATTCTTTTCTTAATGGTTGTGAAGAGTTTGAAATCTTTACTTAAAATGTTTTTAAAAAACTGTATCATTTTCTGGTATTTGTACTGATCTCATATAACTGTATCGTTTTCCTATATTTTGTTGCATGATAGTATAACACTTGCTATGTGATCACTTGATATCTGACACCCGCATGTTATCACCGGACACTTGCATGTTATCACCTGACACCTGTCATGCTTAACTCTTGACTCATAATTATTACATTTCGGGAATCCAATAATTAATATCCTATTATATTCTTGTACTCTTGTACACTTATACCTGACATGCTCTTCCTATAATCTGATAATTATATATAATCGGTAAAAAAAAAAATGAAACTTACACCGAGTCGGGGGGAACCGATGGATATCAATATGTGTTTGTAGTTGAAGCTTACAGATTGAAAGATTTTGATGATGGATAACAAAGTGATACAGATGCATTTGGAGCTCTATCTCAAGCATTTATACAGAGTTCTGGTTGCTCAAATCATATGAAGACTTTGACTATTTTTGTGTATTTTTAGAATTTTTGTTAAAAGCCTTGATCACACACACAATAGTCATATAATCGACTTATACCTAACTATAGTAGACTAACCTATCACCTAGTCGACTTGATCCATTATACAGTCGACTAAGGCCTTCACAAAAATATTCCTGCTCTCTGTTTGTTATCTGTTTAGCAGTATTAGTCGACTTACCTCTAGACCCTAGTCGACTAACCCATGTTATAGTCGACTAACCTTGTTTTGCTGGTCGACTAATTACAGTTTTCAGAAACTTATTATCCGTATCAGTTCTGATACAGTCGACTTGCCTCCTATATTAGTCGACTAACCATGGTAAAATTTGTTCTTCTAGTCGACTAACCACCATGCCCTAGTCGACTAACAGCAGTTTCTGACTGTTAAATAGTTACTGATTTCTGGTGTTTTATTCAATGTTTTAAATTTCAAATTTGAATTGATAACTTCCCTAACTGACTATAGATTTCACATATAAATAGGGATGTTGTCCTAGGATCAATTCACCAATTAAAACACAAGGTTTCTGTCCAAAAACTCTATTCAAAATTTTATTTTTATGAAAACTTGCTTCTACTTTTTGTTTCTTCACCAATTCCTACTCTATTGTGAAGAATTCTGAAAGTCCACCTATAAGAGACCTTGTCCACATTCACATACAGATTCAAGGCTTATAGGATTGATTGTAATCACTCAAAGAGAAGTATTATACAAGAGCGTCTTCTTGGTGTAGAAGAGAAGTTATACAAGGTGTTGTTGTCTTCTTGGTGTAAGAGAAGTTGTACACATTTGGTAAATGGTGTTTTGTCAAGTGGTGTACAAGTGTTGGTTTTGGGTGTATCCAAATCAAGAAAGAAAAATTTCAAGCGTATTGCTTGGGGACTGGATGTAGGTCACAAGGACCGAACCAGGATAAAGTTCTTGTCTTTGCGTTTGCATTTTTCTGAGTTTTATTCTGTGAATTTTACTTTCTTGCAAGTAGTTTTATTTAAAAAGTTTATAAACACTATTCACTTCCCTCTAGTATTTGTGTTGCTTGTTTATAGATCCTACACTTGGTATCAGAGCAAGAATGGCAACGAAGTTTCCTTCATCGCAATTCAAAGAAGGATATTTTACACAATGTCCACCATTATTTGATGGATCGAACTACAACTACTGGAAGTATAGAATGAAGATCTACTTGCAGTCACTCAACTATGAACTATGGAACATAGTGAAAGCACCATACACCAAACCTACAACCAATTATGATGCTTGGAGTGAAGAACAAAAGAAATATGTCAACCTTGATGCCAAAGCAATGAACGCGCTCTACTGTGCCTTAAACAAAGAAGAATTCAATCGCGTGTCAACGGCCAAATCTGCAAATCAAATATGGCAGATCTTACAAGTAACACATGAAGGTACAAATAAGGTTAAAGAGTCTAACATTTCTATTCTTGTTCACAGGTTTGAACTCTTCAAACTGAAGGAGAACGAAACCATTGCAGAAATGGTTACAAGGTTCACCGACATTACAAATTCCTTAGTAGCCCTTGGAAATGATTACACTCAGGTTGAAAAAGTCAAAAAGATCCTTCGTGCACTCACGTTAGATTGGGAGAAAAAAACTACTGCAATAGAAGAAGCGAATGATCTCTCAACAATGTCATTAGAAAACCTTATTGGTAATCTAATGGCATATGAAGTGCAACTCGAAGACAGAAAAAAGGATGAACAACAACTTCAATCAAAGAAGAAAGTACTTGCCTTCATACATTCTCAGATATGGACAATTCAAATAACGATGAAGAGGAGATGGCGATGCTTTCAAGAAAATTCAAAAGGTTCTTAAAACAAGGTAAGTTTAAAAAGAATAAAGATACTAATGATAATCCTATTTGTTTTAAGTGTAACAAACCAGGTCACATAAAGAAGGATTGCCCATTGATGAAATTAAAAGGAAATTTTAAGAATTTCAATAAGTTCAACAAGAAGAAAAAGCCTTCTAAGCAACATGGGATGACACGATTCATCTTCCTCTGATGAAGAAGAAGCCACTAAAACCGCCAATATCTGCTTCATGTCTCGAGAAGATGAGGTACAAGACTATGATGAATTATTAGAAGCATTTAATGAACTTTATAATGATTTCAAAAAAGGAAAGATTAAAAATAAAGTTTTAAAAAGGAAAATGAAAGACTCAACAATGAAAATTCAATTTATGTTTCTCAAACATCTTCTTTAAATTCTCAAAAAGATGATTTTGAAAAAGTTATTTCATTTTTAAAAAAAGATAATGAGAATTTCTTAAAAAAGAATTCTATGCATAAAAAAGAAACTATTTCTTTAAATTCTAGAATTACTATTTTATATAAAGAAATGACTAGTTTCAAAATTATGTATGAAGAAATTTTGAAAAAAGTGAAATTTAATAAAGGAATAAAAAATTTAAATGATTTATTATCTTATCAAAAGATGTCAAATAATCATTTTGGTCTTTGATTTTCAAAAGATAAGATTTACAAACCTACACATGTTGGTATTGGATCTTCAAAAACTAATTTTGTAAAATCTACACATTTTTATAATAATAATCCATATAATTCTTTTGTGAAAAGAAATACTAATACTATTTCAAAAAGAATTAGGAACAAATATATATGGATTCCTAAAAATCTAAATAATGTTGATAACAATGCTTATATTGCATCTTATATACATGATGTGTGTAATTCTGATAATTATGTTTATACTAATAAATGGAAACCAAATTCCAATTGGATTTGGGTTCCTAAAGGCTAATCTTTTTCGAACCCTATCATGATAGGTACCATACAAAATGTTTTATCCTATAGGTACCTTATAAAGAAAAGTGGATACTTGATCGTGTTGTTCCAAACAAATGACCAGACACATTCAACTACTGTCTTCCGTTCAAATCAAAAAGGGAGGTACAGTAATATTTGGAGACAATAACAAAGGAAAAGTTATTGGTATCGGCATGGTTGGTAACATTTCGAAAACCCTTTAATGAAAATGTTCTTTTGGTAAGAGATTTAAAGTACAATCTATTAAGTATTAGTCAGTTATATGATAAGGGTTATAAAATTGTTTTTGAAAAGATGAATGTCTTATATATGATACTAACATGAAAGATATTCTGTTTAAAGGTTCTCGTAACAATAATATTTATGAGTTATCAATAACTTGTATATCATCAAATGATAACTTATGTTTGCTTGCTTCAAATAATGATTATTTTTATGGCATAAAAGATTTGGTCATTTGAATATGAAAACAATTTCTAAGATTTCTAAATTTGATTTAATTAAAGGTCTTCCAAAATAGCTTTAAAAAGGATTATTTTTGTGATTCTTGTCAATTAGGAAAATGATCGTATATATATTTTGTATTCTTTTCATTACACTCCTACATTTATCGTGTAATAAATCTGCTAATTTTCTTGTCTTAAATATCTATTTTGCAGAAGATAATAATGAAGAGAAAGAGGATTAAACTCCGTATTTCATGATGATATTCTCCTCCTCAAGACTCCGTATCATTTCATTCTTATTCGTCTTGATGATGTAATGTGAATGGGGACTGAGCTCGATCTTATGGCTTATGCGTTGAACGCCTCCGAAGCAAGGTAGAACATGCAAGGGTTCCAGGTAAGTCATCAACCAAAGGAGGTAAGTATTTCTTTAATCTTTTCTTTCTTTTTTTATTTTTTTATTTTAAATCACCAACACCAACAACACCCACTTCTTTTATCACTCCTTTTCCATTTCTTTGTACATATCTAATTCTGGTTTCTCCATCTTCCCAATCTCTCACTTTCTGCCTAACTTCATTGTAATTTTTTTTCTTTTTAAGAAACTAAAGAAGAACTTTAACCATTAATGGTAGCATAAAAGAGAACTTACTAGAAAAGCTTCCATCGCTAGTCCCTCCTTATGGATCACGACCCGCATAGCCACTTGCTATTGCGGTAGAATTGAGTAACTTGCACTTTTTATTCTTAGTTCTGAAATTCTGTATTTTTATGCAGGTTTAAGCTCAATCAAAATTTTGGCGCCGTTGCCGGGGAGGGACGGTAAGTTATTCTCTTTTTAGATTTACATTTTTGGTTAACTTTCTTTTTTGTTTTTGGTGTACAGGTTTGACAACAAGGAATCTTTGCTGCAGTGGACATATAAGTGGCCTTGGACTCTGCTCAAGAAAGCAGAGCCAAGAAGCCCTCAGATTTGCTACATTCATGTGGCAATCTGAGTGAACTACTAACCTGTATTTTTTGCAAGTTGGCTGTAGTGCAAAGTTTAATATCATTAACTATCTATTTCCTTATTTGTCTCACTGTACTTCCTTTCTAACCTCAACAGTAAAATGATGTTTGTTAAATGCTAAAAATGGCTTAGACTTGCATTTAGGCACGTGTTTAATTCGTTTACATTTTCCATTACTGTTGAAGAGTGCTGGAGCAAAGGTACGTGTGCATAGCATCTAGTATAAGAACACTTTTGGATTGTTTACATTGCTTAAGTGTTGCTTTTCTTGTACACTGCACTAAACAATCTTAAGGGCTTGTCCTATGAACAAGATAAGGTGGGGAAGTCATTACCCTCCCTTAGCCTGCAAACAATCTCCTCACTCTTTAACCCAAGCCTAACTAAAAATGAGTAGACGTTGGCCCTAGGGACATCTCGGACTCAATTAGGAGATTATCCTAAGGGGAAAGGTGTTGGAATTTGACTCCTGTCAAATCAGTGTCTAGGAAGGGGATTAAGGGCCAAAAGCCCGAAGGTTGGTAGTTACTTAATTAAGAAACGTCTTTGACAGATAACCTCCCACCATTCTTACCCTGACCTGGCTGATTAGCTTGTGGTTAAAGTCTGCATTATACCTCCCGTGGACAGTCTAACCAGTTAGGAGTCGTCTAGGTCATAGGTTTACCCTAACTTAGGTTAGAATTTTTTTCTTTTTTGTTTGCTTATTTGTTTGTTTTTCTTTGTTTGTGTTTAACATTTATTGTGTGATATGGCTTATAACAATATTTTTTTCAATTTTAATGATAATCCATATTACACCCCAACCTCTTTTTCGGATATCACCAACCCGGCATATCATAACTTTAACCAACCTAGTGTGCCGGATTGGTCTTATCCGAATCAATATAACCCATGCCCCCAATCTTATAACCATAAATTTCAGAATAATTTCAACTCTTCACAGAGTCAATGGGGATTCACCTCCCCTGAGTCCAATTTTCAACCAACTTGTCCTCCTTATCCACCTTGTTCACAATATTTTCAAGATTCATACTCAGTTCCACCAGTCCAAAATAGAAAACCATCAATTTTGGAAATGAGTATGCGTGAGTCCAAACAACAATCACAAAATCTGATGGACTCATAATTTTACCACCAATTCTAAAATAACACTTCATCTTTTCAAGACCAATCGCAACAAAACGATGAACCTATCAACTATGAAAAGATACTTGAAGCCATGACTCAGGCTCAAAATGCTCGTAATCATGACATAGATATGATGGTCCAAACTCTACGTTCTCACCGTTTGGCCAATTCTGATGTCGTTAACCATTCTGTTAGAGCTAAAGAGTCATGTTGTTTTGGAAAACAAGGTTCCATTTCAGCACAATCATTTGAACTTGCCCAAACTCCAAATTTTGAAAATGATATTGACAGTTTGGCAAGTTACTCCTTTCCTGAAATAGAACTTGAGAATGATTATGATCCTGAACCTCAATTTAGTGATTCAATTCTACTTCCTGATTTAATAATGACTCCGGTGTCTTCACCTGATTTCAATCTTTTTCTCGAGTCAACATTGGATCCTGTGCCAATTCATCATGAAATTGAATCACCCATCTTTGATGATCATCATATTGAACTTGACCAATTTCACACTTTTGAAAGTCCTATTGATAAATTGGCAAGTTCTCATTTTTATGAAATTGAACTCAATGAGAAATGTGACCTAGATTCTCAAATTTGTGATCCAGTTCAAATTCCCGAATCAATATTGACTCCTGTTTTGTTACCCGACTTGAGTAATATTTTAGAGTCAGTTTTGATTCCCACACCTGTCATTCTTGAACTTGAATCACCAATATTAAGTCACATTCCATTGTGAGAAACTGAATGTGGACTTGAGTTTTAACTTCTTGATTTGGACCCACTTCCTGAGCCAATCTCGACTCCTGAACCTTTACTTGACTTAAGTTACTTTTCTGAGTCGGTATTAGTTCCAGTACTTCCTGAGTCCAAGTCAATCATTCTATCTTTTCGCACTCCATTTTGGGACAAGGCGGTTGACAAAATTGACTCCGAAATTAAATATGGAATTTGAAAATTAGATGGGGTTAAATCTTTAATAAAAAACGTTCATATATACATCATTTTAGTGGGTTATATAAAAGAGATTTCTGGTGGATTCCTCCGAACTCCACGAAAATTAGATTGGGCCGCATTTCATGGACCAATCAGACCACCACTGGAACCACCACCTTAAGGTAACATTTTCCTTCCCTTTCTTCTTTTTCATGCATCTATACATTAATTCATACATTGAGGATAATGCATGAGATAGGTGTGGGGAGGGTTCTAACATAACTTAGGTTTTTCTTTTTATTAAAAAAAATTAACATTTTTTTACTTTTAAAAACTTTTTGAAAATAGAAACAATATTTTGACATATTTTTTTGTAAGAAATTAAGTCAATTTTAAGGAATAGGAAAATCAAAATTAGTATTTCTTGAACTTGGTCAAAATAAGATTATTTGTTTGATTTTTAGAGTTAGGAAGATAATTTGTCAAAGTAATTTAGTCTTGATCTTTACCTTAATGAAATATGCATACTTCATACACTTACACACTTAGAGTTCAAAAAATGAAGATTCTTATGCCTTATAAAAATAAAAAAAAGAAAAAAAATATATCTATGAAAGATGAACAAATCTAATTATTGATTAGCGAGGTGCTTTGGCATAAGTAAGCCTTGGTATTTATGCGAAAGATGATTAGATAAGTTTGAGAAAAAAAATATAAAAAAACAATTCTCTGATTAAGCTGGGTATTTGTGCCTAATAAAGCATAAGTATTCACGCCTAAAAGTGGTTCATATAATAAAATCCTTAGTTTTGTGGCCTTGTTTGCTCGAGTCTTAAGTCCTTGGGGGTGTTTTCTCACCCGGTGTACTAAGACCGTTTGGTTTGGGAGTCATCGATTAAAGGCTCGTTACATGGGCAGATTAGAAAGCCTAATAGAACTAAGGAATAATACCACCAATATATATATATATATATATATAAAGGCATAAGAGTTAGAGTTAAAGAACCCTTAGTCAAAATTTTCACGGTCACAAGGTGCATATGACTTAGGGTAAAGTAATAGACTATATGAGAAGTACAATTTGACTCCTTACTTTAATTGATAACAAATTTTTGAATAGAGACTAAGTTTAGGAATGAAAAATTCGGTTTTCTTATAACTTATTGATTACTTAAATCTTACAATAATATTTCAAATATTTTTCTTTCAAATGTGTTTTCAAAATATTAACATTTTTTTTTATGGATTTTGTGGGTGCAATCCACTGAAAAACCTCACGAGACAGAACTCGTCCTCTAGGGGTAACCTAGAGGTTTAACGGTTTGTTGCACAAGCTCAGTGCAATCGTGTGACCTGCGAAAGTGGTCTAATAATCTTTAGTTTAGTTTTATAGTTTTGCTCGAAGACGAGCAAAAGATAGGTGTGGGGGTGTGATCGTACATATATTTTGTATTCTTTTCATTACACTCCTACATTTATCGTGAAATAAATTTGCTAATTTTCTTGTCTTAAATATCTATTTTGCAGAAGATAATAATGAAGAGGAAGAGGATTAAACTAAATAAATACCAGTTAAAATCAGATTTAACTAGATATATTTGGTTAGCTGAGGATGATCCCAGATCTAGTTAGAACAAATCAAGAATTGGGGCAAATGTTCAACTGAAGATCAGAGCAAATCAGAAAGATAACACCAATGGTAACCGATAAAATTCAGATTTTTATAAATCCATTTTGGTTAGCTAAAGATCAACCAAGGATAATATCAAATGCAGAGAGACAAATGGGTAGAGAGAAGATCAACAGATGAGATGAAGCAAGTTTGACTCAGATTCTGACTGGATATATTTTAGTATTTGAATCATAACTTTTGCTATCGAATCTTAAATCTGATGATTCAAGATGATCTAGAAAGAAGACTTATAGGGCTACAACTCTTATGTTGATCACTATTTCTAATTCTATCATTTGATAAGTGATATTCAGCAATCAACGCGCCAACAAACTGCAGATTAGAACTGAATATCTACATCAAATCAAGTTTGGAGATAAGGGGAGGATTCAAATTCAGAAATAGCCAGCTTTTTCTATCTCCATACTCCTCTAACCTCTGCATTTCTTCTATAAATACCTGCAATCTCAAAGGCAAAGGACGACCAAGCAGAGAGATAGATTTTAGGCCACTTTTCCATTCTTTGTAGTGTAGGTTTTTATTTTTTTTTATGTAATTTTAATTTCTTTGTAAGCTTAGGTTAGATTGAGATTCATGTAAGTAAGAGAGAGAGGCTTATGTTAAGAGTGACACCGATGTACCTCCTCCTTTCTTCCATCGTTTCTGCAAGCAATAAAAGGTAACCTTTTTTTTTATGTTTGTCTTTACTTTTGTTTCCTTCTCCTTCTTTCTACTTTTCCTCTTTTGGTTATGATGAGCATTCAAGTGAATCTAGAAGCATCAGTATAACAATATTTGTGTGAGTGTCAACGATATTTCATGATGATATTCTCCTCCTCAAGACTCCGTATCATTTCATTCTTGTTCGTCTTGATGATGTAATGCGAATGGGGACTGAGCTCGATCTTATGGCTTATGCGTTGAACACCTCCGAAGCAAGGTAGAACATGCAAGGGTTCCAGGTAAGTCATCAACCAAAGGAGGTAAGTATTTCTTTAATCTTTTCTTTCTTTTCTTTTATTTTTTTAGTTTAGATCACCAACACCAACAACACCCACTTCTTTTATCACTCCTTTTCCATTTCTTTGTACATATCCAATTCTGGTTTCTCCATCTTCCCAATCTCTCACTTTCTGCCTAACTTCATTGTAATTTTTTTTCTTTTTAAGAAACTAAAGAAGAACTTTAACCATTAATGGTAGCATAAAAGAGAACTTACTAGAAAAGCTTCCATCGCTAGTCCCTCCTTATGGATCACGACCCGCATAGCCACTTGCTATTGCGGTAGAATTGAGTAACTTGCACTTTTCATTCTTAGTTCTGAATTCTGTATTTTTATGCAGGTTTAAGCTCAATCAGAAAACAAGTTAAATCATCTTTTAAATCTAAAGATTTAGTTTCTACTAATAGACCTTTAAAATTGTTGCATTTGGATTTATTTGGTCCTACTCGTGTTGCTTCTTTAAACAAAGTAGGTATGTTTTTGTTATTGCTGATGATTATTCACGTTTTTCATACGTAATTTTTCTAAAAATTAAAAATGATACTTTTAATGAGCTTTCAAGTTTTTGTAAAAGAATTCAAAATCAAAAGTCTCTAAACATAGGCACTATTCGAAGTGATCATGAAGAAGAATTTGAAAATGGATCTTTTACAAATTTCTGTGTAAGTATGGTATTACACATAACTTTACATTTCCTAGAGCATCTCCTCAAAATGGTATTGTGGAGAGAAAGAATAGGATTTTGCAAGAATGTGCTAGAACTATGCTTATGGACAGTCGTTTACCAAAATATTTTTGGGCTGAAGCTGTTGGTACTATATGTTATGTTTTAAATCGTGTGCTTATTCGACCTATTTTAAACAAAACATCTTATGAATTGTTTTATAACAAAAATTCTAAAAGTTTCTTATTTCAAGATTTTTGGATGTAAATGTTTTATCTTAAATACAAGAGATGCTTTTAGATAAATTTGATGCTAGATCCAATGAAGTTATCTTTGTTGGCTATCTACTCAAAGTAAAGCATATAGAATCTTTAATAAGAAAACATTTACTATTAAAGAATCATTGCATGTTAAATTTGATGAATCTTTGGTTAAGCCTATTTCTAATACTTCTTCACATGATGATGATGATGATATCATAGATACTCCTATTGATAATACTGTTATATCTTCTGATGATACTAACATTTCTAATGTTGATGAGACTCCTACTGAGTTATCTAAAGTATATGTTAAAGTAAGGAATCATCCACATGATTTGGTTATTGGAGATATAAATCAAGGCGTTCAGATAAGATCCAAGTTGAACTACATGACACAAATTGCTTTCATATCACTCATTGAACCGAAGAATATCAAAGAAGCATGTGTAGATGATTTTTAGACTATTGCAATGCAAAAAGAGTTGAATCAATTTGTCAGAAATGATGTTTGGGATCTTGTACAACGTCCTACTGATCATCCAGTCATCTGTACCAGATGGGTCTTTAAGAACAAACTTGATGAATCAGGTCAAGTTATTAAGAACAAAGTAAGATTAGTTGCACAAGGATACAATCTTGCAGAAGGTATTAATTTTGATGAAACTTATGCACCAGTAGCTAGACATGAATCAATTCATATTTTACTTGCTTTTGCTTGCTTTATGAATTTCAAACTTTATCAAATAGATGTTAAAAGTGCCTTTTTAAATGGTTTTATTAAAAAAACTGTTTATGTTGAACAACATCTAGGTTTTGAACATGAAAAATTTTCAAACCATGTTTTTAAACTGAAGAAAGCATTATATGGTTTAAAACAAGTACCCCGTGCTTGGTATAATAGATTAAAAAGTTTTCTGTTAAATTCTGGTTTTAAGATTGGAAGAGCAGATACAGCTCTCTTTATTAAACATGTTAATAAAGATATCTTAATTATTCAAATATATGGTGATGATATTTTATTTGGATCTACTAACGATAATCTTTGTCAAGAATTTTCTAAGACTATGCAGAGTGAATTCGAGATGAGCCACATGGGTGAACTTACTCACTTTCTCGATCTGCAAATAAAGCAAATGAATGATGGAATATTCATTTCCCAGTGCAAGTATGCAAAGGAACTTCTGAAAAGATTTGGTATGAAAAATTCTAGTCGTAAAAATATTCCCATGAGTACTATTACATTCCTAGATAAAGATGAAAATGGTAAGAATGTTGATCAGAAACTATATCGAGGTATGATTGGTTCTTTACTATATATTACTTCAAATAGACCTGATATTTATTCAGTGTTTGCTTATGTGCATGATATCAATCAAATCCTAAGGAATCACATCTTAAAGCAGTGAAAAGGTATTGGACCAAAGGTCCATCACTCTAGTTTTGATGATGATCAACTCATGCAGTTATAGTACTAATGATCTTGTGTTTATTTAGTCTCAGATTTATGATCAAGATCTTAGTTGGTGTTTAGCTTCAACAAAGGATTTAAAGTCAAGTTTTGGAGCTAGCACGGTTTGATTCAAGAGCTTGTGCATCAAGACCACATCAAGTACTCAAGAGGAGTCTAGCTCGTTGGATCAAGTTTGGACCAAGTCAAGGAGGAGAAGAAAACTTCAAGTGAAGACCTTCATGATCAAGACTTGTGTCTAGGTTTGTTTTTATTAAGATTTTATTTTAGATAAAATGTAAAGGATAGAATAGTTGGTGAATTGCTCAAGTATACTATATACACACACACTCTTGTTTTTAGTTGTGTTTTCATAAAAGAGATTTCATTTTAGAAAAGAATTTTCATTTTGGAAAATACCGGTTTTATTTTTGGTATTCAAAGTTATATGTTTTAACCAAAATCATATTTAGTGCTTATTGTCAAAAACATAGATATTTCATCATTTATGTGTAGTGGATCATATCCATACACACCATGCTTTCAAAGTGTTTAAAATATCTTGTTTTTGTATTTAAAGAAGTTTTAGAAAAATAAGTTTTGGAAAAACCAATTTGGAAAATACAGTTTTTGTTTTGAGCCAAATTTTTTAAGTTACAAAAATAGTTCAAATTGTTTGTAACATGTCTTGATTTTGCTCAAACATGTTTGTATATTAAAGTATTATATGAACCTATTTTTGTAGATTTTTGGTGATTTTATGGGATTTTATTTGTGTCAAAATACCAAGTTTTCTTTTCCCAAAATGTCCTGTCTGGCTTCTGCCGGTCGACCGGACCGGTCGATTGAGCCTGAAGTCGGTCGACCGAGTCAGTCGATCGATATACACAGAACGTGCACGCCAGGTCTGTTGGAGGGCCGGTCGACTGACCCGGTCGACCGCAGAGAGCTTCTGCTCTGTGGAAAGCCCCGGTCGACTGGCAGAGAAGTCTGCTCTCTGTTCCAGGCAGCGGTCGACCGGGCCGGTCGACCGAGGCTCCAACGGTCAGAATTCTGACCGTTGGCGATCGACCGGGCTGGTCGACCGTCAGCCGCCAGGGCTGAAAAATTGTCCCAACGGCTAGTTTTTCTAGCCCTATAAAAGGAGGGCTTTTGGGGCTGTTTTTTCTAAGATTTTTCAAGTGGTTTTGCACCAGTTTTTCCTACATCTTTTAAGAGGTTTCTCCACTTGTTTTGGGAGCAAATATTTCCAATCAAAAGTAGAGTTTATCAAGAGTATTTTAAAAGTGATTTTCTTGAGTTTTCCTCCACCATGTCAATCCTTATTTTCTCACACAACACTTGAGCTATCCATTGCTATATCTACCTATAGGGATCTTTGTTGTGAGAGGATTTTAGGTGATCAAAGAGTTGTGATCACCAAAGTTCTACTTTGTACTTTGAGGAGGCGGACTTGCGAGTTCGCGGGGTTTTCGAGTTCGTGTGTGAACTCTTTGTTTGAGGTGCGGCCTCGGCGAGCTAGTGGGCTTGCGGTGTGTTCTTGCGGGATCATGTGAAGGGACTAGAGAGTCCAAAGAGCTTGTAGGTGTTGCGGCACCAAGTGATCCGGTGGGATTAATTTTAGTGAAAATCCTTCATAGTGTTGAAGGCGGGGACATAGAGCAAGTGTGCTCGAACCTCGAAACAAATCTCCCGTGTTTGCGATTGCTCTCTCTCTATCTCTTACTTGTCTTTATATGTTGCATGTCATTATTGTCTTTATCTTTGTATGCTTGATATATTGTGTGCTTATTGTTATATGCTTGGGGATTGTTTGCTAACACTTGTATTCAACCAAGAGAGCCAACGCGGCACCTCAACTCTTATTTAGAGGAATCTTGAGGAGTTAGTCCAGAGCCCTTCACGGGGAATCCGGCTACACTCTTGTGTTATACGTGGTGTTTAGTTTAAGAAGTTTTAGTTTGCATCATTAAGTTTTAATTCCACATTAATTGACCATTAGATTAGCTCATCACCTATTCACACCCCCCTCTAGGTGATTTCAAAAGGGTTCTTCGATATATTAATAACACAATCAACTATGGCTTATTTTATCCGAAATCAAGCACATTTGATTTACTATCAATAGTGATGCTGATTTTGCTGGACGTAAATCTGATTGGAAGAGTATTAGTGGTACTTATAACTTTTTGGGACATTCACTAGTATTATGGTTTAGTAAAAAGTAAAATTCTATATCATTATCAACAACTGAAGTAGAATATATCGCTGCTAGTGTTGCATGTGCTTAGATTTTATGGATGAAATAAAACTTATTTGATTATGGCATGTCTATCACAAATTCACCTATTATGTGTGATAATACCAGTGCTATTAACTTATCTAAAAATCTAATTCATCATTCACATACTAAGCATATTGATATTAGATATCATTTTTTACGTGATCATGCTTTAAAAGGTGATATTTCACTAAATTTTATATCAACTGATAATCAAATTGCAGATGTTTTTACAAATCTCTTAAAGAAGATATTTTTATGAGATTTCGAAGAGATTTGGGTATTTACAATATTTTTGATCTTTAAATATTTTTTCAGAATTGTTTTAAGGCTTTTTTCACTTATTAGTCGACTTATCAAAGCCTTCGACTTAACAGTTGACCAGTTGACTAATTGCATCTAACAGAAACATGGGGTTTTCGAGCAATTAAGGGTTAGTCAACTATATCGACCAACTAGTCGACTAAAAGGTGGATTAGTTGACTGATCGGGGTTAAACCGCGCACAAAAAGTGTATGTTTTGAAATTGATATTTAAAGTATGTGTGCTTTGGCTTCCTCGATACTCCATTATAGCATAGAGGCTAAAACGAGTCGAATCCACAAGGACGGGAGGCGATAGAAGCTTTACCGGTTGATTCACGTGTGTGTTAAATATTCTTCAATGTTTGAAAGAATGAAAGAAAGAAAAACAAAGAATGGAAAAAGAGAAGTGTACGGTAGAAACAAAGAAGTGGGAAACATAGAAAAGAATGATTTTTGTGATTTTTGATATCTCTAAAATAAAGTGAAAAACAAAGAAAACTCACGGCTACTAACTACTAATGACTCCACCAACATGCTAACCTCTTAGTGATAGTTGCCTCACATGTATTATTGGCCATCACTATTCCTTAGTTCAAGAGCTTTACAAAGCATGGCCCATATGTAACTCATCACATCCAAACTCAACAAAACAAGAGCAAGCTACACATAAACCATCAAACTAAAAGTAAGCATGGAGTAAAGTAATGTTAGCTTATTAGAGAGTTAGGAAGTTAGAGTGCTAGATCCATCATCATGAGTCATCAATGGCTCTTGCAAAAGCAAGGCCAGTAGATGCTATTAGATTCATGTGGATTATCAAATAAGAAGTTAGACTAGTTGTGGTTAGTAGTTAGTTACCATGAGAGAAAAATTAGCTACACATGTAAAAGAGATTAGAGAGAAGAAAACAAAGATAAGGTAAGAGAGCACCTTTCATAGATTGTCAACTTTTATTACAAGCACTCTTGCTTCCCAACATGTACCACACTCTCTCTCTCTCCCTATTACAAGATCTACAAGAAATGAAAAATACAAGGAGGAAGAAGAAGAACACTAACCTAAACTACAAATAGAAATGAAAACTGTTGGCCCAGAGGCCTTCCACTAGTTTTTTGATGATGATTAACTCATGTAGTTATGTTTACTTATAATCTTGTGATATTTAGTTTCAGATCATTAATCAAGATATTAGTTGGTGATTAGCTTCAACAAGATGTTTTGGAAGCTCTCACATGGTGATTCAAGAGCCCGAGCGTCAAAGATCATATATAGCACTCGTTGGAGTCAAGCTCGGTGAATCACGTTTTGGATCGAGTCGGCTTGGAGACGGCGCTTTACAAGAAGACATCGGTACTTAGTTTAGTTTTGTATTTAGATCTATTTGTAAAGATTAGAATAGTATGATATGCTCAAGTTCACAACACACACGTTTCATGTTTTAAATATTGGTTTTCGGTTTTAGGTTTAACCGATCTTGGTTTTCTTGGTTTTTCATGATAGATAGATTCAAAACAAGTTTACATGATTTAATGTATATTAGATTTGTTCTATATACATGCATGCTTCAACTTAGACAAACTTAGTTTGATAGTCTATTTCATGAGTTTAGTGTTTTGGTATTTTTAACAAAACATAATTTTGGAATTAAAGTCAAAAACATGGATATATATATATATATATATATATATATATATTATATATGTTTCATGTATATAGGATTATATCCATATACATCATGCCTAACTGTTGTTTAATATGATGTTTTTGTATTTGGATGAGTTTTGGACAAAACATATTTTCTATTCAAAATCCTAGTTTTAGAAATACAGTTTTTGGTTTTTGGGAAAATTTCTATAACATAAAAAATAGTTCAAAATGTTTGAGATTTGTGCTAAACTTTTTAACACAAGTTTGTATTTCAATGAAAGATGATAAAACTATTTTTTGGAATTTTAGAGGCTTTATGGGAATTTTTAGGATTAAAAATTACATGTTTTTCTGACCAGAACTGCTGCTGCCAGGCTAGGTCGGTCGACCGCTACGGTCGACTGTACCAAGTAGCCGGTCGACCGTCACGGTCGACCGACGTGCACGGATACGTGCACGCTGGCTTACCCATAAGCCGGTCAACCGCACGGTCGACCGACTGAGAGCAGGTTGCTCTCGGGTTGCTCCCGGTCGACCGAGCGGTCGACCGAGAAGAGAGCCATTGCTCTCTGTATCTGGTCCGGTCAGCTGCGCGGTCGACCGGTAGCTACCAGCGGTCAAATGTGACCGTTGGATGGTCGACCGACCGGTCGACCGGTAGTTCATTTTTGGCAGAATTTGCTGCCAACGGCTATATTTTTCTGGGGGCTAAAAATACCTAATTAATGGCCTGTTTTCAAAAAGAATTTTTGGACGAATTTTCTGAGCTTTCTCTAGTGTTTTCACAGCAATCAAAAGAAATTTTTGGGCTTTAATTGAACAATCTATTTGGTGTTTTTGCTAGGGTTTGGAAAATCAAAGAAAAGGGTTTTTGGGAAAAGATTTTGATTAAACTTCTTCATCTTGGTTTTTTTCCTAAGGATTTTCTTTGAGATTTTGATTTCCATTCCTTTGGTTTTCTCCACACTTGAGCTACATCTACTATCTTATTCTATAGGATCCTTGTGTGGGAAAGAGATTGTTTGTGGTTGTCACCAAGTTGTAAACCCTATCTTTACTTGGCTTTGTGCCTTTCCCTCATTGTGTTGAGAAGGTTGTGCATTTGGGTTGTATCCCTCAAGTGGTGAGGTGATTCTTGTGTAAGCTTTGTGCTAATCCCTCAAGTTGTGAGGTGATTGTTTGTTGGCTTGGGTTGTGCCTCAAGGAGGAGGTTGTGTTTGTAAAGAGAGGAGTGGGTACTCCTTGTAATTGTTATTGCCCCAAATCCTCGGTGGAGGTTCCCTTTGTGGGAGTCCTTTGTGGACAAACTAGTGGAGTTGAAATCCTTCTGTGTGAAGGCGGGGATGTAGAGCTGGGTGCTCGAATCTCGAAACATATCTTGTTGTTTGCGCTTGATCCCTTGACTCTTACTCTATCTCTCTCTCTCTCTTTACTTTGTGCCTTGCATTATTTCACATTGATCATTCATACTTATATGCTTGGCTTGGTTGTGTGTGCATCACTTGTTGGTTGCATTTAGTGTTATTGCAATTAAGTTTTTAAATTCCGCATTAAGTTCATTAGATTAGCATTATCACCTATTCACCCCCCCTCTAGGTGATTTCAAAAACTACCCTAAACTCTGCATATCTCTTGCTCTGGAACCCCAAGGGGTATTTATAGGCACCAGGGGAAAAGGGGACAAGGGACAACCCCTGGCCTGAAGCCAGGCGCGCGGCGCGGCCGTACGGACGCGTTTCCACGGCCATATTAGGGCCTCGCGCGGCGCTTCGAGTCGCGCGATGTCCCGTCTTTCCCCTATCAGGTTCTGGTCCTAATTTCTGGAAATTGGCCCCCAATTTTGATAAAACAGCCCTCCAAAGTCAATGGCTATTAATGTAGGCTTTTAATCACCAATTAAATGGTGATTTAGGGTCTTCTTCTTCATTGCACACCATGGACCTAGAATCAAGCAAGTAAAGAATATGCGGATGTGATAAAAATATGCAAAATTAGAGACTAATCACACCCCCACACTTATCTTTTTGCTCTTCCCGAGCAAAATAAAAATAAGAAAATTATTACACCACTTTCGCAGGTGACGCGATTACACTGAGCATGTACAACAAGCCGTTAAACGTCTAAGTTTCCCCTAGAGGAGGAGTTTTGTCTCCTAAGAGTTTTCAGCGGATTACACCCACAAAATCCATAAAGAAAGAAATCAAATGTTATTATTTTGAAAACGCATTTTGGAAATAGAGAAAAGTGTTGAAGTATTTTTGCGAAAATATAAGTGATCCAAGGTCATAGGTTAACCAGAATTAATCTTCCTTAAACTAAGACGAAATGCAAAATCTTATTAAAAATTAAATGTAAGAATTTAAAATTGAATTGATTCTTTGATTTTTCATAAAACTCTTAGAAAAATATGCACTTTGTGAACAGTGAAGGTTTTTGGGATATCGACTCTAACTTTCAAGCCATTTATTTATATTATATATATATTTTATTTATTTATTATTTTTTTCTTCTTTTAGTTTCCTTAGCTTTTCTTATTTACCCAGATAGTGAGCCTTTAGCCGGTGACTCCCAAACCAGATGATCTTAGGGCACGAGATGAGAAAACATCCCTCAGACTTAAGGACTCGAGTAAACAAGGCCACAAAACTAAAGGGGATTATTTTATTTTTCTGTCCACCGTTTTAGGTGTGATAATCATGCTTCCTGAGGCATAATTACCCAACTTCAATAAGTGATTTTTATTATCATAATTTATTTATTTATATATATATTTTATGGCATTTTCAGTCTTTGTTTCAATCCCAAAATTGTGTAAGTGTGGAGTGCATAAATCTAAGACAAAAAATTCAAGATCAAATTATCTTTTCAATCTTACTTTCTTATCCTAAAATTTAAACAAGATCTATTATTTTGACTCGGTTTAAAATTTCATAATTTTCTGTCTTCTTAATTCCTAAGATAATCTTAATTTTCTTAAAAATGGATTAAAACTATTTCTCTTCTTTCAAAAATTTTTGAAAAAAGAAAAGAAAAGAGTTTTTAAATTTATTTATTTATTTTTTTATTTAAAAAGAAGTGTAAAAGAAAGAAAATGTAAAACTATGTTAGTAAACCCTCCCCCACACTTATCTCATGCATTGTCCTCAATGCATCATGAATATGTATATACATGAAACAAATGGAGAGAGCAGGAAGATTACCTCAAGGGGGTGGCTCCGGTGGTGGTCTGATTGGGCCAATCGTTGTTACCCAATCAGGATAATGTGGATCTTGAAGGAACCCACCAATGACCTCTCTAATATGACCCAATAAAAGAATGTTGAATGAATGGTCTTATTTAAATATTTATCCCCATCTAAGTTACAATTTTCAAAAATAATTACTGAGTCATTTTTGTCAACATTCTTGTCAACAATGAAGTGTGATTTTGAAAGATGATGGATTTGGACTCAAAGGGAGCAGAAATAAAAACCGATACCGACAAGAGAATTTGACTCAGATCAAGTCGAGAGTCAACAATGAGAGTCAAAATTGGTTCAAAAATAGGGTCCAAACAAAAAATTGATATTCACACACTTTCCCCATCAATGAAGTGTGATCGTGAGAGATTGGTGATTCCATTTCACAGTGTACTGGCACAGGATTTAATGTTGACTCCGAAATAGAGAAAAAAATCTGGTAAAGATACCAGAGTCATTATTGAATCAAAAAGTGAAATGGAATTACTAACATGAGGTTCAGGATAACATTCAGGTTCGATTTCAATTTCAGGAAAGAGATAACTTGCCAGAATGTCCAGGCGATTTTCATAACTTGGAGTGTGGTCAAGTTCAAATGTATGTTCTGAAATTGAATCTGGATTCCCAAAATGACATGATTCATGGGTCCAATCAGTAGAGTTAGGGATATAAGGATCGGTCAAAGGTTGACAAGAAAGACTTTCCTCGTTCTCATTGATCAATTCGCTCATTAGTGAGTCTAACCTACTGATAGGCCGTGTAACAGAATTTGAGTCTGAATCATATCTTCCATACTTTTTGCAATTGGTTCTTGAAAAAATGAGATGGAAGTTGATTTTGGAAATTGTGGTGAATTTGTGAGTCCATCGGATTTTGATCGGACTCACGCAAGGATTCCATACTCAAGTCCAGTATTGATGGTTGTTCATTTTGAATTGGTGAGACTAGAAAAGATGAGTAGGACTCTTGAAAATTTGGTTGAGATGATGAGTCCAACATGTTTTGCATTCTTTCACAAAAGACTTCCAAACGCTTTTCTAGCTCAAATTCTTCTTCAATTGGATGCTCTAGAAAAATAGTATGTGGAGTTTGATGTGGGAAGGATTGTGAATTGAGCAAATTTTGAACTTGTTATAGGGACTCTTCCATACTCCTTTCCAAATCAGATTTTTCTTTGGTCGGTGGAACAGGAAAAGAAGTATATGAACCAAAATTGGGGAATGAACTTTGTGAAAATTGTGAACAAGGTGGTTGAAAATTTAACTCGGGGGAGGTGAATTCCCATAGACTCTGTGAAGAGTAGAAATTATTTTAAAAATCTTGGTTATAGGATTAGAGATATGGGTCATATTGAGTCGGATAACCCAACTCGGCATATATGTTGGTTCATGTTGTACATAGCTGTAACGCCCCTACGCTGTACGCCCGATCCACGAATACGGGGACGTCACTGCGACGTATATACGTAGGTCAGAACTACCCTCCCGTATATACGCTAAGCATCAGTACAGACAAGAATCAGAGTACGGAAGTAAGTGGTGCATTATACATTCCAACACATAAGTACAATTACAAAGTTATCACCAGAAGTGATCCAATATTACATGAATATCACATCACTAATATACGCAAATGCGAGAATACAAGGAAATATACAAGTATGAACAGTATGAAAGGCACTCACGAGTTTAAAAGAAAACTCGAGAGACTCACAAGGGGGCCTGGAAGGATGGAGCTCTGGATGATCGGCTGGGGAATCCACGCTACCGCTGCGCTACTCTGATCCACAAGGGGAGAATCTACACGCTCCAAGCTCCATGACCTGGACATGAGGATCCAGGGGAGTCAAATGATACTCCCCAGGCGAGTAGTGAAGCAAAACCAAGTGGCGAGCAAGGGTGAGTACATGTCATGTAAAGCCAAGGACAAGCAATCTGATCGTATGGCTTCAAATACGGTTCCATGAGACTAGTACATCGAAGGAATAATCCAAACAAGGAAACCCTCATTTATATATGATTGGTATCCAATATTGCATATTTTACATCATAATTCCCATGCATATTACAAATAAATATGTGATTTTTACTCCTCTTCTCTACATATTTGCAGGTACACACTTAATGGAGAGATATCCAAATAATCACTTAATTAACACTAATTAAGTGATTAATCAAGATTAAAGATAAAGCCAAATTCAAATCCAGATCCAGAGAAATCCGCGCAACAAACGAAGATTCTAGATATACCATGTGGCTAACAACCTTGTAACTAATCTCCACCAGAAAGTTGTTAGCCAACGGCCACAAAAGTGCCGCGACTTGCGGCGGATCCACCGCAAAATCCGGGCCGTTGGATCTCAGATTTTGCGCCAACAAACTAGGCTCTCGAAGGTTCTCATCCATGCTATAAATACTCCATGAAGACCTGCGTACAAAACTGAATGAGAAGAGAGGAGATTAGTTTTAGTATTGTAATTTTCATGTATTTTTCTCTTTAGGTTTTGTTCTTTAGATCCCTCTTCTTCTTGCCTAGAATTCAATGTAAAAGAGAGTGATTGTGAGGGAGAGAGCTTGTGTAATCAAGGGTGACACTTGAAGCAACAAGGATTGATCCATCCTCCTTCCTCTACTTGAGCTTGATTCTAGTTTACTTGCTTTATTACTTGCTTTGTTTAATTCTTGCAATTTACTTCAAGCTTTGTTTTAGTTCTTTAATGGCTTGTAGCTAATTTTCCTTCCATGTACTAGTTTACCACTAGCTTAGCTTTCTTCACTAACTCATGGGTGATTGCTTTTGTTCATCTTGCAAGTTGTATGATCTTCTCTTCTCCGATGGTTAAACCACCGTCTTCCAAGTGAGAAAGTAATTAGGTCAACACGCGAGACGAATCCTAAGCCGATGGAGTGACAACATTAGGCACGCATTCGCTATCAAGGAGTCTAGTAAGTCTTGGCAAGCTAGCAAGGTAAGCTAGTCATGGATTGATTCTTCTTTAAGTTTTCTTTCCTTTTCTTGTGAATAAACCAATCCCAATCTTGATTTCTTTTCCGACAATTTCCACCATGAACATAGCCATCCTTTTCTTTAGTTTCTTTTGCATTTGATTCACTAAGTTTATAAGCAAGAGAAGAATACTCGTTTGTTCACTTCACTACCCACGTAAAGCTTCCATCGCCATTTTTTGATTAGACGGAAAAGGTGTACTTATTATGTGTATAAGAATGTATTTGATGTACCCTTTCTTGTCTCCGCTATAGCATAGGGCTATACCGAGTCGAATCTCAGGGAGAGCTCGCGATGGAAGCTTTACGTGTGGTAGTGAAGTGAACAAACGAGTATTCTTCTCTTGCTTATAAACTTAGTGAATCAAATGTAAAAGAAACTAAAAGAAAGGATGGCTATGTTCATGGTGGAAATCGTTGGAAAGAAATCAATAAGTGGATGTGGTATTCACAAGAAAAAGAAAGAAAACTTAAAGAAAGCAATCCATGACTAGCTTACCTTGCTAGCTTGCCAAGACTTACTAGACTCCTTGATAGCGAATGCTTGCCTAATGTTGTCACTCCATTAGCGTAGGATTCGTCTCGCGTGTTGACCTAATTACTTTCTCACTTGCAAGATGGTGGTTTAACCATCGGAGAAGAGAAGATCATACAACTTGCAAGATGAACAAAAGCAATCACCCATGAGTTAGCGAAGAAAGCTAAGCTAGTAGTAAACTAGTACATGGAAGGAAAATTAGCTACAAGCCATTAAAGAACTAAAACAAAGCTTGAAGTAAATTGCAAGAATTAAACAAAGCAAGTAATAAAGCAAGTAAACTAGAATCAAGCTCAAGTAGAGGAAGGAGGATGGATCAATCCTTTTGCTTCAAGTGTCACCCCTTGATTACACAAGCTCTCTCCCTCACAATCACTCTCTTTTACATTGAATTCTAGGGAAGAAGAAGAGGGATCTAAAGAACAAAACCTAAAGAGAAAAATACATGAAAATTACAATACTAAACTAATCTCCTCTCTTCTCCATTCAGTTTTTGTACGCAGGTCTTCATGGAGTATTTATAGCATGGATGAGAACCTTCGAGAGCCTAGTTTGTTGGCGCAAAATCTGAGATCCAACGGCCCGGATTTTGCGGTGGATCCGCCGCAAGTCGCGGCACTTTTGTGGCCGTTGGCTAACAACTTTCTGGTGGAGATTAGTTACAAGGTTGTTAGCCACGTGGTATATCTAGAATCTTCGTTTGTTGCGCGGATTTCTCTGGATCTGGATTTGAATTTGGCTTTATCTTTAATCTTGATTAATCACTTAATTAGTGTTAATTAAGTGATTATTTGGATATCTCTCCATTAAGTGTGTACCTGCAAATATGTAGAGAAGAGGAGTAAAAATCACATATTTATTTGTAATATGCATGGGAATTATGATGTAAAATATGCAATATTGGATACCAATCACACCCCACACTTATTCTTTTGCTCGTCCCGAGCAAACAAAGAAAAAAATCTAAACTATCAATTTTATTACACCACTTTCGCAGGTGACGCGATTGCACTGAGCATGTGCAACAAGCCGTTAAACCTCTAGGTTACCCTAGAGGAGGAGTGTTGTCTCCTGAGGGTTTTCAGCGGATTACACCCACAAAATCCATAAAGAAAGAAGACAAATGTTAGTATTTTGAAAACGCATTTTGAATAAGAGACATGTTTACGAACTATTTTTGCGAAAATATAAGTGATCTAAGGTCATAAGTCCACCTATAATCATTCTTTCTTAAACTTAGTATCCATGCAAGATCTTGTCTTTAATTAAGGTAAGAATTCAAAATGGATTGAATATTTTATCTTTCATAAAACCTAGATAATATGCACACCGTGTAAGTGAAGATTTCTGGGATTTCAACTCCAACCATTAAGCCATTTATTTATTTATATATATATATATATTTTTTTTTTCTTTTTCTTTTTCTTCCCTTAGTTTAGGCTTTCTAGTTCACCCTTGTAACGAGCCTTTAACCGATGACTCCCAAACCAGACGGTCTTAGGGCACCAGATGAGAAAACATCCCTCGGGTTTAAGGTCTCGAGTAGAAAAGCCACGAAACTAAAGGGGATTATTTATTATCACCGTTAGGCGTGAATAATCATGCTTCTTGAGGCATAATTATCCAGCTTAATAAGTGAGATCACCGTTAGGCGTGAGTAACCATGCTTCTTGAGGCATAGTTATCCAGCTTAATAAGTGATCTTTTATTTTATATATATATATTTTTTTTTTCTTTTTTTTTTATATGGCATTTTTGGTCTTTGTCTCCATCCCAAGAAATGTGTAAGTGTAAAGTGCATATTTATCTAAGGTAAAAATTCAAGATAAAAATATCTCACCAATTTTACTTACTTAGTCTATAATTTCAAACAAGATCTATTATTTCAACTAGGCTTAAGATGTCATAATTAAGGCTTTCTTAATTTCTAAGATACATCTTAATTTTCTTAAATAGAACAAAACTTTGTCTCTTATTTCAAAAAGTTTTTTTTTTTATTATTTTATTATTTTTATTTATTAAAAGAAGTGTAAAAGAAATAAAATCTAAAAACTCTAAGTTAGTAAACCCTCCCCCACACTTATTTCATGCATTGTCCTCATGCATCATGATATATGTATGCATGAAACAAAAATGAAGAGGGAAGGAAAAAAAATTACCTTAAGGTGGTGGTTCCGGTGGTGGTCTGATTGGTCCACGGAACATGGCCCAATCATCTTTTCTTTGGGTTTTCAGGAACCCACCAAAAATCTCAGAAATATGACCCACTAAAATGTTTGCATGTGTTTATTTTAATTATGTACATGACCCCATCTAATTTTAAGATTTTCCTAATAATTTCAGAGTCAATTTATCAATTTCCTTGTCCCAGAATGGTATATGACATGATAAAACAGTTGACTTGGACTCAAGGAAGGAATACCGACTCAGGATTATGATTTAAATCAAGTGATGGTTCAGGAGTCGAAGTGAGGTCAGAAATTGTGTCCAAGTCAAGAAATGGAAACTCAAGTCCATATGTGTTGTCCAACAATGGAATGTGACCTATTATGGGTGATATCTCTTTACTTCCAATTTTAAGAAATTCAAGCTCATCACCGTACAATTCTTCAAAACTTAAGTCAACATCTTCCTTAATAATTGTACAATCAGTTTCAGAAGTAAAGAGATCGAGAAAAATCAAGGTCACATTTCTCATTGAGTTCAATTCCACAAGATGGATAACTTGCCAAAATGTCAATAGAATCTTCAAAGTGTAGAATTGGGCAAGTTCAATATGATCCTCAAAATGGATATTCAACTTCATTGTGAATTGTGAAAGGATCCAAGATTGACTCCGGGAAAAGATTGATGTGAGGTAGAGATACCGGAGTCATTATCGAATCAGAAAAGAGGATTGAATCACTAAGTTGGAGTTCAAGATCACATTCCTCATGTAATTCAATAAAATGTGGAGAACTTGCCAATTTATCAATGGGATTTTCAGAAGTAAGGAACTGGCCAAGTTCTATGTGATCATCATAAAAGATTGGTGATTCAATTTCACAATGGATAGGAAATGGATCCAATACTGACTTGGGAAATGGATTGAAATCAGGTAAGGATATGGAAGTCATGATTGAATCAGGAAGTAAGTTGGAATCATCAAGTGAAAGTTCAGGATCAAATTCATGTTCCAATTCAATTTCAGGAAAAGGAAAACTTGCCAAATTGTCAATTGGATCAGAAGTGTGGACAAGTTCATTTTTAGGAAATGAGAAACTTGCCAAAATGTCAACGGGATTTGAATTTTTGGACAAGTTCAAGTTTAGGAATGAAAAACTTGCCAATGTATCAATTGGATCTGAAGTTTGGACAAGTTCAGGTGAGTGTGCTGAATTGAATCTGGATTTCCAAGATGACAAGAGTCTTGAGTCATATCAATAGAGTGTGGTATAACTGGATTAGTCAAATGTTGATAGGATAGAGTTTCCTCTTTCCTAAGAAGGTTATCCAATTGTTCTTTTCACACTATTGATAGACTTGGCGTGTGATTTTTTGATATTGTAACATAGACTCTTGCAAGATGTCTATACTCTTTTCTAGAATTGATGTATCTTCAAATGATTGTTCTAGAATTGGAGTATAGGAATCTTGACTTTGGAAAGTTTGTGAATAGTGTGAGTCAAAAATGTGTGGTGATGGAAGAGTGGACTCACCACAAGAAATCTTTACTCGTTTCCATGACAAATGGTTGTTCATTAGAAAGCGGTGGAACTGAGTAAGACTCTTGAAAATACTGTGGAACTGGAGATGGAAATGGTTCTGGAAGTGTTTGCTCAGCTCTCTGTAAGTTAGCTTCTAAACTCCTTAATAAGTCAGATTTGTCTTCAAATGGAGGCTCAGAAAAAAGGAGTGTATGACGTGGACTCGGGAAATGAATATTGTGGACAAGGTGAATATGATGGACAAGGAGGTTGATAATTAAACTCGGGGGACTGGAATCCCCAATGACTCGGTGAAGAGTTGAAATTATTTTTTTGGACGTTATAATTATTAGATGGGGATATGGGTCGTATTGATTCGGATAGGCCAACCCGGTGTATTTGGTTGGTGGTGCATATTGTAAACACCGGGTTGGAATTATCCGAATATGGA
>JAVJIF010002244.1:0-218470 GCA_038442645.1 Agave tequilana
GGGCAACAATAAAGCCTATAATTAATGGCTCACTAATCCAAACTGTCGGCCTTAATTCCCGCGTGAGTGTCAAAGCCCAACGAAAGGCTGACGCGTGGATTGTCGCTTCAGGAAGCGGCGAGGACGCAAGCCTCCAACCGCCAGCGCCGACTTGGCATTTAAAGGCATTAATGTCTAAGCCCAATGAAGGGCTGACGCGTGGACTACCGCTTCGAGAAACATCGGATAACGTGAGTCCCCAATCATCAATGCCGATTTGACATTTAAAGATCCAATAAGATCTTAAGACGAGCTGCATGTAACGCCTAGGAAATTGCACCAAACGCAGGCCCTAGAGCCGCGTCCTGAAACTTGCGTCCCTTTGAGAACTCGAAGGCAGCGTCCTTCTTATTCTTGTTAAGAGAGTCGCGACCGCAGCGTCTCTCGGGGTGGTTCGGAGCCGCGTCCCCTCAGCAAAAGGGACCTATTCTGAGGTCGCGCTTCGAATTTGAAAGCTGCGCCTACAACAGAGAAGGCCTATGTAATTCACAGGGATCCTGGAGCTGCGTCTACATTGCGAGATGACAATTGTGTTCCTATCATAAACTCAATATAATTTGAGTTTGCACCGTGTCAAGGGCCCAGAGACGCGTTTGTACTAAGACAGTGCCGCGTCCTCATATCTATGCGTCAGTTTTGAGGAGCATAAGACTGCATCCTCACTGTATCCTGAATTCTACATCCGATAGAATTAAGGGCTGCGTCCAGGGAGCCGCGTCCTTCCATAACCAAAGTCGCGTCCTTCGCGTAAGCTTGAACGGCGTCTCAATTAGCAGGTCAGAGTCGCGTTTCCCTGGACCGCGTCTCCACTATAAATCAGAGCCGCGTTCCGCCCAAAAACTCAGTTCAGCCTGAGTTTATTATTCATGGCCAGTCAAGGATTATAGTCAAAGACTACGGTTAGGAAATTGAAGTCATCTATAGTAAAAAAAAATGAAGATGGAGCAAAATTTGAAGATCTTTATTATTTGAGCCAAAAATGATAAAAGTAATACAAACGCTCTTGATGAATAAAGTGTTCTTTTTTTTTTACAAACAAAAAAAAGGAAGGAGGCTAATAATCTTGATTCGCCAAAGAACGGATTTGTTCTCGGAGACGATACATCTCGTGCTGACGCGCTTTCTCAGCCTCCATAAGAGCCTGGAACCGCTGCTCCTCCTCAGACAGAAATTTTCTCGCACCTAGCTGTGCTTGAAGAGACTCCACTTTGGAGGAATGAGCAGAAAGGTTCTCCTCAGCCTGTATCTTGGCAGTTTCTAGCTTCTCCAGCTTCTTCCTAGCAGCGGCAAGCTTCTACTCATTTTCCTCAATCAAGGCTTCTGCCTTGGCTATGGTAGCTCGAGCTGTAGCAATAACATGCTCTGCGCTTTGTATGACGATTTTAGATTCCCTTGAATCGCCAATTAGCTTTTTGTGGTCAGCCTGGAGATGCTGGAGATGGCGGGTCTCTTCATATTTGTTCTTCCATCTCCTTTCTCTCTTGCTCTTGAGCGGCAAGAAGCCTATTCAGAGTTGCCCGAGCTTCGTCGACTGAACCAGCGTCTTTCAGAGACTTGAGCTCTTTCAGATCGCTTCCCAGCTGCTCCACCCAGCATCAGGATGCCCTAGCCTATGAGGGGCCCCCAGTATGACTAATGTTCTCGATCTGATTTTGAGAAGTATTCAGGTAAACTCGAAAGAGCTCCCCTCAGAAAGAATGAGGTTAATACATGATCGCATGGAAGCAAAAAATTGCTGCACCATTTGACGTGCCAGCTCCTCCATGATGTCATTGGCTGGAGAGAACTCTACTGATGTGCTCCCGGATCCCCTTTCCATTATAGGGCGAGAGACGGGAATCAATTCATCTTGCGCAGGAGTAAGGCCGACCACAGGCTTGTCAGGTACTGAGAGGGTCGCCGACACTTCTGGGACGGTTATTATTGTAGCAGCCTCCAAGGCAACTGAAGTACCAGCAAACGTTGGCCGCGACATCCTCCACCTGAGCTCCCTCAGCACTCTCTACAAATCACCAAAACGTCAACCATGATAAGAAAAAGAAGGATATTCAATGCATTTATACCCCCTTACCAGGCTGAGGATCTGAAGATGGCGAATTCCTAGGCAAATCTTGTAGGATTGAGGCCTCCCCAACTTCGGTAGTTGCCCTTTCTTGAGGCATTTCGGTCGTAAGAGCCTCAACGCCCTCCTGCTGGGCAAGCTCTTGTATTATTTCCTCGATATGGGAGGAAGTTGCAGCCTCACAGTCGACGGCCAGCCTTATAGCACAAAGTTAAAAGGAAAACATAAAACTTATACTTAACCAAAGGAGAAACCGGGTCAAAAAGATAAAGAGAGTACCTTCAGCAGGAGTAATTGTTGCTATTGGCGATGCCGTCACGGGGTCACACCCTTGTATCTCTTTCTCCGTAATATGTGAGAATTTACTCGGATCTGGAGGAGCGGGTTCATTGCCAAAATTGACTTCATCGCCCGAAGAATATTCATACTCTCCGGACAAGGAAGACGATAGTGCAACACAAGAGGCCTCGGCAATCGAGACCTTACCACCAAGTACCCTGGTAGTAGGGCTGGGATCAACTACCCGCGAGCTGGGCATCAATATAGTAGGAGACCCAGGCTGTTGCGCCTCATCTCTCCTCTCTTGAACTGAAGAAGACCCTGGCTGAGTTGAGACCCCTGGAATCTCAACATCATCCCTTCCTACCAGGTCAACCTCGAGTTGCTCAGCCTCATCAGTGGTAGTGGGTTCATCTACAAGCTCTCCTTCTTCTAAGATCACGGGGCCCCTGCTGCGTAGTCCACGAGGACGGCGAAGGGGGATTTCTTCTTCCTCCTCCTCTTCCTCCCTATGTTCCTCAACACAGAAGGGCCAGCTTCGGGCATTGAAGATACAGCTCCCGAGTCTCCCAACTGGTCTTCTTTGGAGCAGGCTCACTTTGGGAAGTAGAGCCCTGGGACGCTTGGGCACAGCCCGTCGACGCTTTCTAGTAGGCTGTTCCTTAGGTGCTGCTGCTCTCGGTTCCACCTCGGTTTCCCCTCCAGCCTCTTTCTTGGCTACCTGGTATTCCTCTATGCCTCGCATGCGTCTATTGGATGCCATTTATTCTCATAAGACGCATTGATGCTCTTGATACATGAATGATGTATTGAGTAGTCAGGCATCTTGCTAGCCTAAAAATACCAAGTGCAGAAACCGAGGCTTGTGTAGCAGTTGAGCGTCTGGTGAGTCAAGCGGAAAATAGCGTTTGTCCCTCCAGCCACACTGTAGTACCAAGCCCGAGCACCTTCAAACAAATTCCCACTGAAGGAGAGCTTGGCGTTGGGATTGCCGACATACAGTTGGTCATAACCAAATTGTCGGGCAAAACGGTTCGGCATATAGGGCTCAATTGTACATGAGTTCCCTTGCCGAAAGAGCCCCAGGCCGAATATTAATCAGCCACCAGAAGACTCCCGATGGCAGTCTTGTGAAGTCGTCCGGTCCCACGAGGTCAGCAAATTTATCCCCGTAAGATGCACCAGTAATCTCGGGGAAGCAACGGTCGAGCTGGTAGTTCGAAGCGTTTAGAATACATTTCCGAACGTAGAACATATAGTAATGGGACCAGCTCGAGCTCTCCAGCCTCTGTACAAAAGGGACAAACCCCTCGGATTGAGACACCGGCGTCATTAGGGAAGGGCAATGCATAACGTACCAAGCCATCAGGTACGTTTATGGAAGCTCAATCTTGGGGTTGGGGATCTTCATTTTCGGCCTCCCCTCCGAGTCAACCTCTTATCGACCTTTGGAGTCGACGACGGCCTCTACTTTACACAGGCTCTGAACCAGAGCCCGTAATCCACTTTGGATTCCGGCTACCATTGCCGGAAGGAGAGCGTTGGACCTGCCATAGGCCAACAAGACTGCCGGGTACACCACATCAGCAACAATCACTTCATGCGGCAGTGTCGGCACTACGTACCGCTTCAGCCACAGCATGAGGAAGCCCGCCAGTAGCGCCCGGTCAGAAATGGGGACCCGGGCTTGATGATGAAAACTTTCGAAAACCGTGTCAGGTTTGAAAGTGTCTTCATTCGACTCTGTGGTATAAGAACTCACAGTGGCATCAATCCTCTCCGCGATTTCCTCGTCGGTGCTAGGGGCCAGAATGGTCACTGAGTGATCTTTCTCTGCTATACCATTAAACAGGCAGCTCGCCAAGACATCTGCTTAACTCCCCTGGTTCTCCAGGAGGTTATTTGACCGCAGATATGGAAGTGACACAACACTTCCCAGTAGGTCTCATATACCTGAGGGCACTCTTTCTTCAAGAGATGAAGCTCCTCAGAAGTTGGGACATATTCTTCATAAGGGGCATCTCCAATAACCAGCCCCGAAACTTCATACAGTTCATGGAGGGCGAGCCCCATCTCTCCGATTGGGGTGAAGAATATCCCCGTCAATGGGTTTAGTGCTCCAGGATCCCGTAGAAATTATGGGAACTTTGCGGGTGCCATACTGCACAGCCCTGACCGCCTGATACAACCCCAACTGCTCCAGCAGAGCTCCGAGTTCGATGAGGACGAATCCACCATCTTGCCCCACCAAGACTTGTCAGAAGCATGAACCCACCCGAGCGGGCGGAAGTCAACGGGAAAATCGCCCCTACCTTCATGAACCGGTTGATGAAGGTAGTGCCGAGCCGAGGGTTTTCCCCTCTTGGATACTCATGTCTGACCAATCCAGGAAATAAACCAAAAATCTCCTTCTCGTGACTGCCAGAGTGTACGTTTTTGGTGCCTAGCATGCTGAGAGAGACACCTGAGATAGGTCGAGTAAGATCCCATTCCATTGCACGATGAATGGACATGTGCTGGAGATAGGACAAGGGATACATCCTCTCCATATTGGGAAGGAAAATTTCCTATTCCTTATCTGGCGAAGCCACTTGTAATCGCCATCTTGCAAGGCACTGCTGTCCTCGTCAATGCCATCGCCAAAAAAGAAGACAGGTTTCTTTAATGGGATGCGCGAGTCCGTCTCAAACACTCCGTCGGTGATAATTTCGCGGAGGGTCTTCATGTTCGCCTTATAGATTTTCTCCTGTCGCTCCTTCGACTTATCAGTGGTCACGGGAGCAGTCTTCTACAGCACAAATGTCAGGTTGTGGTCAGCACCACCTACGTGCCCAAAGTGACACTTTTTGGAGAGAGGGTTGGAGGAATATCTCACTGTAAAAGAAAATAACACTTGATCAGAAATCTGAAAGAAAATGATTAAGTGTTTACAACTCAAACGCGGAAATGAACCCAAACGCAGAGACCATCAAAATCTGCGTCCAGGTCCAAAAAATCGCGAGGCTAGCATGGAGCCCGCATTTTAAAAATCCAAGATTTATGGAAAAAATTCTAAGTATCGGATTCAGACGCGAGATTCATTTGGACTGGCGTCTGATTTCACAAGACGCAAGAATCATAAGAAATCTGCGTCTTCATCCCTCACACTTAGAAATATTCTAAGTGTTGGATCCAAAACGCAAGGCTCAATGGGGCCCTGTGTTCAACAAACAGGTACGGACTTAAGCGGATAGAAGATGCAGAGGTCATTAAACCTGCGTCTTTATCCATCAACTCAAGAACCGCACCTGAAGATCAAACACGGGCATGAGCCCGCGTTGGCGGTTCACATTCAAAGGAATTTAAGAGTTAAAAGAACTCTGTAAACCCTTTAATGGCGGAAATCAAGTCCGATGGCTTTTTATACCTAAATAGGGGTTTCCTGTATGGAGGAACCGCCCATTTGGGTTTCAGGAACGATGGCCTTGGAAGGCGAGGCAACATGTTTAGCCTTTGGTGCCATTGTAATCGAAGATTTGATGTTAGAGATGAAAGAAACGAGGAGAACAAAGAAAGCTTCTTTCTTAAACCCTAACAGATGCAAACGAAGAAGAAGAAGAGTCTAATGATGACTCTTGAAAGACTGTTGCCTTTTATAGGCACAGCAATTCGCAGAGATACGCGGCGCTTGGCTCGACGCCTAATCTCTGCCTGACGCGTGGAAAATGCATTAAATGCAGCGCGAAGTTCGCGCACCAAAAAGATGTCCCCTCAATTCTACAGGACACGTGGCAACATATTCACAGCACGGATTCGCATTCAACAGCCGCGTCTTCGTCCCAAGAGACACGTCCCTCCGACGGATGCACCTTCTCAACTAGGCCAAAGTTGCGTCTGCTTCACAGAGCGAAAGCCGCGTCTTTATCCTAAAAGATGCGTCCTTCCGAAGATCGCATCTTTTCAACCCGGCCAAAGTCGCATCTACCTCATGGAGTAACAATCGCGTTGTCATCCCAAAAGATGCACCCCTATAGAAGGCGCGTCTTTAAAGCAGTATCACCCCTGCGTCCACAGAACTGGCGTGTAGTCCTTACTTCTGCAATTCAGTTCAAAAGTACACTGGCACAAGTAGACGACTACCCACCCCTAGTTTAAAGTACACCAACGACAAACTCAAAGCATCGGGGAGGTTTAGACTGTATATCTAGACACTCAACACGATCAGTTTTGGCGACTTCAAAGAGTTTCACAGTACACTCACGAAGGCCGTACTCCAAACAAGATGAAGCCCGGAGCATTGTCAGTCCAATCATGAGAAGGGTGAATTCAGCTAGAGTCCAAAGTATTTCGAAATCCGTCTCAGCCAACTGCGGAATATCGAAAACTTTAGAGGGGGTTCTGTAGCTATCTAAAAATCATTGAAGACAAGTCCTCAAAAGTAGAGTCCCAAACTCCAGACACAGGGCTAATCATAGCCATCAAAGCAACGCCAAGACGCGAGGATCAAAATCCGCGTCTCAGCAGCACTGCAGCACCAAGGTGCGAGGATCAAAATCCGCGTCTCTGCAGCACCAAGGCGCGATGGTCGAAACCCGCGTCTCAGCAGCACTGTAGCACCAAGGCACGAGGGTCGAAACCCGCGTCTCAGCAGCACGGCAACACCAAGGCGCGAGGGGCGAAACCCGCGTCTCAGTTATAACTGCCCTTGTTATGGGGTCAATCACTGCCCACATAATGGGAAGTTAACCCCCATTGTGGAGTGTTTTTAGGGGTACGTTCGCCCCTGAAACCTCTATAAATAGCCCCGTTGCTATGGAGAAGGGGTCAGTCAATTAGATCAGAGAATTTGGAGAGAAGAACTTGACTTAAGAGCTTCCACAGAGAAAGAAAGAGAGTTCAACTCTTCAAATAACTTGCTGCGTACAACTTAATCTTTGCCTATAATTTCTTTGAGATTTCTGGTCGATAGAGCGTTACTCCGTCCGCCAATCGAAGAGAAGATCCCCAAAAGTTCCTGACGTTCACCCGGTCAACGAAAAACAAGACCCACTGTCCACCGCCACCTGAAGAACCCAGCATTAAACAAAGGGAGGATTCAAGACTCAATATCCTCCCTCCCTTGTAATTGGAGTATAAGTCCGTTGTAAACTTTCAATTGATTCAAGAAATTTTAAGCGAATTTTTCTCCCATCAAACGGTATCTGTGCCTCATGAAGCATAAGTATTCATGCCTAAAAGGGGTAGATTTTATAAATAAAATCCTTAATTTTGTGACCTATTTGCTCGAGTGTTTAAGTTCTTAGGGGTGTTTTCTCACCTGGTACCCTAAGACTGTCCGGTTTGGGTGTCACCGACTAAAGGCTCGTTACATGGGCAGATTAGAATGCCTAATGGAATTGAGGAATAAATACCACCAAAATAAAAATAAATAAGACAAAAGTGTTAAAGTTAAAAAACCCTTAGTCAAAACTTCGCGATCACGAAGGTGTATATGACTTAGGGTAAAGTAATAGACTAGATGCGAAATACAACTTGACTCCTTACTTTGATTGATGACATATTTTTGAATAGAGACTAAGTTTAGGAATGAAAAGTTGATTTTCCTATAACTTATAGATTACTTGAACTCTTACAATAATACCTCAAATATTTTCTTTCTTTTCAGAATGCTTTTCAAAAATACAAACAATTTTTTTCTCTTTCTTTACGGATTTTTCGAGTGCAATCCACTGAAAACTCTCACGAGACAAAACTCATCCTCTAGGGGTAGCCTAGAGGTTTAAAGGCTTGTTGCACATGCTCATTGCAATCAAGTGACCTGCGAAAGTGGTCAAAATAAATTTCTTAGGATTAATTTTTATGTTTTACTCGAGGGCGAGCAAAAGATAAGTGTGGGGGTGTGATCGGTCACAAATATTGTATATATATTGTCATATTATCATGTTTATTATCTAATAAATTCTTTTAATAAGTCTCATTTTTATTTAATAATGTGCAGTCCCATTGTTAATGGAGATGGAAAAGAAATGAGTCCAAAAGCACACTTTAATTCGGATTTATTAAAGAGGAGATAAATATTCAGGAGGATAGGGATAATTTCAGCTGAAGATCAAAGCATATCAGGGAGGATTACATCAAATAAAACTAGTTAATTTAATTTTTAAGAACCTAAATCGGTTAGCTTGAGAATCACCGAAGATCAGAATCAAAAACTAACAACAAATCCAGCCAGACAAAGGGGGCAGCACCACACGATATCGTGATCTCCACTTGGATGTGGCCACCTGGCCACATCCTTGCCGCGAATCCGCGGCAAAAGCTGCAAATCCGCAGCCCAGTAGTGGAGATAAGGGGAGCAAATGCTCCCCTTATCTCCTCACTCCTCTCCCCTCTCCCCTCTAGTGTTTTGCATATAAAAGGCAGGTTTCTCACTGAAAAGAGGACCGAAAATTAGTTTAAGTTTTTCTCTTTATTTTTAGGATTTAGATTCTTTGTTAGATATGAGAAGTTGTATAGTAATGAGAAGTTGTATCTCTGTTTTAAATTCATAGTTCAATCCAAATACAATGAGATAGAGGAAAGAGTGACTGTAATCTGAAGTTGAAGTGACATCAATAAAGGTTCAAGGCTTCTCTTCTTCTCCAATTCACATGTATGTGTTATTTTCTTTACGTGTCTTGTTTTATTTTAGCTATAAGTAGCTAAATTCATTTTTCTGGCTTACTATCATCTCTCTCTTCGATCTGTCTTGTTTTGAATGGTTTTGATGTAAAGAACCCAATGGAATCATATGTATGTCTTAAACTAAGCCTTTCTTCTTTGAAAGTGTTCCTGAAGACACATGAGGATGGTTTTAGATTTTTAAACTTCTATTTTTTTAAAAACATCACTTAAACTTATTTTTATTTCATACTTGAAAGATAACTTGATAATTTAACATTCAGTTCAAGATGAGTTAACGTTTTCAAACAATCTTATGTGCTTTGCTTAAGACTTTCGAAACTCAAGCTTAAGTTTATGCCTATGATCAAGTTGAGGCACTGAGAATTTCAAGAGAAGAATATATCGTTGAGTAGTAAGACAGTGAGCCCAGATCTTTTTTATATTAAAACAAATAACCAAACAATCTTCAACACTTTTTAAAGATCACCTTTTCCAAAGCCTTTTCTAAGTTTTTAATTTTTTCTTTTAATCACTTCCTTACTCTCCATTCTCTTTTTCAACATATAAAAAATACACCGACACCATTCTTTGTTTTTTAAACAATTCATCAAAAAGCTTCCATCGCATTCCTTCTCATGGACACGACCTGTTAGCCCAAAGCTAGACGGTAACTCGCACTACTTCACTTTCAATCAATATATAAACTCACTAAATTCTTCTCCCCTTTTTTGTCAATTCAACAACAAAGGGGTGAAGACAATCAAATAATAAAGATGTATATGTGATATATAATCGTAAAAAGAGAGACATTAAGTTAGCTCTGCCTGCATACATGCATTACATGGAGAATGTATGACTAGACACTAACCCATATAAAGTATAATATACAATGTATAAGCGGAGATGTTAAGCTTCCCCTACACATGTGTATCACGTAAAGAAGAGAGGTTAAGCTCCTTAATATGTAAAATACACTCAACATGAATCTACATATGGAGGAGATGTTAAGCTTCCCTTGTATAATACAATACATATCAAACAAATTTTGAAAAATTTTGACACTCTTAAAACAAATTTTGAAACTACTTGTAGTCAACAAAATAAATTTTGATACTAATTGAAATCAAATTGTAGTTGACAAAACAAATGTTGATATCAATTGTAAATAAACATAAATATTATTTTATAGATAAAATCAATATGAAATCATTTTAAGTTAAAAAAACTTTTTTTTTTGAAATAACAATAAAATACATGCATAAGCTTATAGAAAAACTAATTATCATTAAGAATAAAATCAAACTTATCATAAACAATTTGTGTTATAAAACCTGTGTGGTCAATGTAAAATAAGTACAACCAAATCATACATATATATGTATGAAAATAAAAATACCACTTGAGATTTGAAGCATACATATATAAGAAAATTAGTATCAGTATACAAAAATGAAATACCATGAAAATCATGTGTATAACTCATATCATCCACCCTTTCATGCACAAGTTTAAAAGATATTTAATGAGAATATACAAGATATGGTTGCCCAACCAACCGCCCTTGGATGGTAGGAGTTTTCAAAAATAAGATTTGAAACTATTTAAACATATTTGAAAACTCTACCAATTGAAGAATACAAAACTACTTTTATAATAATTTTGAAAACTAGTACGAAATCCTTCAAGTAAGGAATAAAACAAATATATATTTCATAATATATGAAAACTATACGAGAATCAAACAACAACAACTAAGCCATTTGTCCTAAGTAGTTGGGGATACACGAGAATCGATACTCAAAAATCTATAAAGCTCATATAGGCTCATGAATCAAAACCATGAGTAAACAAAAGATATATAGAGTTTACAAAATCATGAATCAACAAAATCATGGAGATAAGTCAATAGAGCTCAAAACAAAACTAAAATGAAAATTCTTTTTCACAAAAACAGATATATCATATAAACATATAAGAATCATCAAAATTAGGACATACAATGTACAATTAAACATATGATTGAGTTCACAAAAAAATAGAGCATGAAAAGCATGTATTTTAAAAATTGTACATATATAACACAAGTTTTAATAGAATATAGATATGAACATGATATAGGCATTTTAATCAATATATGCTTTAACTAAGGCGTGTAAAAAAAAACATAAATCAATCCAAAGAAATATGCATGTAAATTCATTGAAAAGTTTTTCAAAAATACATGCATAGCTAACAACCAATTAACTCAACATTACGCACAAAAACAATATATGATTGAGTTTAGATTACTACACTTGCATATATACATTTAAAGCATTTTAAAAGAGGATGAAGAAATGGATTCCAAAATTGTGTAGGCCAATTCATTTCTGCAAATATGAGGTGGTCCTCCCACCATACTTTCTTGATAGTGATACATTAATTTGGTTTGTTCATGACGCTCCAAGTGCATCAACACCAAGGTACCAATCCTCTCACGTTTCGTGAGAGTCCGCACCTACATCAAACATAAGAGGTGAAAATTTTGGTACCAATATTTTCTTTTTGGTTCCATGAGGGTTTGAAATAATGGAACCAAAATATTTTTATTTGCAAACTGTGAAATGTTTAATCTATCAAAAAAATTTGCTAAATGGCCTTTGCGGCCGCAATATGTACAATTGTACACTCTAGCATACATATGGTTGTGATATGGATGAGCATGGTGTGCTGAGGTGTATGCAGTGGGGCATGTCCGTGAACATGTGAAACTTGTTTCTTGTGAACATAGATTCTAATTTATTGTCATTAAATACATATTGACTCAAAGTGAAGCCAAAACAGTTAATTTTCTCTTCCAAAACATGATCTCATTTTTATCAATAGGAGGTGCAACATTATTAGTATGAAAAATATGGCAAGAATCAATATTATTTTTTCTTTTAGAAATCTTTTTTTCTTTTAAAATAATTTTTTTCAAAGAGTCTTTTTCCTTTAAAACAACTTCCTTTTCTTTTTCCACCAAAATAATTTTATTATTCAAACATTCATTTTCTTTTAAAACAATTTCAAATTCATTTTTAAAGAGTCTTTTTCTTTTAAAACAATTTCAAATTCATTTTAAAAGAGTCTTTTTCTTTTAAAATGGAATCGTTTTTATTTTTTGATCTTTATTTATTTTTTTAAGCAAATCATATTTTTCAAGAAGTTGATGACAAAATAAAGCAAGCTCATCATATGGCATGTCAACATCGTCATCAAGCTCGGATTCAGAATTTACCTCAAGTGGGTCATCTCCTTGGACCAGTAGCACATAGTGGAAGCAGCACTTTCGTCATCCGAGCCACTCTCCATATAATATTGCTTTTGTTCACCAAGAGAGATAAGGTGTTTCATACTACAAAAGCCGAAAAGTTTGCAACCCTAAATAAATATTCACCACTTAGGGTAGATTTAAAGCATGGATGGCTTTTGTGTTAGCCTCAAGATGTTTTCCATTTAAACAATTAGAATCTTTAATAGTGACAAAATAAACATTAATACTTAGGGCTTTTAGGTACATGAACATCTTAACTTTCCAAGTTTGGATGTTAAGAATGTCAAACATAGGAGGTGTCATGAAATCCATGTGTGTGTGTAAGCAAATATTGTGATTAGCTAAAAGAAGATCTTTAACTCAAGGTTGTTAGACCCAAATCAAGAGCACCAAGCTCTGATACCAATTGAAATACACCTAGAGGGGGGTGAATAGGCGTAATAACTAATCCAGGGCAAATGATGCGGAATTAAAAAGTAATTATGTAAACTAAAAACTATTACACAAACACGCAAAGTATAACACAAGAGTTGTAGCCAAATTTTCAGTGAAGGGCTCTGAACTATCTCCTCAACATTCCTCTATATTAAGAGTTGAGGTGTTACTATAACTCTCTTGGTTGAATACAAGTGTGAGCAAACAATCCTAAGCATATATCAATTGAGCACAAATATATCAAGCATATAAAGAGACAAATAATATAAGCATGCAAGATATATAAATACAAGTGAGAGAGAGAGATGAGCAATCACAAACATGGGAGAATTATTTTGAGGTTCGAGCACACTTGATCTACATCCCTGCCTTCAACACTATGAAGGATTTTTACTAAAATCGATCCCGCAAGATCACTCGATGCTGCAACACCTACAATGAGTTCCCTCAAGAAGTCTTAGACTCGTAAGTTCCTTACTTGATCTCGCAAGAACAAGACATGCGAACCCGCAAGCTCGCCGAGGCCGCAACCTCTACAACTCCTCCAAATACAAAGGTGGAACACTTGGTATTCACTTCTATTGATCACCAACAAATACTCTTACAAACAATGGTCCTATAGAGAATCGATATAGAAATGGATAGCTCAAGTTTGTGTGAGAAAACAAGGTAGATTGAGTGGTGGAAAACTCAAGAAATTTCTTTTGAAATCTCTTTTTAAAAACTCTCCTTTTGATATGAAAGTTTTAGCCCAAAAACATGTAGAGAAAAATTCTTAAGAGAGATGGAAAAAACTGGCTCTAACACTTCTCCAAAATCTTGTATAAAACTTGCTAAAACAGCCCCCTTTATAGAGCAACAAAAACTAGCTGTTGGGACAAATTCCCAGGCTAGTCGACCGACCAACGGTCATATTTATGACCGTTGGGGTTGTCGGTTGACCGTCTGGTCGATCGCATCCAGGTCTTGACCGGTCGGTCAACCGACCGGTCGATGGAGGCAAGAACCAGAGAGCAAAGCACTCTGGCCGGTCGACCGCTCGGTCGATCGAGGTCAGATCCAGAGAGTGAACTCTATGGATCGGTCGACTGCCTGGACGACCGGCCCACAAGCCAAGGCTGTGTGCACGTTCTGTGCACATCGATCGATCGCTCGGTCGATCGACTTCTGTGTCGGTCGACCGCTCGGTCGACTGCTAGAAGGTCAGGTCAGGGATAAAAAGGAATTAAAACTTTGTCTTATAAACTACTATAAAATCTCATAAAATCACATAAAATCTACAAAAATAAGTTCATTTAAGTGCTTTGAAATTCAAATATGTGTGATCAAATTTCAACACATATTACAAACAAATTGAACTATTTTTGTGATATAAAAATTTAGCTTTAAACCAAAATCGTATTTTTCAAAATCAATCTTCAATTTGAAAAATGATTTTTTTGAAACTTGTTCAAATACAAAATAAGATATTTTGAGCAATTTTGAAGCTTAGTGTATATGGATATGATCAAATACACATATAACATGAAATATATATGTTTTTGACAATAAGCTCTAAAATAAGTTTTGAGAAATACAAAACTTAAAAACTATGTACTAGAAACATCAAATAAGCTTTCTATACATTTGAACCAATAATGTGTATGGATGAAGTCCAAAACACATATAAAACATATAAACTTCTTTTGATGAATTCTATTCATGAAACATAAAGATATATACTTTGAAGCTCAAAATTAAAAACTATTTTTTCGAAAATTAAAATTATTCTTATGAAAACACATATAAATATTTTGTTGTGTGTGTATGAGCTTGAGTAATCCACAACTAATCTATTCTTTATATTTTATCTAAAATATAAAATCTTAACACTTACAAAACTAGACTCAAGTCTTGAAAATTTTCTCTTGAAAATATTTTCTCCTTCTTGACTTGGTCCAAACCTTGATCCAGAGAGCTAGACTCCTCTTGAGTACGAGATGCGATCTTGATGTGCAAAGTCTTGAATCAACACGTGCTAGCTTCAAAAACTTGACTTCGAAACTTTTGTTGAAGTTAAACATCGACTAAGATCTTGACCAAATATTTGAAACATTTTAAACACAAGATCATTAGTACATAACTACATGAGTTAATCATCATTAAAACTAGAGTGATGGGCTTTTGGGCCAATAATATTGCCTTCTCGGTGAATAAGGTCGCTAAGTTCATGCGAGCTCCAATCGATGAGCATTGGAGTGTCGTAAAATGAATCCTCTATTACCTCAAATCTACCATTCAACATGTCCTTTTTTCTCTCTCGTCATTTTTTTGTACAGCTTACTGCTTTCACTGAAGCAGATTGGGCAGGGTCAATCGATGATCGAAAATCCACCAGTGGCTATTGTATCTTTCTTTGTACAAATCTCATTTCTTAGATATTGAAGAAGCAGTGCACTGTGGCATGATCTAGCACTGAGGCAGAGTATAAGGGTGTGGCCAATGTTGCAGGAGAGGTCTTTTGGTTGTAGTCATTACTTTGTGAGCTTGATCTCCCTCAATAGTTCTCTGTGACAACCTCGGTGCAACATATCTCTTGATTAATCCTATTCATCACTCACGCTCCAAACATATTAAGATCGACATTCATTTTGTACGGGACTATGTCGCTAATGGAGTCCTGGATGTTCAGTTTATCAGCACTAAAGACCAACTAGCAGATATCCTTACTAAGCCTTTGAGCTCATTAAGGTTTTCTATGCTAAGAACAAGCTCTCGGTTCTTTCGAACCCGCTTCGCTTGCAGGAAGATGTTAGAGATATCAATGACAACACGTGACTCATGTGAAACATGTGATCTATGTGAAAGAAACCTCTTATGAAATTAACCAGATCTTAAAATCTCTCCATGATTATAAGGACACATGAGACTCATGATCAAATCCTAAAATCTATCCATGATTATAGGAATATATGAGACTAATGGAACTCATGCACTATATGTTCTCATTCTCTCTCTCTCTCTCAGTCAATGTTTCCTATTGTTTCTCCTAAATCAGTATAAAGATGTGACCATATGTGTGTGTGTGTGTGTGTGTGTGTGTGTGTGTGTGTGTGTGTATATATATATATATATATATACACAACCAAGAACCATAGCTAGTTGTATCTTATCATTACATATAAGTATTTTTCTCCTTCTTCTTTATCTATCCCCCAGAAGAATGGTCTTGGCAACCATTGCCATTTTTGAGAAAGTCATATGGCAGCTCAACAAGTAGCCTGCAATGAATTAATATGCTTAATTTTCTACTAACCACTAATTGTTTAATGAATTAGTTATGAATTTGCATTAAAGACCCCAATTTTTTCTTTTGATTTTGGGAATGGAGGAGGTGGAGATTCCTTCTCCGAGGTAGGAGAAAGTAACAAATTCTAATTAGAATAGGCTTTAGAGATTCTAATTAACTGAGAGAGAAATAAAACCATTTTAAGATGTTATTGAGTCACATCACATCACCTGATACACAGTCATACACAATCGTACTGTCACTGTTCTAAAAGAAAATTCTTCTTAAAGTTTGCAAGTGTATGATTTGGGCATGTTTGTTACACTGAAAATGGGCTCGAAAATACCATTTTTTGGGGGCTCGCGGGGTTATCCTCAATTGGGTATTTGGCTGGACAAAAAACGTATATCAGAAAAGAAGAAAGGGGCCCGCAATTCGTACATAATAACTGCTTTGCAGTGAGCGAACAATTTTCGCTCACGAGGAGAGCAAAATCGCTTGGAAGCACTGTAGTTCGGGTCTTGTCACCATCTTTCATTGGGAAACACTATAGCTCGTGTCCCACGTGCCCATTCTTTCCTTTCCATGACGGTGCCAAACATGTCCTTTGTGTAAATGACTTTTATCACTTGTCCAAGATCTGAATGGATTACTAAAATATACAAATAAAGTTTCATTTTCTTTCGTGAGAAATTATAGTTAACAATGACTTGATATACACACGTCCTCACATTAAGTAGCCTACGCTAGTTGACTTGACACACTACTTGTCAGCTTATGATTTTTTTCATATTTGATCTTTTCAGCCACCCTAATGGATTAGTAGCCATGCTAATCCATTAATTAGCCACCCTAAAAATTCAACCACCCTAAAGAGAATCTATGGCCACCTATACATTTATTAATTTGTTTGTTTATAAGATGTTGATGGGTGAGTTATTTCTATATAAGGAGGGGTTACGTGACGTTGAAGTGAATTGAATATTAGTAGGCAACAGAAGCAAAGAGAGAGTTACCTTCGTTAAATCCTCTTCATCTGTTCCTATTTGTAAATTGGGTTTTATGAATTTTAGTGAGTGAGATTAGACTTGTAATCTCTTTGTATTCTCCCCTTGTTATTAGTGGATTCCTCTTACTGTCTTCTCCCGTGGACTTAGGTCACATTGGCCGAACCACCTTAAATACTGGTATGATATCCTCTTTGTCTCTGTAAGCCTGTAGTTATTATCTATTTAATATCTCTTTGCACTTGTCATCTCTTATATTTGAAGAACACTTCTACAGCAAACTAGTATCAACGCTAGTGTTACTTTCTTATGGGTTTCGAGATGGCTTCTGCAAAGTAGAGAAATTTGATGGGAGGAATAGCTTCAGTTTGTGGAGAGTGAAAATCCGGGCTCTCTTAGTGCAACAGGGCTTGTTTAAAATCTTATCTGGTAAGGACAAGTTGTCAGAATCCATGTCCGAGGATGAGAAAGAAGAACTCGAGATGAAAGCGTATAGTGCCATACTACTGTTAGCCCGAAAGACCTATACCTTAGTTTTGATTATGATTATCTGATGACGTATTAATACTAATAATTTTGTTTGTTTAAAGTTACAGGTTTAAAAAAATTATTATAGTTATTTTTTGCTTCTTCAAAAGACTCACAAATTTTGAAGCTAACAACAAAGTGGTCCAAGAGCTCAATTATCAAGAACACATATCTAGTACTCAAAGATGGCATCAAACTCAAGAGATCAATAAAGTTGCAAGTTAAAGTACTCTAGAAGAATTATTTTTCTTTTAAAATAATGTAAGGTTTAGTTTTGTCAAAACCAAGTTAGAGGTTTGGATTGCTCATCAGATTCACACACACACAAACACACACACACACACACACGCACACACACACGAGATTTATTGTGTTTCATTTCTAAATTCTTGAAAAGGATTTTTTGATAGTTTTAAGATCATTTACAAAATCGCATTTGGTTTCTAGGATTCAGAAAAGAATATTCTAAAACAAGAATTTCAATATTTACAAAAACAAGTTCAAAACAATATTCTTTGTGTTGATCTGGGATCACACATATTTGGGCTTCAAATATATACGTGAACTTAGTTTTGTATAGAGATTTCAAAGTGTTTTTGTGAAAAATTAAAAAGGATTTCAAAACATTTCCAAGTATAAATTTTGACCCTTTCTCGATCGACCGTCCGACTGTGATTGCTCTGTCGATCAACCGAGTGATCGACTTGTTTTGCATGGACTTGCACAAGTATAGCTTGTGCACATGGGTCGACTACCCAGTCAACCGCATGTAAGGGCAATGTTCTCTATTTGTTGACATCAACTGACTGACTAGTCAACCGACTGAGACATTAGAGCTCTCTGTTGGATTCAATCAAACATCCGATTGACTGCTATCCCTAATAGTCAAAATATTATTAGTCATTTGTGATCTAGGAGAGATCACTTATTATATTCAAAGAGTTGATCAATAAAGCTTGATTAACCCTAAACGGCTATATTTTAATTCTGTCTTTTTTGGTTAATCAATAATGGCTATTTTGGATTTGTCTCTTCTATTTTGACCCTCTATAAATAGGGGTACTATAGAAAAACCCAAAGAATTTTTGCCAAGTATTTTGTTTAAGTTTTTTAAGAGATTTAGACAAGATTTTCAAAAGAGATCATTTTTGGGCCATAACTCCAAATATAAGGTTTCTAGCTTTAAGCTTCCAATGCATATACTTCAAATCTTTTCTCACGCTCACAATCTTAGAACTTTAATTCCACTATCTTGGTTATTTGATTGAATTGTGAGCTATTTTGTGATCTAAGAGAGATTACTTCTTGTATTCAAAGAGTTGTAGAGGTTGCGGGTTCAAGCAAGCTTGTGAGTTCGTGATTACAGGTGTTGTGGCACCGAGTGAGAGGACTTGCGGGTCCAATTGTTCTTGTAGGAATGTGTAGTGTTGGTGATCTTACGGGATCAAAGAATAGTCACAATCCTTTAGTGCTGTGAAGGGGGGACGTAAGGTAGTGGCTCAAACGTTGAAATATATTCTCATGTTTGCAATTACCTTCTCTCTATTTCTCAACTCAACTCACTCCTATTATATCTTGTGCTATATTGTTTTTGATTAAGTGGATTTACCATTTTCTCATAATATTGCTAGATAGCATTAGTTATTTTTAATTTCGCATTACTTGCCATTGTTTTTAGCCATCACCTATTCACCCCCTTCCAGGTGATTTCAATTGGTATCAGAGTCTGGTACTATAGATTTTTTGTTTAACCACCATGGAGCGTTGCTTTATTTGGCTAAATTCTTTATTGCATATTCTATATACTTGCTTGCATTTATGACCTGACTTGACTTCTCTAGCATTAAGTCCCCACCCAAATTCAATGGTTTGAACTTTCCTATTTTGAAAGTGAAGATGACCTTACTCTTGAGTCGTTAGGATTAGGGTTGTAAAGATCGTTAATAAGGAGTTTTTAGAACATCACGGTGAGCAGGATACATAGTCCGAAGCCATCGCCAAGGACTATGAGACCAATCCTAAGGCACAATATGCACTAACACAAATATTGAATGATGATAATCTTTCTCGTGTTATAAATTGTACCACGTTTGAGGTATGAAATGACTTGATTATAACTTATGAGGGCACTTTACAAGTCAAGAGGTCTAAAATAGTTTTGCTTCTTTCTCAATATGAGAACTTATATATGCTTGACAATGAATCTATAGATGAAATGCTTACTAGTTTTAGTAAAGTCACTAATGAATTATCTTCCTTAGGTGATGAAATAAACAACGACCAAAAGCAAGAAAAGTGATTAGAGCTCTTCTCAAAGCTTGGGAGGTCAAGATAACGACTCTCAAGGAGCTCAAAGATCATGAGGAGATGAATTTCTCCAAATTAATTAGGAATGCCAAGACTTATAAGATGGCGATGAAGCTCCATGAAGGAAGAGTACCCCCAAAGAAAAAACCACTGTCTTCAAGATAACTCCATATCTTGTGGAGGAAGAAGACTCTATAGATGAAGGTGAGGAAGAAGACTTTTTCATGCTTATAAGAAAAGTTGGCAAAATATTTTATAAGAATGGAAGCATGAGAAACTTTAAGAGGACGATACCACAAATGAAGAATGGAAGAAAGAAAGAAGAGATGGGTCAATGTTTCATTATAAGATGGGATTTTTTCTAGCCAATGGTCTCTCTTTCCATGCGACCACACCTAGAAGAGAACACGAGAAGAAGGCCATGATGAGCACTTGGGATGATTCAAAAATCAAACCTGATGAGGAAGTTGATACCACTAATGTTTGATTCAAGGTCAATGAGGATGACCCCACAAAGGTATCTTTTGAAACTTTTATTGATGATGATGAGTTAACAATTATTGAGCTTGGTAGATTTTTCAAAGAATTGCATGAAAGATATTAGCTTTCAAAAATTCAAATAAGAAATTGAGAAAAGAGACTGAGTTTTTGAAAAACAAACTAGATATTGTATTTAAAGGGAAAAAAAGACTTATCTATTTATTTTGAAAAGACTAAGAATGATTTTGATTCTCATAATTTGCAAGGGTAAAAGCCCTAAAATTATTTTTGACGAAAATGAGTTTGAAACTTTGAAAATTAGAATAAATGTTTTAGAGGTCAATTACAGAAATGTACTTTTGATATGAAAAAATTGACTCCATATTTCTAAAGGGAAAATTCAAAGGAAACACGCACCACAAGCATATATATAGAATGTAAACAAAGCATAATCCATTCATGCTTATTTGTATGAAAAAAGGGTTCACTTGTATATATTGTGGCCGCAAAACCCATCTTGCACAAATTTGTTATTCAAGATTAAATTTAAAGAATAATAATATTTGGGTTTGAAAATACTAACCCTCAAGGACCTAAGAAGATTGTTTTCCATTGATTGTGTAAGGGGAAAACTTAAAAAATTTTGAAGAAAATTACAAGTGTTCTCCTCTTGAGTTTCTGGGGAACTGTGCCGGTGGGAGTCTGCTTAGCACGCGATCACTTTGTCTCATTGACGATGCTAGTGCTCGGTCTTCAAGTACTATTGTCTGGGAATTTTCTTCACGTCTGGTTCTGAAAATCCCTGAGAGTGGAAGATCGTAGGGAGTTAGCATCCTAAATTAGAGAACTAAATTTTTGAAAGCTTAAAAGTTAGGGAATGGTCTCTATATTTGCTAAAGCTCAAGCAGTAGAGTTTTCTCTCTTTTTAAGAAAAAGTGCAACCAAAAGCTATCCTTCACGCCTCTTGAGCTCATCCATGCACTGAACTATTTATAGGGTGGGAGGGGTGTAACTTCCCCTTGAATTTAGCAAAACTGAAATAGTCTATTAATCTTGCACAAGGCTTAGACAGGCTCAGTGCGAGGCTAGAAAACTTCATGCAAAGCTGAATATAGGCCTCTCGCAAAGTTAAAATAGGCTCGCGCAAGCCTGTGATAGTCATATAGCTTGACTGTCTCCACTTAATGTGGGACGAAGTGGGCGGGTGTAACTGCCCACTTAAAATGGCATTAACCCCACTAAAGTATGTTGGCCCAAAGGCCCATCACTCTAATTTTGATGATGATCAACTCATGTAGTTATAGTATTAATGATCTTGTGTTTATTTAGTCTCAGATTTGTGATCAAGATCTTAGTAGGTGTGTAGCTTTAACAAAGGATTTAAAGTCAAGTTTTGAAGCTCGCACGGTTTGATTCAAGAGCCTATGCATCAAGACCACATCAAGTACTTAAGAGGAGTCTAGCTCTTTGGATCAAGTTTGGACCAAGTCAAGAGGAGAAGAAGACTTCAAGTGAAGACCTTCAAGATCAAGACTTGTGTCTAGGTTTGTTTTTATTAAGATTTTGTTTTTAGATAAAATGTAAAGGATAGAATAGTTGGTGGATTGCTCAAGTATACCATATACACTCACACACAAGATTTATATGTATTTTCATAAAAAGAGTTTTTATTTTGGAAAAATACCGGTTTGGTTTTTGGACTTCAATATACATGTCTTTAACAAAAACCATTTTAGAGCTTAATGTCAAAAACATAGATATTTCATCTTGTTTATGTAGTGGATTATTTCCATACACTCTATGCTTTAAAAGTGTTTAAAATATCTTGTTTTTGTGTTTAGAGAAGTTTTGAAAAAATCAATTTGGAAAAATATGGTTTATGTTTTAAGCTAAAATTTCTAAGTTACAAAAATAGTTCAAAATGTTTGTAACATGTCTTGATTTTACTCAAACATGTTTGTTTATTAAAGTATAATATTGAACCTATTTTTGTAGATTTTTTATGAATTTATGGGATTTTATTTTAGATAAAAAGTCAACCTTTTAATCCCTTTAATAATCTGTTCTAGCTTCTGCCGGTCGACCTACCGGTCGACCGAGCTAGGAGTCGGTCAACCGACATGCACAAACATGCACGCCAGTTCTGGCTAGAGGACCAATCGACCGTCCAGAGAGCTCTGCTCTCTGGAAAGTCCCGGTCGACGGGGCCGGTCGACCGGCATAGAGCTCTGCTCTCTGTTCCAGGCCACGGTTGACTGGGCCGGTCGACCGAGGCTCCAACGGTCAGAAATCTGACTGTTGGCGGTCGACCGGGTAGGTCGACCGACAGCCGTCTGGGCTGTAAATTTGCCCCAACGGCTAGTTTCTCTAGCCTATAAAAAGGGGGGCTTTGTGGGACTGTTTTGAACAAGATTTTAAGTGGGTTTTAACACAAGTTTTTTCAACTCTTTTAAGAGGTTTCTCCACTGTTTAAGAGCCAAATACTTCCATTCAAAAGGAGAGTTTATCAAGAGTTTTCAAAAGTGATTTTCTTGTGTTTTCCACCACAACTTCCATCCTTATTTTTCTCACAATCACTTGAGCTTTCCATTGCTATACATATCCTATAGAAGAGTTGTTGTGAGAGTTGTTTTAGGTGATCAAAATGTTTAGATCACCAAGAGATCTTTCTTGTACTTTGAGGAGGCGGACTAGTGTGTTCGTGTTGTTTCGGGTTCTTGTGAGAACTCATTGTAGAGGTGCGGCCTCGGCGAGCTAGTGGGCTTGCGGTGTGTTTGTTCTTGCAGGAACAAGTGAAGGGACTAGAGAGTCCAAGAGTTCTAGTGGGAACTCCTTGTAGGTGTTACGGCACCGAGTGATCTGGTGGGATCGATTTTAGTGGAAATCCTTCATAGTGTTGAAGGCGGGGACGTAGAGTAAGTGTGCTCGAACCTCAAAACAATTCTCCCGTGTTTGCGATCGCTCTCTCTATCTCTTACTTGTTTATATCTTGCATGCTTATATTGCTTTCATCTTTATATGCTTGATATATATTGTGCTCATATTGTTATATGCTTGGGTTTGTTTGCTAACACTTGTATTCAACCAAGAGAGCCAACGCGGTACCTCAACTCTTATTTAGAGGAATCTTGAGGAGTTAGTCTAGAGCCCTTCACGGGAATCCAGCTACAGTCTTGTGTTATACTTGGTGTTTAATTTAAGAAGTTTTAGTTTGCATTAGATAGTTTTAATTCCGCATTTATTGACCATTAGATTAGCTAGTCACCTATTCACCCCCTCTAGGTGATTACAATTGGTATCAGAGCTAAGTGCTCTTAATTTGGGTCTTACAACATAGAGTTAAAGATCCTCATTTATAGCTAATCACAATATTTGTATACACACTATGGATTTCATGTCTCCTCCCATCTTTGACATTCTTAACATCCAAACTTGGAAGGTTAAGATGTCTATGTACCTCAAAGGCCTTGGCATTCATGTTTATCTTGCTACTATTAAAGATTCATATGTTAACAATAGCAAGTATATTGAGGCTAACTCAAAAGCCATTCATGCTTTGAAGAGTACCCTAAACAATGATTATTTATGTAAGGTTGCTAATATTGACTCGGCTTTATAGTTTAGAACACCATCATTTCCCTTGGCGAAAATGAACAATATTATGCGGGGAGCGACTCGGATGTTGGAAGTGACGCTTCCAACGTGTGCTACATGGTCCAAGGGGATAACCCCTTGAGGTAACTACCGAATCCGAGCTAGAAGAGGATGTTGATATGCCTTATAATGAACTAGCATCTTTTTATCAACAACTCCTTGAAAAGTATGATTTACTTAAAAAGGATAACAAGAAAATAAAAAATAAATTTGATTGCTTGTTAAAAGAAAAAGATTCTTTACAAGATAAATTCGAAAATGTTTTAAAAGAAAATAAGTCTTTTAAAAATAAAATTGCATGCTTTGAAAAGGAAAATGAAAGTTTGAAAAATGAAAATGTTTCTTTGTTTTCTAAATTGAATGATCTTCGTGAAGGAAACACTTCTTTGAAAAATAAAGTTGTTTTTGTGGAAAAATAAAAAGAAATTGCTTTAAATGAAAACACTTCTTTGAAAAGAAAAATTGCTGAAAAGGAAAAAGAAAATGTTTCTAAAAAGAATAAGAAAAATGACTCTCATTCTCACCATGCTTTACATGCCACTATTAATCAAAATGAGATCAACTTTTTGAAAAATAAAATAGATTGTTTGAGCTCAACTTTGAGCAAATGTGCATTTAACCATTCTAGATTGGAGTCTTTGTTTTCAAAGAAACAAATTCCACATATTCATGCATATCACCCACATCATGTCTATGCCTACTTTACACGTCATGACCACATTCATACACATATGCATCCTAGAGTGTACAAGTGTACACATTGTGGCCGCAAAGGCCATTTAGCAAAATTTTGTTATGATAAGATAAATGTTTTAAATTTTGCTAATAAGAATGTTTGGGTTCCTTACGATGCTAACCCTCAAGGACCCAAAAGAAAATGGGTACCAAAGTCCCTACCTTGTGTATTTGATGTAGGTGCGGACTCTCACAAAACGTGAGTGATAACTTGTCTTGGTAGTTTTGATGATTTCCTCATTTGTACTCACTATATGCACATGTATAGCCTACTTTTGATGATTTCCTCATTTACACTTGTTTTGCCTATTTACATGTTTTACTTCATGTATATGCTATTTTTGTTCAAAACTAATGAATATACATGTATGCCCCTTGAATCTTGCCTTCATGTAAATTATATTATAGACTCTTTTTATGTTTGGGATATGTATGCATATTGTTAGCTTTGGATAAATCATACATATGCCTTGAAGTTTGTTTTTAAATGAAAAATTAATTTTCATATTTTTCACTTGTTTGATAAAGTGATATTTGTTTTGAGCTTCATTGATTATTTTCATGAAAAATGCTACATACATGATTATTGTGCACTCACATTTTATTTGTTTATTCATGACTTTGTTTCATGATTATTTTTGAGCTTTATAGATTTTGAGTGTCATCTTTTGTGTATTTAGTATGTTTCATGATAGACATGATTTGATTTCATGTTTTTGAAGAATCTTTAACTAGTTTTTCAAAAATTATTTTAACTAGTTATTTATTCTTCATTTGGTAGTATTTTCTAAATAAAAATATTTCAAACTTATTTTCAAAAACCCCTACCTACCCCTATATGGGCGGTTGGATGGGCGAGTATGCCTTATAAACCTTATTGAAAATCTTTTATCTTGTGCATAAAAAGGGTGGTAGTTTATGAGTTATATACTTGATTTACATCATATATTTTCAATTGATATCTCAATTGATATTTATTTTTGTATATACTCATATTTTCTATATATGTATGCTTCATTTCAAATAATATCAATTTCTATTGGTATTTTCATTTTCATACATATATATGATTTGTTTGTGCTTGACTTCCAAGATATTTACATATTTAAAGCACAAAGTATGTTTATGCTAAGCTTAATTTAAATCTTAATTTTTAATTGATTTCTCAATTGGTACTTTTTATATAAGCTTATGCATTATCTTCAATTGGTATTTTTTTGACAATTGGTATTTTTATTGATATCAAAATGTACAATATATTTCAATTGGTATCTATTGATCTATTTATTTCAATTGGTCTCCATGAAAATTTAATTTGGTATCAAAATATTTTCTTTCATTGGTATCAAAATATAAAAATGTTTCAATTACAATTGGTAATTACTATTGGTACAAAAATGTTTTTGATATATTTTAGTTCCAATGTGTATCTCAAAAATTTTGTTTATTTACAAGGTATCTCAAAATGTGCTTTATCACCTTGAGTAAATTTCAAATTTTGTTTTTAAGTAATCATAAAAAAAAAATTTAAAATGTTTTAATTTATATTGCCTATATGCAAGGAGAGCTTAACATCTCTTCTACATATAGATTCATGTTGAGTGTATCTTATATTGAGGAGCTTGACAACTCTTCTTTATGTGATACACGTGTGTAGGGAGAGCTTCACATCTCCTCTTATGCATTGCATATTTTGCGTTATGTGAATTGGGGCTTGTCATCCCTTATTCATATAGTGCATATATGTAGGGAAGTTAACTTAGTGTCTTCCTCTTCATGAATGTATATCGCATATATACCCTTATTGGTTGATTTGTTTTCACCCCTTATTGATCTTTTTTGTTTCGGACAAAAGGGGGAGAATATTGTTTTGTGTTTACTTTAACCCCTTTGTTGATGATTGACAAAAAGGGGGAGAAGTATTTTAGTATATATGCATGTTTTTCCTTGCTTTATACATAAAGAGGGAGTAAGAATTTTTGTTTATGCATATTATTTTGTTTTACAAAAAGGAGAAAAGAATTTGATGAGTTTTATGCTTGATTGGCATGTTTATCTCCTTATATCTGCATACATGTTTGTTTAGATTCATGTGCCTCATTGCCATATATTATTGTTTATTGTGATGCATGAGTTAAGGAGGAGCTTCTTTGAAGCTTTACTTTAATTCATGCATATATAACTCCATGAGTTTTGTCATCATCAAAAAGGAGGAGATTGTTAGCCCAAAGGCCCATCACTCTAGTTTTAATGATGATCAACTCATGTAGTTATAGTACTAATGATCTTGTGTTTATTTAGTCTCCGATTTGTGATTAAGATCTTAGTAGGTGTGTAGCTTCAACAAAGGATTTAAAGTCAAGTTTTGAAGCTAGCACGGATTGATTCAAGAGCCTATGCATCAAGACCACATCAAGTACTCAAGAAGAGTCTAGCTCTTTGGATCAAGTTTGGACCAAGTCAAGAAGAGAAGAAGACTTCAAGTGAAGACCTTCAAGATCAAGGCTTGTGTCTAGGTTTGTTTTTAGATAAATGTAAAGGATAGAATAGTTGGTGGATTGCTCAAGTATACCATATACACTCACACACAAGATTTATATGTGTTTTTATAAAAAGAGTTTTTATTTTAGAAAAATACCTGTTTGGTTTTTGGACTTCATATATACATGTCTTTAACCAAAACCATTTTAGAGCTTAATGTCAAAAACATAGATATTTCATCTTGTTTGTGTAGTGGATCATATCCATACACTCTATGCTTTAAAAGTGTTTAAAATATCTTGTTTTTGTGTTTGGAGAAGTTTTGAAAAAACCAATTTGGAAAAATACGATTTTTGTTTTAAGCCAAAATTTCTAAGTTACAAAAATAGTTCAAAATGTTTGAAACAAGTCTTGATTTTACTCAAACATGTTTGTTTATTAAAGTGTAATATTGAACCTATTTTTTTAGATTTTTCGTGAATTTATGGGATTTTATTTTAGATAAAAAAGTCAACCTTTAATCCCTTTAATAACCTGTCCTGGCTTCAGCCGGTCGACCGAACCAGTTGACCGACTAGGAGCCAATCGACTAACGTGCACAAACGTGTACGCCAGTTCTGGTTGGAGGGCCGGTCGACCGACCCCGGTCGACCGTCCAGAGAGCTCTGCTCTCTGGAAATCCCCGGTCGACCAGGCCGGTCGACCGGCATTGAGCTCTGCTTTCTGTTCCAGGCCACGGTCGACCGGGCCTGTCGACCGAGGCTCCAACGGTCAGAAATTTGACCATTGGCGGTCGACCGGGCCGGTCGACCGACAGCCGTCTGGGCTGTAAATTTGCCCCAACGGCTATGATTGCTTGCTAAATATTGCATATTTAATGTTACATTTCCATACTTATTTTAGAATAAAAGCCTGCATTGTCCTAATTATTTGTTTGATTTATTTGCAGGCCCAATCCTTAAGGAGATGAAGAGAAATGAGCCCAAAAGCCCACCAGAATTCTGAATTAAATCAGAGTTAATTCGCACACATAAATCAGGGAAAAATCAAGAGGTTAAAACCGTTGAGAAGAATCCTCTCAGAATCGATCGGTTAAAGCCAAGAATCCAAGGCCATTTCGTCAGAATTCGGAGCTCAAACGAAGAAACCAACAAAGGATAAAGTCAGAAGAAACTCCCGGGATGACCCACCAACAGGGTATGGCCATCTGGCCACACCCTGGCCGCAGAATCGCAGCAAAAGCCGCAATTCTGCGGCAATCTTGGGGAGTTACGGGGAGCGTGAACTCCCCTGACCTCCCCGGGATCTTGGTGGTTGGGTATTTGCCTATAAAAGGGCATTATCTGCGCTGAAAATTGGACGTCAATGCAGATTAGGATTTAGCTTAGTTTTCATTTCTTAGTTTAGGTTTTTAGTCTTTCTTTTTATGTAATTTTAGTTTTCATTTATGTAATTCAGAGGAGATCGACTTTCATCGAAGAACAAGACTGAAGCTTGAGCTGGAGTGACACCGGTGTAAGACTTATTTCTTTTCTTTGATTGTAATGAAATCGAATCGGTGTTCTTTTTGTGTATGCACTTCTATTTAGTCTTCTTCTTCTTCTTCATTTCTATTTTACTTTTCTTTTTCGTACAATCGTCTTCCAAGTGAGTCTAAAAGCATCGAAAGAGCCTTGCCATTGCGAGTGCCACCGATAGCTCATGACGATGGAATAGAGTCTCTCTCTGTATCATTTCATTCTTGAAGTAGTCTTGATGATGTAATGTGGACGAAGACCAATACTCGAATCTTATGGCTATGCGCTGAATGCCTCCACTTCAAGGTAAAATCGTTGCTGAAAACTCGAGGTAAGCTTTTGCCGAAAAGAAGGTAAGCAATTGTTTTTATTTCTTTTCTTTTATTTCTGTAAACTAAATCACAAACGCCACTTCCTCCAAATCGTTTTCATTCTTCTTTCCACTTCATTTGTACTTTGTCGCTTTCTTTCGTTTTCTGATTTTTCACCTTCTTCATCTCCCGCTTTCTTCTTAACTTTAATAACTTTCTTTTTCATTTTCATAACATAAAACAGAGAAGAACTTTCTTTTGTTTTCTTAACGATTTCAATAAAGACACGTAAAGCTTCCATCGCAAACCCTCCTTGTGGATCACGACCCGCATAGCCACTTGCTATAGCGGAAGAATTGAGCACTTGCACATTTTTATTATAAGTTCTGAAATTTCGTATTTTTGTGCAGGTTTTGCCTCAATCAAATTTTGGCGCCGTTGCCGGGGAGGGTAAAACAGTTTTTATTGAAATCTGAATTTTTCTTGCAAATCTTTTAGAACTAAACGATTTTTCTTCTCTGTTGCAGGTTACAGGCAATCAAAGCAGGAAATTGATATTGCAGTGACATACAAGTGGCCTTGGGCCTCTGCTCTAGAAAGCAGAGACCCATTGCCCTCTGAATTGCCGCGTTTCCACGGCAAAAGCCGCGGATCCGCGGCAATAAAGAGTTGACTACTAACAGCTTTTTGCAGGGCTGCTTAGTTTACAAAAAATCTAGTTTGCTGCAATTCTTTATTTCTTATATGCCATCACATAAGCCTGCTAATAATCAACAGTAAAACGTTCGTTGCAAAGGTTAAAAATTGATTAGACGTTTGCATTTTAGGCACGCGTTTTTTTCATTCATTATTTTTACTGTTGAAGAGTGCTGGAGCAAGGTATGTTTGCATTGCATTTAGAATAGGACTATCTCTTGGTTGATTTATATCGCTTAGAGTGCATCTTATTTATCTTGTACACTTGCACAAAAACTGATTTTAAGGGCACCAACCCATTAACAAGATAAGGTGGGGATTTAATCACCCTTCCTTAGCCCAAAAATCAGAATCCAAGCACTCACTAACCCAAGCCTAACTAAAATTGAGTAGACGTTGGCCCTAGGGACATCTCGGACTCAATTAGGAGATTATCCTAGGGGGAAAAATGTTAGAATCTAACTCCTGCAAAATCAGTGTCTAGGAAAGGGATTGATGGCCGAAAGCCCGAAGGTTGGTGGTTATTTAATTAAGGAACGTCTTTGACGGAAACCTCCCACCAACCTTGCCCTGACCTGGCTGATTAGCTTGTGGTTAAAGTCTACATTAGACCTCCCGTGGACAGTCTAACCAGTTAGGAGTCGTCTAGGTCCTAAGTCTACCCTAACTTAGGCTAGAATTTTTTCTTTTTTGTTTGTTTATTTGTTTGTTTTTCTTTGTTTGTATTATACTGTGTGATATGGACTATATAATTTTTTCAACTACAATAATAATCCATATTACACACCGACTTCATTTTCGGATATTACCAACCCGGAATATCATAACTTTGACCAACCTAGTGTGCCAGATTGGTCTTATCCGAATCAATATAACCCATACCCCCCATCTAATAACTATTATTTCCATAATGATTTCAACTCTTCACCGAGTCGGTGGGGATTCACCTCCCCCGAGCATAATTTCCAACCACCTTGCCCTCCTTCTCCACCCAGTCCACATTATGTTCAAGATTCATACTCAGTTCCACCCATCCAAAATAGGAAACCATCAATTATGGAAATGAGTATGCGTGAGTCTAAACACAAATCTCAAAATCTGATGGACTCACAATTTTACTACCACTTCCAAGACAATTCTTATCTTTTCATCAAAATAATGAACCTATCAACTATGAAAAGATGCTTGAAGCCATGACTCAGGCTCAAAACACTCGTAATCGTGACATAGACATGATGGTCGAATCTCTACATTCCCACCGTCCTGATGTCACTCACTATTCTGTTAGAGCCGAAGAGTCATGTAGTTTTGGAATCAAGATTCCATTTCAGAACAACCATGTGAACTTACCCAAACTCCAAATGATATTGATAGTTTGGCTAGTTTTCCTTTTCCTGAAATAGAACTTGAAAATGATTATGATCCTGAACCCCAACTTAGTGATTCAATTCCATTTCCTGATTCGATGATGACTCCGGTATCTTCACCTGACTTCAATCTTTTCCCGGAGTCAACAGTGGATCCTGTACCAATTCATAAAGAAATTGAATCACCCATCTTTGAGGATCATGTTGAACTTGACCAACTTTACAATTTTGAAAATCCCATGGATAAATTGGCAAGTTCTCCATTTTTTGATATTGAACTCAATGAGATATGTGACCTAGATTCTCACATATGTGATCCAGTTCAACTTTCTGAATCAATATTGACTCCTGTTGTGTTACCTAACTTGAGTAATATTTTAGAGTCAGTTTTGATTCCTCCACCTATCATTCCTGAACTGGAATCACCCAAATTAGGTCACATCTCATTGTTAGAAAATACATGTGGACTAGAGTTTCAACTTCTTGACTTGGACCCGCTTCCTGAACCAATTTCGACTCCTGAACTTTTACTTGACTTAAGTCACCTTCCTGAGTCGGTATTAGTTCCTGTCCTTCCTGAGTCCAAGTCAACCGTTCTATCATTTCATACTCCATTCTGGGACGAGGTGGTTGATAAATTTGACTATGAAATCAATTATGAAATATGAAATTAGATGGGGTTAAATACTTAATAAAAATCCTTAATGGATTCATCTTTTTAGTGGGATATATTAGAGTAATTGTTGGTGGGTTCCCTCGAGACCCAAGAAAAGTTGATTGGGACGCGTTTCGTGGACCATCAGACCACCACCGGAACCACCACCTTAAGGTAACACTTTCTTCCCTGTCGTCTTTTTCATGCATCTATGCATTAATTCATACATTGAGGACAATGCATGAGATAGGTGTGGGGGAGGGTCTAACATAACTTTTCTTTTCTTTAAAATAAAAAAAAATTCTTTAAAATAAAAAAAAATTGACATTTTCCTTACTTTTAAAAACTTTTTGAAAAATAGAAACAATATTTTGACTATTTTTGTAAGAAATTAAGTTAATTTTAAGGAATAGGAAAAGCCAATTAGGATTTCTTATACTTGGTCAAAATAAGATTATTTGTTTGATTTATAGAGTTAGGAAGATAATTTGTCAAAGTAATTTAGTCTTGATCTTTACCTTGATGAAATATGCACACTTCATACACTTACACACTTAGGGTTCAAAAACAAGGTTCTTATGCCTTATAAAAAAAATAATATATAAACAAATTTATTATTAATTAGCTAGGTGCTTTGGCCTAAGAAAGCTTTAGTATTTATGCAAAAGATAATTAGATGAGTTGAAAAAAAAAGTCTAATTATTGACTAGCTAGGTGCTTTGCCTAAGCAAGCCTTAGTATTTATGCGAAAGATGATTAGATAAGTTTGAAAAGAAAAATCCTCTGATTAAGTGTTTAGACGAGAAAGGTGTTGTATTGTGGAGTATAATTTGCACACAAAATATATTCAATGAAAAGAGATAAGGTTTAGAAACAACCTCAAGTGCTTAGATCACTCCACAAATGTATTTATAAGATCAATATATCCTTTCCAATCTCCGTTATAGCATAAGGCTATACCGAGTCGATCTCAGGAGAGCTAGCGATGGAAGCGTTACGATTGGTAGTGAAGAAATAAAACGAAGATTCTTCTTTGCTTAAAAGAATAAAACAATCATGGAAAAAGAAATGAAAGAATCGATGGATATGTTCATGATGGAAAAGTGGAAAGAAATTAAGGAAAGATTTGCTTTGGAACTAAAACTAAAAGAATGAAAACTTTAGAATGAAAAAGCCATGACTAGCTAACCTTACTACCTTGCCAAAACTTACTAAACTCCGTGATAGTGAATGCGTGCCTCATGTTGATTCATCGGCATAGATTCGTCTTGCGTGTTGATCTAATTACTTTCTCACTTGAATGACGGGGGTTTAACCCATCGGAGAAGAGAAGACCATCCAACTTGCAAGATTAAAGATAGCAATCACCCATGAGTTAGTAGTTAGCAAGGTTAGTGGTTAACTAGTACATGTAGAAAAGTTAGCTACAAGCCATAAGGAAAGTAAAACAAAGCATGAACTAAATTGCAAGAAAGTAAAGCAAGAAATAAAGAAAGCAAGTAAACTAGAAAATGCAAGAGTAGAGAGAAGAGAATGGATGAATCCTTGCTTCACAAGTTGTCACTCCTTGATGTACACAAGCTTTCTCTCTCTTACAACTCTCTCTTTACAAAATTTCTAGGGAAGAAGAAGAGGGTCTAAAGAACTAAAACCTAGAGAAAAACCTACAAAAATTACAAGCATCTACTAATTTCTCCTATCTTCTCCATTCAGTCTTTGCTCGCAGGTACAGGTGCAGTATTTATAGGGCTCAGAGAGAAGCTTCGAGATCCAGGTTGTTGGCGCAAAATCCGGGATCCAACAGACTCCCAACTGCCACAATTTGGCGGGAAAATCTCAGAAATTGCGGCTCAACTGAATCTGTTGGGCAACAGCTTTCTGTTGTGAGTTGGTTGCGAGGTTGTTATCCACGTGGCCTTCTAGAATCTTGAGTTGTTACGTAGATTTCTCTGGATCCTGAATTTAAATTTGGGCTTTATCTTGGGCTTGGAATTAATCTCTTTAATTATTGCTAATTAAAGTGATTATTGGGCTTTCTCTCATTTCAGTTGTGAACCTGTAAAAATATAGAGAAGATGAGTAAAAATCATATATTTATTTGCAATATGCATGGGGATTATGTGGTAAAATATGCAATATTGTGTATCAATCATTAAGCTGGGTATTTGTGCCTAATAAAGCATAAGTATTCACGCCTAAAAGAGGTTCATATAATAAAATCCTTAGTTTTGTGGCCTTGTTTGCTCGAGTCCTTAAGTCCTAGGGGTGTCTTCTCACCTGGTACCCTAAGACCGTCTGGTTTGGGAGTCATCGATTAAAGGCTCGTTACATGGGCAGATTAGAAAGCCTAATAAAACTAAGGAATAAACCACAAAAAAAAAAGAAAAAAAAGAAAAAAAATAATAGCAACATATATATATGTAATAATAAGGCATAAGAGTTAGAGTTAATGACCCTTAGTCAAAATTTTCACATTCACAAGGTGCATATGACTTAGGGTAAAGTAATAGACTAGATGAGAAGCACAATTTGACTCCTTACTTTGATTGATAACAAATTTTTGAATGGAGACTAAGTTTAGGAATGAAAAATTCGGCTTTCCTATAACTTATAGATTGCTTAGATCTTACAATTATATTTCAAATATTTTTCTCTTTCAAAATGCTTTTCGAAAATACTAACTCTTTATTTCTCTCTCTTTATGGATTTTGTGGGTGCAATCCGCTGAAAACCCTCACGAGACAAAACTCGTCCTCTAGGGGGAACCTAGAGGTTTAACGGCTTATTGCACATGCTCAGTGCAATCGCGCGACCTGCGAAAGTAGTCTAATAATCCTTAGTATAATTTAGTTGTTTTGCTCGAGGACGAGCAAAAGATAGGTATGGGGGTGTGATTGCTTGCTAAATGTTGCATATTTAATGTTACATTTCTATACTTATTTTAGAATAAAAGCCTGCATTGTCCTAATTATTTGTTTGATTTATTTGCAGGCCCAATCCTTAAGGAGATGAAGAGAAATGAGCCCAAAAGCCCACCAGAATTCTGAATTAAATCAGAGTTAATTCGCACACATAAAATCAGGGAAAAATCAAGAGGTTGAAACCGGTTGAGAAGAATCCTCTCAGAATCGATCGGTTAAAGCCAAGAATCCAAGCCATTTCGTCAGAATCCGGAGCTCAAACGAAGAAACCAACAAAGGATAAAGTCGGAAGAAACTCCCGGGATGACCACCAACAGGGTATGGCCATCTGGCCACACCCTGGCCGCAGAATCGCAGCAAAAGCCGCAATTCTGCGGCAATCTTGGGAGTTACGGGGAGCGTGAACTCCCCCGACCTCCCCGGGATCTGGTGGTTGGGTATTTGCCTATAAAAGGGCATTATCTGCGCTGAAATTGGACGTCAATGCAGATTAGGATTTAGCTTAGTTTTCATTTCTTAGTTTAGGTTTTTAGTTTTTCTTTTTATGTAATTTTAGTTTTCATTTATGTAATTCAGAGGAGATCGAATTTCATCGAAGAACAAGACTAAAGCTTGAGCTGGAGTGACACCGGTGTAAGACTTATTTCTTTTCTTTGATTGTAATGAAATCGAATCGGTGTTCTTTTTGTGTATGCACTTCTATTTAGTCTTCTTCTTCTTCTTCATTTCTATTTTACTTTTCTTTTTCGTACAATCGTCTTCCAAGTGAGTCTAAAAGCATCGAAAGAGCCTTGCCATTGCGAGTGCCACCGATAGCTCATGACGATGGAATAGAGTCTCTCTCTGTATCATTTCATTCTTGAAGTAGTCTTGATGATGTAATGTGGACGAAGACCAATACTCGAATCTTATGGGCTATGCGCTGAATGCCTCCACATCAAGGTAAAATCGTTGCTGAAAACTCGAGGTAAGCTTTTGCCGAAAAGAAGGTAAGCAATTGTTTTTATTTCTTTTCTTTTATTTCTATAAACTAAATCACAAACACCACTTCCTCCAAATCGTTTTCATTCTTCTTTCCACTTCATTTGTACTTTGTCGCTTTCTTTCGTTTTCTGATTTTTCACCTTCTTCATCTCCCGCTTTCTTCTTAACTTTAATAACTTTCTTTTTCATTTTCATAACATAAAACAGAGAAGAACTTTCTTTGTTTTCTTAACGATTTCAATAAAGACACGTAAAGCTTCCATCGCAACCCTCCTTGTAGATCACGACCCGCATAGCCACTTGCTATAGCGGAAGAATTGAGCACTTGCACATTTTTATTATAAGTTCTGAAATTTCATATTTTTTGTGCAGGTTTTGCCTCAATCAGGCTAGTTTCTCTAGCCTATAAAAAGGGGGGCTTTGTGGGACTGTTTTGAACAAGATTTTAAGTGGGTTTTAGCACCAGTTTTTCCAACTCTTTTAAGAGGTTTCTCCACTTGTTTAAGAGAAAAATACTTCCATTCAAAAGGAGAGTTTATCAAGAGTTTTCAAAAGTGATTTTCTTGTGTTTTCTATCACAATTTCCATTCTTGTTTTTCTCACAATCACTTGAGCTTTCCATTGCTATACATATCCTATAGGAGAGTTGTTGTGAGAGTTATTTTAGGTGATTAAAGTGTTTAGATCACCAAGAGATCTTTGTTGTACTTTGAGGAGGCGGAATAGTGTGTTCGCGTTGTTTCGGGTTCTTGTGAGAACTCATTGTAGAGGTGCGGCCTCGGCGAGCTAGTGGGCTTGCGGTGTGTTTGTTCTTGCGGGAACAAGTGAAGGGACTAGAGAGTCCAAGAGTTCTAGTGGGTACTCCTTGTAGGTGTTGCGGTACCGAGTGATCCGGTGGGATCGATTTTAGTGGAAATCCTTCATAGTGTTGAAGGCGGGGACGTAGAGCAAGTGTGCTCGAACCTCGAAACAATTCTCCCATGTTTGCAATTGCTCTCTCTATCTCTTACTTGTTTATATGTTGCATGCTTATATTGCTTTCATCTTTATATGCTTGATATATATTTGTGCTCATATTGTTATATGCTTAGGGTTTGTTTGCTAACACTGTATTCAACCAAGAGAGCCAACGTGGCACCTTAACTCTTATTTAGAGGAATTTGAGGAGTTAGTCTAGAGCCCTTCACGGGGAATCCGGCTACACTCTTGTGTTATACTTGGTGTTTTAATTTAAAAAGTTTTAGTTTGCATTAGATAGTTTTAATTCCGCATTTATTGACCATTAGATTAGCTAGTCACCTATTCAACCCCCTTTAGGTGATTACAAAGTAGTGGGGTTAACCCATTAATTGAATTGGTCAATTAATTGACCAGGGAAATCCACAATGGAGTTGAACAAAGCTTTAAGTGAAGCTAACTTCATGTTAAGTTTACAAATAGCTCTTTGCAGAGTTATATTAAAGTTTCAAGCAAAGCTAAATCAAAGCTCTTTGCGGAGCTAAGTAAACCTTCAGGCGAAGCTATGGGAAACTCTAGGCAAAGCTAAAAGCTAGCGCACTGCAGAGCTATGAAGAGCTTCATGTGAAGCTACAAGTTAGCTCTTTAATAGAGTTGTGCTAAGTTTCAAGGCGAAGCTAAGCAATGAGCTCATTGCGGAGCTTGCCCCTTGGGCTCATGCGAGGCTAAGTGTTGAGCTTACTTAGCTTCATTGGTCTACCAAGGCTTTTTCAAAAGCAATACTTAGATTATTGTCTGCTTCACTGGATTAATGAGTCCAAGTCACTGCTTCGTCCTTCGGGATGGGTAGAAACTGGTCGTCAGCTTGTCTGTGATTTGTCTTTTGTATTAATCAATAAGTTAGACATTGTTCAGACTAATTGAAATACTGTCAGGGAGTTTGTCTTTTTGAAGGGTTAGCAAACCCCCTTCAAAGTTTTCACAAATTCAAAATGGACTGTTTTAAATTTTAGAATACTTTGAATTGCTTCAGGCGTTGAACCTGTTTGAAACAAGTGTAGCATCAGCATGCAAATTTGATTATTGGAAGAAAAGCCACAAAATGTGGGTTTAGTTTCTCCTGCATGGCAAGACTTTGATTGTGAACCTGGTTGGATTTTGGCTTCGTCGCATGGCTGAACAACCTATCTGTTGGAGCCCCTCCAGGCTAACTTCGATTGCGAAGCGAAGCTAAATTGCTAGCTTCGCTGTCAGCACTTTTAGTGCTTAACTTCATCTGTACTTCAAAATTGAAGTGACAGTTGCCTCTTTTTAGCAAAGTACTTGAGTGCTTTATCTTCACCTGCGCTTCAGAAATAAAGCAACAGTTTAAAGCTAGACCATGGGGCCTATAAATAGGATCTTACAGTCCTTTTTAGAAAAATTAATTTCTCTTCATCTTCAAGCTTTCGTTGTTAAAGCTTCCCTCCTTTTTGTTTCAAACCAAACTAGGGCTTTACCTCTTCTTCATCTCCTTGAATCAAAATCATTGGCTCCTAAACAACACCCTGGGATGGAGGTGGAGACCTCTAAGGTGCCAGCTACACATTCACCGGCTGTCCAACAGTTGATCGCCGGTAGGAAAAAAAATTCTTTTCTCTTTTTAGCTAATTTTGGCTAGATTCACCTTTGAACGGCATTTTTTGGAAGTTTAATTTCCTTAGAATTAGTTTTGATGAACTTTATAGAGAGTAAAATCCCTCTCAGATCTGCAGTGGCAAATTAAAACCCATGGTTTCTTCTTTTTTTTTTAGGTTCTTCGCCTTGGGCTTTCTAGAGCTTGAAGATGAAGCTTCTCAGCGAAGCTAACTTCATGGCAAAATTAAGACATTTGTCTTGGGCTATGATGCGAAGATGTATTTTAACCTCTAGGTGAAGCTTGCCTTGCAGGCGAAGTTATGCCTTAGCCTTTTTTGGTTAGGCCAGCTTGCCTTGCAGGTGAAGCTTGGCCATAGCCTTTGAAGCGAGGTTAGCTTGCCTTATAGGCTAAGCTAAGACTTTGCCTATTTTCACTAAAATGAGGTGATGAGCAGCCTATGCGAAGCTAAACCTTTTGCTAGCTATGCGAGGCTAGAATTTAGCTTCTCTGAGTAAAGCTAAGTCTTAGCAGCTTGTTAGGCATAACTGAGACTTTTTGCATGTTTATTTTCTTCGATTACTAATGTGCTTGTTTTTGCCTCCTTGGAGTGCATTTTGTTCTTGGCATGTCTAATAGTCTATTTGGATCAGTTTGATGAATGGATGGGATCACACACTTTTAGCTTCAAGGCCATGCTTATCTTTTCAGTGATTGAAGCACACCTGAACGAGATGCCCTACTTTTTGCAGCTGATCAATGCATTATGAGGAGTATCTTGACCACTTCCTCTCTTGAAGATCATAACTGGGTAGTGTACCGGAAGTCAGAATTTATGTTCAGGATGCAGTGCCTGATACTGACCAGCAGCTACTCACCGAGGAAGGTCAGTGGATATTCACAATAGGGATGATAATCGCCACCTTCCATCGAGCAAGCAGCACTCCCCCTCTCATTCTTCCAATAGATGATGGCGCCAAGGAAGATGAACTGGTCAGTGACCCAATCCACAGACTCAGTGCATGTAGGGGTCCTAACACCACATGGCTACATTCGCTTTGGACCCACTTGAAGCATGCTTGGTCTGTATCCTAGAAAGTAGGTCAAGACATCTTGGTTGGAAAGAATCCGGTGATAGCGCAGACATTCATCAACCAGTTCGTTAAGTTCATGATAACTATCCGGCAATAGACTTTAAGGCTCCATACTGGCTGCAACCTGCTCAGAAGCCGTGATGAAAAGAGTTTATGTTGTATGTCCTGTATTTTGGTGAAGACCTGAAGAAGCTCGGACTCCATGAAGCAGTTAGAGCAACGTGCTATTGTAGGCTGTCCAAAAGTTACTGGAGGACAAGCTATTGAAAAGCAAAGTTTCAAGCTCTAGACGCGAGGGCCTGACACCCGCGTCTCAGCATCAAGGCACGTCGGTCTGGCACCCGCGTCTCAGCATCAAGGCGCGTCGGCCTGACACCCGCGTCTCAGCATCAAGGCGCGTCGGCCTGACACCCGCGTCTCGGCATCAAGGCGCGTCGGTCTGGCACCCGCGTCTCAGCATCAAGGCGCGTTGGCTCGACACCCGCGTCTCAGCATCAAGGCGCGTTGGCTTGAAACCCGCGTCTCAGTTATAACCGCCTTGGTTAAGGGACCAATCACTGCCCACACGTAAGGAAAATCAGTCGCCATCGTGGCATGTCTTTAGCAGGCACGTGGGTTAGTTACCGCCCATGTAGCGGGGAAGTTGGCCCTCATTGTGGAGCGTTTTCAGGGGGGCACGTTCACCCCTGAGACCTCTATAAATAGCCTTGTTTGCATCAACAAAAAAAAAAAGAAAGGAGGAGAGAGATCAGAGAGAATCAATAGGACGAAGAGAGACAGAGGGCGACACAGAGAGAAAAGAAGCAGATCAACTCTTCAGCAAGTTCGCTGCGTACGAGCTAGCCTTCGCCTACCTTCTCTTTTAGAGTTTTGGTAGACGGAGCTGTGTCACTCTTTCTACCGGCCGAAGAGGAGATCCCTGAAGGACGGTCATCTGGTCAACGGAGAACAAGATTCACTCTCCATCGCCACACGAAGAACCCAGCCTTAAGCAAAGGGGGAATTCAAGATTCAATATTCTCCCTCCCTTGTAACCGGAAGGAACAGTTCTTGTTGTAATCTTTTTCATTTGATTCAAGGAAAACTTTTACGGCAATTCACTGTCTCCCTCTTTCCCGGTCATACAAGAGATGGCGACTCCGCTGGGGACTACGTTTGTCACTGAGGAGCAAATAGTGGCGCAAGATGACGTCCACTATAAGGGAAAGATGGTCGAATCGCTCGTTGTCGAGTTCGACCAGGCGAAGTACGAAGAGTTTCTCTCTTCCGGCTCCAATAGCCCAAAGACCCGTGTCTGCCGCCGGGTCTCGACGGGGAATGGCCTCGAAGCCCAATCCATGGCTTTCTCGAGCTCCCCTGCTGCTGCCTGTGCCAAGCAAGGTACCCGCGCCAATGCCTCTCAGAAGGCCCGCGTGGTCCCAGGCACATCTGCCTTTGCGACCAACCGCGTCGCACAGAACACCCGCGTCAGCGTCTCTCAGGAGACCCGCGTGGTCAAAATCCCTGATGTTCAACATCAGGATGTTGTTGGTCTCTCTCCACCTCCTCGACGCAATCGAAACGCTGAGCGTCGACAGAGGAGACGTGCGCGTCAGCTGCAAGTTGGAACCGTTGGTTGTCCAACTGAGGCTGGACGCGACGTCCAATCTCGCGCCTTGCCCGCGCCGCGTCCAGTACGTGAAGTTCGCGTTTGGCGTCCCAAACGCGAGATTCCTTCAGTTAGGTCCTCCGAGGACCAACTCATCAAACGCCAAGGTGAGACCTCTGCGCCTCGTCAAACGCAAGAGGCACGAGCCCATAGGCGTGGGGCCCAGCAGCCCATCCTCTCTCAAGTGCCTCTGCCCAGACGCACCAGGCAGCAACGCGAGACTCGCGTTTCATCTCAGCAGAGACGCCAGACGCGCGTTACACAGCCGCGTCGCGAGAACCGCGTCCCTGAAGCCTGCGTCCAGGCTGTGCAGCACATGGATGCCTCCCGTCTTCGACGTTGCGAGGTTGATCTTTTCAATCCCCCTCCCATGGATTTGAGGGATTATCTGACGAAGAAAAGAAGTGCCAATCAGGCCACTTCGTCGTGTTGCTGCCAACGGCTCATCCATATGCTCACTGAGTGCCGTTGCGGGTCAGGCGTGCACCAGCAGTCTTTAGTCAGACAGCTGACCCTGATCCCTCCGTCAGCTAAAAGAAGACGCTCCCACAGAAGGAGAACCTTCTCTGACGTTGAGTACCCGGAGCTCACTGCGAATATGACAAGCAGGAGCAAGGGAAAACAACTTGCAGTCAGCTCAGACGACTCCGAGTCTGACTCTGAACCGGAAGGAGTGTATCGACACACTCGCACCCGGACTGGGGCCATTCCCCCAATTGATTATAATGCCTTAGCCCATGGCATTAATGATTCTCACTCCGCTGTAGCGGAATCAAGGGCTTCGAACTCTTCCGTCGAGAAGGAGACCTCCGCCTACATGACAGGCGCTCCTGAGGAGACGACTAAACGTTTGGAGCAGATCCAGAAGGCACAAATGGATATGATTCTTGCTCAGCAGGAATCTATCAACTCCCTCAAGCAGGCGATTGCACAGCTGCTCGAAGACAGGAGGAGGTCCCCTCCTAAAAAGTCAAAGGGCAAAGCGAAAAAGGGAGAAAGCTCATCTTCCGAACCTTCTGAGGAGACGCGGCGATCTACCTCCGGCTCGTCCAAGTCCTCGTCGCAAGTAAAAGGCGACCAAGACCAGGGAAAGGCTCATGTTAAAAGAATGAGTCAACTGGAGCGACGCCTCGAGGCCCTTGCTAATCGCAAAGACCTCCAAGAAGTAGGAGTGGTCCGGCCCTACCCGGCTGAATGGGACTTGGTTCCGTACCCGCCCAAGTTCAAAGCTCCAACTCTTCAAGCCTTTGATGGGAAGGGTCACCCAACCAGCACATCTACTACTTCAAATCCCAAACCGGGAATGTAGTAGATAATGACGCCATCCTGGCACGCCTGTTCATCGGCACCCTGAAAGGGTTGGCCTTTGAATGGTTTATGAAGCTCCCAGAAGGTTCTATCAAGAACTGGGGCGATTTGGAGAAGCTCTTTTTAACACGCTTCTTCGAGGATGACTCCGAAGTCACAATGCCAACCCTTTTGGCTACCAAACAGCGAAAAGGGGAGTCTGTCAAATCTTTCGTGGAAAGATTTCGGAACATGGCACTCCGGTGTCCAAGCGGTATGACCCAGGCCACCCTGGTGGAAACATGCCGCCACAATCTCCAAACCTCGCTCCTTGCTCAAATAGGAGTTGCTGAAAGCCGCACCTGGAAGCAATTAGTCCAACAAGGTGAACAGGCTGAGGAGATTGTCGCCCGCGTCAGAGCGGAGGAAGGTAAGCCTAGGCCGGAAAGGTCGACAAGGCGTGCGCCAGATACATCCCTCCAAACAAAGCGGAAGGATAATTTGGCAACGGAGACCAAATCTCCCGCCAAACCTCAATCAGGCAAGGCGAGTGGCTCTTCGAGCCAGCCACGCGCCAACAAGCAATATTCCTTCAAGGAAGAACATGTCGATTCGCTCTTTAAACTACTTAACAAGAGCAACCGACTGAAGCTCCCTGAAGCTCGACGCCCAGAGGAGGTCGGCAAGACCGACAATCCCAACTACTGCATGTATCACAGGATGTTGGGACACCCCACCAAAAGCTGCTACGTCTTCAAGGACATCCTTCAGGCTCTGATTGACGCGGAGGTGTTAAAGCTCCGACCAGAGCAGAAGAAGGTGACGGCTAATGTGACGTCGGTTCTCCAGTTCGGGAGACAACCTCCAACGCCTGCGGGGGTGACTCCTGTTCCGAAAGGAGAGCTGAGAGTGGTCAACACAGACCCTCACCAGCAGCATGAGAAAGGCTTGGTACCCGTCCCTACACCTCAAGGGGAAATCATGTGGGTCCACCCTGACCTTGTCAATGAGCAGCAATGGACTACTGTGACCAACAGGAAATCCAAAGGCAAGGCAAAAGCCTCATCCTGCAATGTAGTGGGTGCCTCCTCTCGAGAAGCGGAGACGGATATCCCTTCACTGACCGACTCAGAGGAGGAAACGATAGTCTTGGCCGCAGAGCCCAACCAACCGATGGCGGGAACCCGTTCAGGACAAGCGTACTTAAAACAGTACGACGAGACGGCGATAGCCCCTCCACAACCAACTGCGGAGCCAGTCAGGCCCTCCACAAAGCCACCTGTGGAAAAGCAGAAGGGGACTCGATTTTCTCGAGCCCTTCAAAAGGGCATCGCGGAAGGATCTACGGCACCTTACCGCTTTGATGTCCTGGCTCAGTTGGCCAACATTCCGGCACGCATTACCTTGTATGAACTTCTTAGACTATCAAAGTCGACCAGGGAAGCTCTGCAAGAAGCTCTGGCAAATGCTGAGGTCTTCATGACCCAGGTGCCGAAGGAGGAAGATGTAGAGGAATGCCTCCACACCTCCCAGAATGCCCCATGCATCACCTTCACGGCAGATGATATGCAGGTGAAAGGGAAGCATGATCGACCCCTGTACTTCACAGGATATATTGGATCGTCCGAGGTAAACCGCATCCAGGTAGATCCAGGGTCCGCGTTGAGCATCATGCCTCGCCGGGTCATGCAACATCTCGGCATTCCTACCCATCGTTTGAGCCCCACCCAGACAACTATCTATGGGTTCAATGCCAACCAGACCCGTCCGATGGGGAAGATTAAGCTCAGGTGTCAGATTGGAAGTCTCAAGTCGGAAGTGACATGCTACATCATCGACGCCGACACTTCCTACAATCTATTGCTGGGACGACCGTGGATCCACCGCAACTCCATCGTTCCCTCCACTCTCCACCAAGTCATGAAGTACATTGACGGGAGTGGAAATGTCCAGACGTTGATCGCCGAAAGGCATCCGTTCAAAGGGGTCGAGAATTATTTCACCGACTCTTTGCTGTACCAAGATCCGGTGGAGACGGATGAAACCCCACAACCAGAGGAGCCAGACTCTGGTAATGAGGCTGACACTGAGCCTGAGAAAGAAGAGTGCCTGTGGGAGTTAGAACCACTTGTAACGGGCACTAATAAACCCGATGTTGATAATACCTCCGCTGATGATGTAGGCGGTTGGTATATTAATGAAGATGTAGATTTTGCGTATTTTTCTGTGTTTGCTTCTGATTCAGTACCATCAGACACTAGCACCGAAATAGACGATGACCCCTGGTCGGCAGTAGATGCTTTGACATCGTTGCATGTACCAGTGAAATCGTCCTTCGAGACGTACCAAGACAATGGTAATGCGCAAGAATCTATATTTATGGTTCCAGCAAGACGAAAAAGGCCAAAAACCAATTCTTTTTGGGCGAATCTCGTCTGAGCCAATGCCCTGTGAAGACTCGGGAAGTGAGGAGGAGTCCCCTCAGCTCAGTCATTATGAACCAAAAGCGCTCAAAATGATGAAGTGCATGGGGTACGACCTGACCAACAGACCCGGGTTGAACTTCGGCAAAGGAAGGAGGACGCTGCTTCGATCCTTTGTGCCGAAAGGGAAGGCCCCTGATTATTATCATCAGACGCGCCGGGGGTTGGGCTATGTATCAACCCCGGTCCCATCAGCCTCCGATTCTCAAGAATCGTCGAGCAACGATTACTCTTCGGACACGTCATCTTGGGAGTCAGATGTCAGTGTCGGCAACATTTTCAAGGAACTTTCAGTGAACATGGTTTCGGCAAGCCACCTGGAAGATGAAAATGAAGAAATGATCCAATCCGATACAGATCCTTGGGTCAAACATTTAAATGCTCTTTGGGATACTCGCTTTGAACAGCGCGAGCCACCCACAGAAGACAAGGTTGTTCAGATCAACCTAGGAGATGAGGTTAACCCTAAGCCCATTCTCATAAGTGACGGCCTGTCACCTTCGGAGAAGAAGGATCTAATATCTCTTGTACAAGAGTATATAGACGTCTTCGCCTGGAATTACGAGGACATGCCTGGACTTAATCCTCAAGTGGCTATGCATCGCCTCAACATCAATCCGGACGCAAAACCTGTCAAACAACAGCAGCGACGGTTCCGTCCAGAGATAATGGAGGCAATTCAATCAGAAGTCAGAAAACTTATTGATTCTGGCTTCATCAGGGAAGAACAACATCCCGACTGGGTAGCCAACATCGTCCCCGTCGCCAAGAAGAACGGGAAGATCCGGATCTGCATCGACTTCCGTGATCTAAACGAGGCTTGTCCCAAAGACGAATTCCCATTGCCAATCACAGATGTCATGATTGACAATACTTGTGGATTCGAACGAATGTCCTTCATGGATGGATTCTCAGGATACAATCAAATCAAAATGTATCCTGATGACGAAAAGCATACTTCCTTCAGAACTCCTCTAGGGGTATATTGCTACACCGTCATGCCCTTCGGACTGAAAAACGCAGGGGCAACATACCAAAGGGCCATGAACGCCATTTTCCATCAGCAAATACGCAAGACGGTGGAATGTTATGTTGATGACATCGCGGTAAAAAGCCGCACTAAAGGTGATCACATAGCGGACCTGAAGGTAGTCTTCGACATCATGCGGGCTCATCAATTGAAGATGAATCCCACAAAGTCCTTCCTGGGGGTGGCCAGTGGCAAATTCTTAGGATTTGTTGTAACATCCACCGGAATTCACTTGGACCCGGAAAAGGTTCGCGCTATCCAAGAGATGCAACCCCCGAGAAATCTCAAAGAACTCAGAGGATTGCAAGGACGATTGGCGTACATCCGCAGGTTCATCTCAAACCTTTCCGGAAGATGCCAACCTTTCGCTAAGCTGATGAAGAAGGGTGTCTCATTCACTTGGGATAACGCTTGCCAACAAGCGTTCGAGGAAATCAAGCAATACCTCACCCAACCACCAGTCCTTGCAGCTCCAGTAGCCGGAAAGCCGTTTCTGGTGTACGTCCGAGCAATGGATCATTCTTTGGGAGCTCTACTAGCTCAGAATGACGATCAGGGACGTGAGCAAGCAATCTACTATCTGAGTAGAACAATGATCGGAGCCGAACATCGGTATAACCCGATCGAGAAGGAATGTTTGGCACTAGTGTTCGCTATCCAGAAAATGCGACACTATTTGGTAGGCCAAACTATAAACGTCATATCAAAAGTCAACCCCCTGAGGTTACTTATGACTAAACCTTCATCGCTAAATGGCCGACTGGCAAAATGGGCCATATTGCTCTCCCAATATGAGATGCGCTTTTTACCACAAAAGGCCATTAAGGGACAAGCAGTCGCGGATTTCCTAGCTGAGCACCCAGAGCCGAGGGCAGCCAAAGTCTACGAGGATCTCCCAGATGAGGTTGCTGAAGTCTGCCTGACTCAGACATCGTTCGAAAGTCAAGTATGGCAACTTTTCTTCGACGGTGCATCAAGAACAAGCCCGAGGGGACACTTAGTAGCAGGGGTAGGGGTAGTACTTGTATCCCCACAAAATTATGTCATTCCCCGAGCTGTCTCATTAACTGAGCCCTGTTCCAACAATGTGGCGGAGTACAACGCTCTTTTGATTGGGATGCAATTCGCCGACGAGATTGGCGTTAAAAATCTCGAGGCATACGGCGACTCCAAGCTCATCGTCAGCCAAGTTCGCGGGGAGTACGAAGTCAGACATGAAGACTTAGTACCCTATTACAACGCGACTATCCGCATGGCCGAGGGGTTTACAAGCTTCTACATCGACCATGTACCGCGCAAGCAAAATGCGCACGCAGATGCACTCGCATCCCTGGCTGCCTCCTTAGCTCTTCCAGCTGGAGCAATGGAGAAGATATTCGTCCACAGCCACGACCTGTATTGCCCGAGAAATGCTCTCGAGGACTATCAGGAGTCAACGGGAAGTCGTCACCGCGAAGAAGCACTTGAAGCATCAACCGGTCCAGAGCTTAAAGACTGGCGATTCCCCTATATCGACTACGTCTTATACGACATCCTGCCTGAAGACACCAAAGAGGCGGCTGCCATTCGAAGGAAAGCCCCCAAATTCTATTATAATGCGATTACGCGAACATTGTATCGTCGGTCGCATGACGGGATCTTGCTCCGGTGCCTCTCACCAAAGGAGGCTCAAGAGGTATTGAAAGAAGCCCACGACGGCATGTGTGGAGCCCATCAACCTGGCCCAAAACTGGCACATCGACTCCAAAGATTGGGTTACTACTGGCCCAAGATGATTGCCGATGCTGTCACTTATGCCAAGAGATGTCACGCCTGCCAAGTGCACGGCGATTTCATCCATCAAGCACCAGGGTACCTCCACTCTACGGCCTCTACCTGGCCATTTGAAGTGTGGGGCATGGACGTGGTTGGTCCTATCAGCCCACCATCATCAAAAGGACATCGGTTCATTTTGGCAATAACCGATTATTTCTCCAAATGGGCCGAAGCCATCCCTTTGAAGGAGGTCAAATCGTCGAACGTGATCAAATTCGTGAAAACACCATGTTATTTACCGTTTCGGCGTACCTCGGCGAATTGTCCACGACAATGGGCCTCAGTTCATCAGCCAGGCTTTCCAGAGATTCTGCGCTAAGTTCAGAATCCAGAGTGTGTCCTCAACGGCATACTACCCCGCCGCTAATGGCCTCGCAGAAGCTTTCAACAAGACTATTGGCAAGCTTCTCAAGAAGTTCGTCTCGAAAAGTCAACGAGACTGGGACGACAAGTTGGGTGAATGCTTATGGGCTTACCGCACAACTGTGCGAACCCCAACTAAAGCTACGCCATTTTCTTTGGTCTATGGGTGTGAAGCCGTACTCCCACTAGAGATCCAAATTCCATCTCTACGCGTCGCCTTGACAGCGGAGATGACAACAGAGGAGAAGCATCGACAGCGACTCCAAGAACTGGAGGCCTTAGATGATAAGCGTCTGCAGGCCCAACAGCAAATCGAGCTCTACCAAGCTCGAATTACCAGAGCCTTCAACAAGAAAGTTAAAGTGCGAACTTTCAAGAAAGGCGATCTTGTCTTAGCCGTCAGAAGACCCATGGTAATGACGCACAAGACAAAAGGAAAATTCCAACCCAAATGGGAAGGACCATTTGTAGTAGAGTCAGTCTACTCAAATGGGTCATATCGCCTCATAACCCCGAATGGCGATACACTTATGATGCCGATCAATGGCAGGTTCCTGAAGAAGTACTATCCTTAGATGGTATTCTTCCGCTGATCAAGTTAAAAATACACCTCTGATCAAAACAAGAAGAGCTTCTTCATTAATATCCGACGCCCCCGACGGCTAAGGATAGAAGAAAATGTTGGCTTTTAAGTCCAACATAAGTCTTCGACAACTCATCATGCTGAGGGGAATAGCATGGCTAGCCCAACTCAAACGGTAGTTGGTAAAGGCACCTCAAACCCGTTGACAGCTGAGGATTTGCTAAAAATCCTAAGGGACACGTTCCCATTTGATCCGACGCCCCCGACGGCTAAGGATAGAAGAAAATGTTGGCTTTTAAGTCCAACATAAGTCTTCGACAACTCATCATGCTGAGGGGAATAGCATGGCTAGCCCAACTCAAACGGTAGTTGGTAAAGGCACCTCAAATCCGTTGATAGCTGAGGGTTTGCTAAAAATCCTAAAGTGGACTTGGCTCCACTCTTTCCTCCAAAATCCCCTACCAATTCTCATCCACAGAATGGTAGGTCTACAAAATACAACCATTACTAAGTTAACACTATACCTCTGGTAATGAAAACTTTTCAATATTCCTTGTCGAGTACAAATTTTGTTTGTCAACTCTACACGGAGTATCAAATTTTCAAATCCGCCAAGTTAATACTACACCTCTGGCACTTCAAAATTTTCACTTGTCAATTCTCATCAATAGAATGACAGGTCCTCAAATTACTCTTACCACGAGTCAATCTTTGTCAAGTTAATATCACACCTCTGACAAGTTACTGTTAAAGTTTAACACCACACCTCTAAACAGTAATCAAGTTTCTGCCAGGTTTAATATTACACCTCTGACAGTCACTTTTCTTCAGACTTCCACACCGAAGCTGAAATGGATGATGCTAAGTTAACACCACACCTCTAGCATCCAAGTCATTGCTAAGTTCAACAATACACCTATGGCCATGACTTTCCCTCGGACTTCCTTATGCAAGCCGAGATGACCAATGCTAAGTTCAACATTACACCTCTAGCATTACCCTCACTGTCAAGTTAAACATTACACCTATGACAGTGACACTTCTGAGTTAAGTTAATATCACACCTCTGACTCACATCCTTGTCAAGTTAACATTACACTTCTGACAAGACCACTTCCAACCCGTTAAGTTAATATCACACCTCTGACGGTAACAAACTTTCCTAGATTCCCCACGAGTCTAGTCCCACTTGTTATTCTCTTCAACAGAATAACAAGTCTACCTAAAAACATTGTTAGGTTAATACTACACCATCAACAGTGTTTCCATCAAATCCCCAGTTGAGCTCAATCAAGTTAATCCCAAACACTTGATAAAAGTTCACCCTCCCTGGGGGTACCAATTCTACTTGTCACTTTCTCTTATAAAGTGGCGGGTCCATCAAAAATTTCACCTCTGTCAAGTTAATATTACACCTCTGACAGTATCATGAGAGTTCCTGAAATAGGATCTTTTCTCCACAAAATTTGACTTGTTAAAATTTTCATTTTTGATAAGCCAAAGATTCTTTGCTTCTATGCGTCTGACCAAAAAGAGACAAAAAAGAGTTCAAGACAATAGAAGGGACAAAAAGAAAAGTGTCACTTTTATTTATATCCAGGCATATGAAAGTGATACAAAAACGCTCTCTTATACAATAAGATTGAGTGTTACAGTCAAAACGCTCTCTTACAATAAGATGGAGTGTTACAATTGAGGAGTACAAAGAAATCCCTCTCCCTCTCAGAGGTTCCACTCACTCCTTAAAGCCGCGTCTGATTCCAAGTGCGCGATGTTTTGTGGCTACAATAGAAGCTGGTTACACCACGATGCATGATGTAAACATCGAAAGAGCCCTAGCTGACTAAGCTAAGAGCAATGGTGTTCTTGAGGTCCGGTGGAAGCAGAAAGTCCGGCAACCCTTCGTTTATGAACATCTCTTCCCCCAGCAGACCATCCAGCAGACATGAGGAGTCCTTGATGTTACTTCTAGGGTGGGAGAGGAAGAGGATCCTACCTGCCGCCGTGTCCACCGTAACCTCCTCGCCGCCATACTTACCCTGACCATCTCTTGCCAGCAGGCATGATTGTGCAGTGGATCTGAAGAGACCTTGGCGAGAGTCGATTCCTCGTCAGGGACATAATATAATCCCTTGTGGACGACGAGGACCATAATATATTCCCTTGTGGACGAACATCGAACAAGTTCGCCGTCCGATACATTCTCCCACGGACTTAGCGAACATGAAGAAGGATGACTAAGCCTACCTGCAAAAAAGCAAACAGGGAATCAGACAATTCAGAGCTTAGTACACTTCAACAGAAGAAAAACTAAGTCACAGACGCGGCTATTGTCAAAGACTGCAGACGCGGGAATCATCCGCGCAACGAAATTGTCAAAGACTGCAGACGCGGGAATGATCCGCGCAGCAAACCAAATCCCCGCGGTGACTGCAGACGCACACACAGGATTCAAACGCAGTCTAAGATTTGCATCTGCGAAACACGATAAGACTCAGACGCCGAAAACTGCCATCTCTCTGTTGGAGGAACAGGAGTTGCAAGATTCGGGTCTGAAGCCTTCAACCCGAGTTGAAATTCATCCAAGTCAGTGGCCTTAAAACGCGAGCTTCATGAGTAAAGCCGCGGCCAAGCACCAAAGACTTCTATATTCGCGTCCAAGGAAGTTTAAGTCGGCGGCGCAAATTCCAGAAGGAATGCACCAACCACAACTTCACAAGAAGGTCCAGATGATATCTCTTTAAGGGGCGTACTGAAATTCAAACTTGGTTGGATCTAAAATGTCATGGTAAGTGGGCATGGCATACCCGCAGAAGCCTCTGTTAAGAGTTGAACTATCTGCATTGAGACGCGGACGTAAAAAGTGCTCAAAGAGACGCTTCCAGCCATTGAAATCACTTGACAGTGATAATCTATTGAAGAGACCAAACAGAAGCATGAAAGCTCTGGGTCATCTTCATCCACAGAGGCACCTTCATCCATGGAGGCAAACCCCTGATAGGGTCCTTGAAGGGAGAAGGCAGAGTCCCTCAGAGTACTCGTTCTCAAACAGAGCGCGGTCTAAGCAGCCGCTGTTAAAGAAAGGGGGTGAGTCCTATTTATAGGCAACTCCTGATAACGGTCATTAATGGTTCATTAATTAAAACCGCCGGCCTTAATGACCGCACGACCGCCAAAACCCAACAGGAGGCTGACGCGTGGAACGTCGCTTCGGGAAGCGTCGCAGGCGCTGATCTCAAACCGTCAGCGCCGGTTTTGCATTAAAGGGCATTAACGCCCAAGCCCAATGGAAAACCGACGCGTGGACATCTGCTTCGGGAAACAACGGATGACCCGGTTTCCCAATCGTCAGCGAAGACTTGACGGTCAAAGATCTCTGAGAATCTTTAAGTCAGGCTGCATTAAACGCAGATAGGGATGCCGCGTCCGGCTGCATTGAACGCAGATGGGAAAGCCGCGTCCAAGAATCTGCGTCACCTTTCTCAAATTGGAAGGCGTTCACCTGCGTTTTAAAGGAGCGTCCACATGACTCAAAGTCGCGTCCCTTCAGCAAACGGGGCCCTTTCTAAGGGAAAACACTTAGTCCATTCTGAGATTAGTGGAAAATACGCAAGGCTGCGTCCCTCGCATCCGCTCAAGTCGCGTCTTCATTGACAGGACAAATTCGCGTTACTCAAAGCCGCGTTTGTCCCCACGGATCAATGCCGCGTCTCAAAGGACTTAGTTCTATCTGAGTTCTTATGAACTGATGACCGCGTCCCCCTATGGATTGACGCTGCGTCTCATCAAAAAAGACTTAGTTCTATCTGAGTTCTTATGAATTGATGACCGCGTCTCCCTATGGATTGACGCTGCGTCTCAGTGAAGTCTAAGTTCCTATGGAATGATGACCGCGTCTCACCCTGTGATTGACGCTGCGTCTCATCAAAAGGACTTAGTCCTATCTAAGCTCCTATGAACGGATGACCGCGTCTCACTCTATGGATCAATGCCGCGTCTCATTGAAAGAACTTGGTCTTACCTAAGTTCAGTATTCACAGCCAGTGATCAGGGAGTTGAATTCATCCACAGCTAAACAAAGAAGATGGGACAAAAACTTCAAAAACTTTTATTATATCGAAAATAGTAAAAGTGGATACAAACACTCTAGTAGAGTGTCCTCTTCTTTACAAAAAAAAGGGAAGAAGGGAAAAGGCTAAAAGTCTTGATCCGGCAAAGAACGGATGCGCTCCCTGAGACGATGCATCTCGTGCTGACGTGCCTTCTCAGCCTCCATCATGGCTTGGACCCGCAGCTCCTCTTCAGATAAAAAGGGTTTTGCAGCCAGCTGTGCTCGCAGAGATTCCAACCTGGAGGAGTGAATGATCTGGCTTTCTTCAGCTCGTGCCTTCGCAGCTTGTTGCTCCTCCAGCCTCTTCCGGACAGTGACAAGCGTCCTCTCATTATCAGCAATTATGGCTTCCGCCTTAGCGATAGCAGACCGAGCATTGGTAATGGCGAGCTCTGCGTTTTGCCGGATGAACTCGGATTCCATTGAATCGTCAGCCAGTTTCTGACATTCAGCTTGGGAACGCTCGAGATTGCGGACCTCTTCAGCAACTTGTGCTTCCACCTCCTGTCGCTCTTGTTCCTGGGTGGCTAGGAGCCTAGTCAAGATGACCTGGGCTTCTTGAGAAGAACTAGCATTGTCCAAAGACTTCAGCTCTTTCAGGTCACTTCCCAGTCGCTCCACCAACAGCATACACGACTTGGCAAGCAAGGAGCCTCCGGTTAATTCGATGTTACCGGCCATGTTTTCGAGAAACGTCCGGGCAAAGTCAAAAGAGCTACGCCCAGACAGGATAAAATCGATGCACGATCGCATCGCGTCAAGGAACTGCTGCACCGTTTTACGTGTCAGGAAATCCATGGTGTCATCACCCGAGGTACTCCCCGACCCCCTTTCTATCATGAAGAAAGGGGTGCAAGCCGGCTCTTTTTGCGCGAGAGTCGTGCTGGCCACTGGCACTTCCGGAAGTGTTATCCCTACAGGAACCTCCACAGCTAATGATGGAGTAGTAAGCGCAACCTCTTCAGAAGCTTCAACCGAGACCTGAGCTGTGTGGCCTTCTGGAAGGGTACCGACCGTCGGACTCTCCATCTGAGCCCCCTCAGTTCTCTCTGCAAGTTATCGTGACATCAGCCACAAAGGAGAAAAGCGAAACATTTAAAATATCAGAACTTTCCTACCATCTGGGAGGTCCAGAGATGTCGAATCCTTGGGCGAATCCTGCGGAGTGGAAGTCTCCCTGGCTTCAATGGTAACCTCTTCACCCTGCAGAGTGGGTTCTTCCCCAGCCTTAGGAGTTGCCTCCTCTTCCGGCAAAATTGAAGGCTCCCCAATTTCAGTAGTTGCCCTCTCTGGAATTATCTCGGCAACTGAAGCCTTGACTCCTTCGGACTGGGTCAGCTCTTTTACCGTCTCCTCGATATGCGAGGAGATCACAGCTTCAATGTCCCCGGCCGACCCTGCAGCATAAAAGAAGAATGTTAAAACATCCTCTTCAAAATGAAAAGGAAAATTAGGTCAAAAGGTGAAAAGAGTACCTTCAGTGGGAGTAATCACCAGCTGTGATACCGTTGATGGCTCACCCCCGTATATTTCTTCCTCTGAGATGTGGGAGAACTTACTCGGATCAGGAAGAGCGGGTTCATCGCCGTAGTCGACCTCGTCTTCAAACTCGCTCTCCCCTGAGAGTGAGGAAGACGATAGCGCCCCGCACGAGACTTCTGCAGCCGGAGCCTTGCCACCAATTACCCCAGTGGTAGGGCTGGGGTCAACTGCCCGAGGACTGGAGATGAAGACACAAGGCGACCCAGGTTGCTGTGCCTCATCTCTCCCTTCATGAGCAAGTAAAAACCCGGGTTGAACTGAAATCCCCGGAATATCGACATCTCCTCCACTCATGATGTCGACCTCTAGCTGCTCATCCTCGTCAGCGGTGGTGGCTCTGTCAACGAGCTCCCCTTCCTCCGCAGACCTACGGTCTCTGCTGCTCGACCTAGGGGCACGGACTAAAGGAACATCCTCTTCAGCTATATCTTCTTCCCTCGGTACCTCAACGACTGCAGGGATGTCTTCGGATCGGGAGACTTCGGTTGTCAAGTCTCTCCGAACCTTCTTGGGAGTAGGTTCAGCAGTTGAAGCAGAGCGTTGACGACGCTTGCTTACCACCTGTCGAGTCTTTGTTGCTCGTGGCTCCGCCCTTGCTGCTTGCGGCTCCTCCCTTGTTGGTCGCGGCTCCGCCCTTACTGCTCGTGGCTCCCTTCCCGATCTTCTCCCGACCTCCTTCTGGGCCTTCAGGTACTGTTCGATGAGTCTCGAGGGTTTACCAGACTCTGACCTTGCCTCGAGATTTGCATTGATGCTCTCAATACATGAAGACCCCGGAGCAAAGTCCGGTGACTGGTTAACCTGAGAATACCAGGTGCAGAAGCTGAAGCTCATGCGGCACTTGGACCCCTCGATAGGTAGACAGAAAGTTGCTCCCGTCCCTCCGGCCACACTGTAGTACCAAGCCCGAGCACCTTCGAACAAGTTCCCTTCGAAGGCGAGTCGAGCATTGGGATTCCCGACGTAGAGTTGATCGTAGCCGAACTGTCGAGCAAAACGATTCGGCATGTACGGCTCGATAGTGCATGAAGTCCCTTGCCGGAAAAGCACATATCCGGGCCGAATATTGATCAACCACCAGAAGACTCCCGCGGACAACCTCGTGAAGCCATCTGGGCCCGCGGAATCAGTAAATAGATCCCCGAAAGATGCACCAGAGATCTCGGGGAAGCAGCGATGGAGCTGGTAATTCGCAGGATCTGAAAGTCGCTTTCGGATGTAATATATATAAAGATCACGCCAGCTCGAATCCTCCAACCGCTGTACAAAAGGGACGGAACTCTCCCTCCAACGCACTGCCGTCATCAGAGAAGGGCAGTGCATCACGTACCAAGCCATGAGGTACGTATAAGGCAGCTCGATCCGAGGGTTGGGGCGCTTCACCGTCGGATTCCCCTCTGAGTCAACATACGGCTTGCCGTGGGAGTCGACAGTTTTCGGCGCCTCGCAGAAACTCTTGGTTAGCGCCCGCAACCCGCTCTGAATGCCAGCCACCACGGCCGGGAGAAGGGCTATAGGGTTGCCATGGGCCAGGAGCACCGCCGGGTACACCACGTCAGCAACAATAGCTTCATATGGCAGCGTGGGCACCACACAACGCTTTAGCCACAGCATCAAGAAGCCTGCCAACAGTGCCCTGTCGGAGATAGGGGTCCGGGCTTGATGGTGGAAGCTTTCGAAAACCAGGTCAGGGTCGAAACCGTCCTCGTTCGAAACCGTGGTGTAGAAGCCTTCAGGAGCCTGGGTGATCCTGTCTTCAATTTCCTCGTCGGAGCTGGGAGCCAGTCGGGTTATCGGATGGTCTTTCTTGTTGACACCGTTAAACAAGTAGCTGGCCCAAGACAGTTGCTTGACTCCCTGCGACCTCCAGGCGGTTAACTGATCGCAAATGTGGAAGTGACACATCACTTCCCAGTAAGTCTCGTACACCCGAGGAAACTCTTTCTTCAAGAGGTGGAGCTCCTCAGTGGTCGGGACATATTCCTCATAGGGAATGTCCCCTGTTGCCAGCCCCGAGACCTCATGTAGCTCGTGCAGTGCAAGGCCCATCTCTCCGACCGGGGTAAAGAATGTCCCCGTCAAAGGGTTGTAGCGCTCCAGGATCCCGAAAAAGTTATGAAAGCCTGGTGGGACACCCCACTGTACGGCCCTGACCGCTGGGTACAGTCCCACACGCTTTAGCAGATCCCAAAGATCGGTGAGGACGAAACCCACCATCCTGCCCCACCAGTAGTTCTCCGTGGAATGGACCCACCCGGGCGGACGGAAACCGACCGGATAATCACCCTCCGCTTCCATGAACGAGTTGAGGAAGGTGGTGCCAAGTTGTGGTATCTCTCCAACCGGAACCTCAGACTTGCGCGATCCAGGGAAAAGGCCGAGAACCGACCTGTCATGGCTATCATGACGGTGTACTTTATGGGAACCCAAATCACCGAGAGTAATCTCAGGGACGTATCGAGAAAGGTCCCATTCCATCTTCCGAGGGACGGACATGTGCTAGAAGTAGGACAGCGGGAACATCCTCTCCATGTCCGGAACAAAGAATCTTCCATCCTTTATCTGACGGAGCCATTTATAAGTTCCGTCATACGCACGATAGCCGCCATCGTTGATACGATCTCCGAAGAAGAAGGCAGGCTTCTCCAGCTTGACGTGAGCATCCGTTGTGAATGCTGCATCGATCATAAGTACCCGAAGAGTTCTCATGTCAACATTAGAGAGCCTCTCCCTGCGATCCTGCGACTGGTCAGCAGTCACAGGGACAGTCCTTCGTAGCACAAAGGTCAAGTCCCGGTCAGCACCACCTACACGTCCAAAGTGGCGCGTCTTGGAGAGTGAGGCAGAAGGATGGAGCACTGCAAAGGAAAAGGACACTTAGTTAGATACTTAAATGCTAAGTGTTCATAACCCAGACGCAGAAGAGATACTGGACGCAAGAATTATCAAATCCGCGTCCAGACCTGCGAAACCGCGCCCAGACGCAGAAGAGATACTGGACGCAGGAATTATCAAATCCGCGTCCAGACCTGCGAAATCGCGCCCAGACGCAGAAGAGATACCGCGCAGGAATTATCAAACCCGCGTCCAGACCTGCGAGACTGCGTCCAAATGCAGAAGAGATACTGGACGCAGGAATTATCAAACCCGCGTCCAGACCTGCAGGATCTGCGTCTCCACCACCAGAAGGTCATGGAATGTCCTTGATGTCACTTCTGAGGTGCGAAAAGAAGGGAGTTATCCACCTTAACCCTTCCATCACCACAACCGCCAGAAGTTAAGGAGGGTAATTCCCTTCCTTTCACACCCCCAGATTTCTAAGTGCTTGGACTCAAGTGCCAGATTCATCAAAATCGGCAGCTGATGAAACAGAACGCAAGGATCAAATCCGCATTCTGCAAACCAAGTCCGCGTCTGAACCCTTCACAATTAGAAATATTCTAAGTGAAGAATCCAAAATGCAGGACCCAATGGCGCGAGGGTCCAAACCCGCGCCTCGGTTATCAACTCAAAGACTGCGTCTGAGACCGCGTCTGAGAATCAAACACGAGTTATATTTTGTGCTAAGGATTCTTAGGGTTCTATGAGCTCCCGTTAATGGCGAAATCCACGCCCAAAAGGCATTATACCTGGGAAAGCCACATCCTGCGCAGAGGAAGCGCCCCTCTGGACCTCGGCGACAGTCGCCTGTGAAGAAGAGGCGGTTGGCTTGGTCTTGGGTGCCATTTTTAATTCCAAAAAAAGGAGATGAACAATTCAAAAATCCAATAATGGAGATGAACAGTTCAACAGAGGAAGAAGAGAACTCTCTTGAGCAAGTGCGTTCAGAGAAGAAAAGAGGTCTCTCTGACTGTTGCCTTTTATAGGCACAAGGATTCGCAAAGATACGCGGCGTGTGACCCGATAAAAGCTGCAGCAAATCATCGCATGACGCGTAGAGCAAATCTTCGCGAAGATCATGCGTCACGACTCCCCAGCGAGTCGTCATTTGACACGTGGCGCGGATCAGTTAATGAACCAAGAAATCCGCGCGCCAAAAGGTGAAATCCTGCCGGTTCCCCAGGCCAGCTGGCGGCGTAATCATCACACGGCACAGATTCGCACCCAAGGGATGCACCTCTTCGATGGACATGCCTCGTCAGCATCTCCATAAATGCATTGGAAGGTCGCGTCTCTCTACAAAGTCCGCGTCCGACCCAGCGGGCCCAACATCGCGTCTGCCTCATAAAAGATCAGGCGCGTTTCCATTGCCAAAGGACGCACTCTATAGAAATCGCGTCTTTAAAGCAGTACCATCTCGGCTTTTTGAAAAGAACCTGCGTTCGGCCTCCTGCTTCTGCAAAATCAGTTCAACAGTACACTGACGCAAGCAGACGACTAACCACTCCTGGCTTAAAGCACACCCGTGACAGACTAAAAGCAATCGGGGAGGTTTAGACTGTGCATCTAGACACTCAACATGATCAACTCTGGTGGCTTCAAAGAGTTCAAACAGTACACTCACGAAGACCAACTTCAGATAAGATTGAACCGGAGCATCAACAGTCCAGCCATGAAGGTGAATTCAGCTAGAGTCCAAAGTATTTCGAAATCCGTCCCAGTTAACTGCGGAATATCGAAAACTTTGGAGGGGGTTCTGTAGGCTGTCCAAAAGTTACTGGAGGACAAGCTATTGAAAAGCAAAGTTTCAAGCTCTAGACGCGAGGGCCTGACACCCGCGTCTCAGCATCAAGGCGCATCGGTCTGGCACCCGCGTCTCAGCATCAAGGCGCGTCGGCCTGACACCCGCGTCTCAGCATCAAGGCGCGTCGGTCTGGCACCCGCGTCTCAGCATCAAGGCGCGTTGGCTCGACACCCGCGTCTCAGCATCAAGGCGCGTTGGCTTGAAACCCGCGTCTCAGTTATAACCGCCTTGGTTAAGGGACCAATCACTGCCCACACGTAAGGAAAATCAGCTCCCATCGTGGCATGTCTTTAGCAGGCATGTGGGTTAGTTACCGCCCATGTAGCGGGGAAGTTGGCCCTCATTGTGGAGCGTTTTCAGGGGGGCACGTTCACCCCTGAGACCTCTATAAATAGCCTTGTTTGCATCAACAAAAAAAAAGAAAAAAAAGGAGGGGAGAGATCAGAGAGAATCAATCGGACGAAGAGAGACAGAGGGCGACACAGAGATAAAAGAAGCAGATCAACTCTTCAGCAAGTTCGCTGCGTACGAGCTAGCCTTCGCCTACCTTCTCTTTTAGAGTTTTGGTAGACGGAGCTGTGTCACTCTTTCTACCGGCCGAAGAGAAGATCCCTGAAGGACGGTCATCTGGTCAACGGAGAACAAGATTCACTCTCCATCGCCGCACGAAGAACCCAGCCTTAAACAAAGGAGGAATTCAAGATTCAATATTCTCCCTCCCTTGTAACCGGAAGGAACAGTTCTTGTTGTAATCTTTTTCATTTGATTCAAGGAAAACTTTTACGGCAATTCACTGTCTCCCTCTTTCCGGGTCATACAGGTGACAATATAAATGCAATATATGTGACTAATCAGTGACACCTGACTGGCTTACTATTACACCTGTATTATATTTTCTATTCATGATTATTACTTTTACAGGAACTTGGCATGATTATTATATTGTTACCAGACATTTGATACTCTTGAACTCCTGTGCTCCTAAACTCCTGTATATTTAAACCCCTAAAAAGGGGAGACTCCTGATACTATACTCTTGTTGATCCCCGTAATTGGATAACCATGAGTATAGGATTACTGTGAATACCCTGGACATTATCTCTGGATAATCTGTAATAATTGAACAACTTACATCAGGATGGGGGAAACTGATGAGTACCGATATAGTCTTCATGTTTATGATGGTCTTAAAGTGTCACGTGGCCGCATACTTTGAATGTATGTTTTATGCTTCATGCTTTGAATATATGTTTAAATGTTAGTTTTCATTAAGACTAGGTATATATTTGTGCATATAGTGGGCCACAAATAAATCTATATATGTTTGTACTTGATTGCTTATTTGTTCCCATTAGATGTGTTAGTATAGTCTAGTTTTGATGATTTATACATTTTTAAACTATTATTCCTATTTTTGGATTTGTTTTATGTGTATGAGTTTTTGTTTCATGTATATATCTATTTTGCCAAACTTTAAGATATACGTGTATATCCATTGAGTCATTTGCTTTTCATGCAAATCTATACATATGGAGTCAATTGTATTTAGGGATATGTATGTATACTTTTTGTGTTGACAAATCATACATATACCTTGAAATGAAATTTGTTTTAATGAAAATTTTGTTTTCATGTTTTGTGTTTAACTTCATGTATATGTCTACTTTATCCAAACGATTGTTATACATATACATCCTTTGAGCCACGTGCCTTCATGCATATATCTTTGTGGACTCGTTGTGTTTGGATATGTATGTATACCTTAGTTTGTATAGGACATACGTATACCTTGAAGATTAAATAAGTTTTGATGATTTTCTTGTTTCAAGAAATGTTGAGCTTATTGTCCATCTTTCATGATTATGATCTTCACATTGTATTTGTACACTCACATTATTGTTTACTCATGTGTTTGTTTTCATGAGTCATGTTTATGCTTAATTGATTATGAGTGTTGACTATTTTGTGAGTTTCATGTTTTCATGAAAAATATTTTGTTTTATTCCTTACTTGAAGGATTTCGTACTAGTTTACAAATTTTTCATATAACTAGTTACGGTATTCTTCATTTGGTAGAGTTTTTCAAACATACTATATTTTCAAATCTATTTTTTGAAAAACCCCTACCATTCACGGGCAGATGGATGGGCGATCATGCTCCTGTATGCTTTATATTGAAAATCATTTTAAACTTGAACATGATTGGGAGGATAGTTATATGATGTATACACTTGATCATTATTGTTGTTTCAATTGGTATCATTGAAATTCTTTCAATGGTAGCAATTTTGACCTTTCTTGTATACTCATATATGTTTGTATGTTTTTTAATCCAATAGTATCAATTTCGATTGGTATTAAATTTTTCATACATATATGTTTTGTTTATGCTAAAGCTTGAGTTTCAACTTTGTTTCAATTGATTCAATTTTCAATTGGTATCTTAAACAAGCTTATGCATGTGTTTTGTTGGTATTTCATAAAGAGGGAGAAAATTTGATTTTCATATTTCAATTGGTATTTGTATTTCCACTCTCGTGCTTTATGATAGAAAATAATAACTTCAATTTGGTATCATATGTTTAAAAAAAATAATACTTTTAATTGGTATCAAATTTGTTTTATTGAGAAAATTCAAATTTTTGTTTTAAAAGATAAATACAAAAGTTTTGATTTGTATTGACTATATGCAAGGAGAGCTTAACATCTCTTCTACATATAGATTCATGATGAGTGTATCTTGTATTGAAGAGCTTGACAATCTCTTCTTTATGTGGTACACGTGTGTAGGGGGAGCTTCACATCTCCTCTTATGCATTGCATAGTGTACGTTATGTGAATTAGGGCTTGTCATCCCTCCTTCATGTAATGTATCTATGTAGGGAAGCTTCACATCTTCCTCTTCATGAATGTATATAGCATATACAAGTTATTTATTGATCTATGTTACTTTCAATTGGTATCAAGATGCTACCTTGACATATTTTCAATTGGTACCTTAATTGATTGTCACCCCTATTTGGTTTTTGTTTTTGTTTTAGACAAAAAGGGGAGAACATTATTTTATTAACCCTTTTGTTGATTCATTGTTTCGAACAAAAAGGGGGATAAAAATTTATTGATTTAGTTTTGCTTTTACCCCTTTATAGATGATTGATTATTTGTATTAAAAAGGGTGAGAAGATTTTGCTTTGTTTTGATTGTTTACCCCTTTGTTGATGATTGATAAAAAAGGGGAGAAAGATTTTGAGTTTATAAGATTTATATATGCATAGTTATGTTTTTGCATATATTAAGTTTAATTTAGTTTAATTGTAATTGGTATCTAGAGCATGTTTTGTTTTTGAACATTTCATTGGTATCTAGAGCCTTTTTATGTTTATGCATATCTATGCATTCATGTTTAAGAGCCTTCATTGTATATTCATTATGTTTATTTGTTTATGCATAAGTTAAGGGGGAGCTTCTTTGAAGCTTAACTTTAATCCATGCATATATAACTCCATGAATTTTGTCATCATCAAAAAGGGGGAGATTGTTGGCCCGGAGGCCTTCCTCTCTAGTTTTGATGATGATTAACTCATGTAGTTATGTTTACTAATATTCTTGTGATTTTAGTTACAGATCATTGATCAAGATATTAGTTGGTGATTGCTTCAAAAAGAGGAGTTTTGGAACCTTCACTTGGTAATTCCAGGGCCCGAGCATCAAGATCATACTTAACCTTGCTCGTTGGATCACGGTGTTTTGGACCGAGTCGACTTGAAGATGAAGATCGTCAAGAAGACTTAGGTATCCTAGTTTAGGTTTGTGTGTTTTAGATCCATGTGTAAAGATAAGTATAGTAGATATGCTCAAGTGCACAATACACGCACGTTTCATGATTTGGATTTGGTTTTCATGAATAGTTGATCAAAACAAGTTTACTTTATTTTTATGTATATTAGATGTGCTCTATATATATACATCTTACATGACTTATACAAACTTAGTTTGATATACCTATTCATGTGTTTTAATGTTTTGGTATTTTTAACAAAACATTATTTGGAATTAAAGACAAAAACTATGATATATATTTGTTTCTTGTATATTGGACTTATGTCCATATGCAACATGCTTCAGTGTGTTTAAATATCATGTTTTTGTATCTCAATAAGTTTTAGGAAAAATAAGATTTCCTATTGAAAAATCTAAGTTTGATAAAATACAAGTTTTGGTTTTGATAAAAATGATAAGACACAAAAATAGTTCAAATTGCTTGATATTTGAGTTGAAATTTTCATCACATGTTTATATATCAATGCAAAATGATAAAACTATTTTTGGGATTTTTAGAAGAGATAAAAGAATTTTTAGAAATATTTTTAATAAGTGTTTCTGACCCAGGACTGTGGCTGACAGGCCAGGTCGATCGACCGCACGGGTCGACCGCACCAAAGGTCGGTCGACCCTTGCGGTCGACCGACGTGCACAGGCTTGTGCACGTTTGGCAGACACAGGGACGGTCGGCCGGGCGGCCGACCAGATCAGAGAGTCTGCTCTCTGTATCTTGGCGGTCGACCGGGTTGCCCCAACGGTCACATTTCTGACCGTTGGCGGTCGGCCGGCCGACCGACCGCTAGGCCTGTCAGGCTGTCAGATCAGCCTAACAGCTAGTTTTATTTTAGGGCTATAAATACCCCATCTCTTCATGGTTGTAACTAAGATTTTAAGAGCAAAATTTCCAGACCTTCTTAAGTGTTTTAAAATAGTTTTCAAAAGAGTTTAAGTGCTAAAAAGTTTCATCTTGTTTGTTTTAAGTGTTTTGTTATTTTCAAAGAAAATAGGTTTTTGGGAATTGTTTCTTGTTCTTCATTTCCATATCAATTTGGTATTTTTCCAAGAGATTTTCTTTGATTAAAACACTTTATTTTCCACACTTGAGCTTATCTTCTATCCTATTCTATTTAGGATCTTTGTTTGTGAAAAAAGGAAAGAGGTTTGTGGTTGAGACATACCACTTGTTGTAAACCCTTGATTTCTTGTGTTGCTCCCTCTTTGGTAGAGGTTGAGGTTGTTGTATTGCGTTGGTGTTTACTCCCTCTTTGGTAGAGGTTGAGGCTTGTGGTTTGCTCCCTCTAGTGAGAGGTGGAGATTGGTTGTAACCCTCTTCGGTAGAGGTGTTGGTTGTTGTTGGGCTAAGGGCCTACCCCTCGGTTATGAGGCGGTGTTTGAGAGAGGAGTTCGGTACTCCCTTTGTTGTAACAAATCCTCCTCGGTGGAGGTTCCCTCGGTGGGAGATAGTGGATTGAAAATCCTTTACAGTGGTGAGGCGGGGATGTAGAGCTAGGGGCTCGAACCTCGAAACATATCTTGTTGTTAGGATTGATCCATTGTCTCTCTAACCCTCTCTCTATTTGTGTTGTGTAAAGCATCATTCATATCATCATATCATATTTGCTTGTGTTGAGCATAATTCATATTACCATATCATATCTATTTGCTTGTGTTGTCCTAGCATTGATTCATATTGCTTATTCATTATATGCTTGGATTGTTTGTGTGTGTGCCTCACTTATACTTAACCACAAAAGCTTCATATAGCACCTCAACCCATATTTAGGGGAATCAAGAGGAGTTAGTCCAGAGCCCTTCACGGGGAATTCGGTTACACTTGTTGGCTGTATTAAGTGTGTTGCAAAATTGTTTATGCTTCCGCATTTAGTGCACTTAGTTTCTAGATTAGCATTTACACCTATTCACCCCCTTCTAGGTGTTTTTCAATTAGTATCAGAGCCAACGCTCCTGATACTTTAGGCTTAACATCCTAGGAGTGAGATCCCTTGTTTGCTAATCTATTGCTTGCATTTGCTTGCTTGCACACTCATTTAGTTTACCATGGACTTCATGACCCCCCTAGCTTTGATCCTTCCAACATTGTTGTTTGGAAGTATAGGATGTTCATGTACCTAAAGACCCTAGGTTTGCATGTTTTCCTTGCCGCTACCAAGAGATGTTATCTTGGTGACCGCAAGCATATAGGGGCCAATGCACAAGCCCTTGAGGCCATTAGAAGCACATTAAATAAAGAATATCTTATGCTTGCTTCTAACTTTGATTCCGCATTTACAGTGTGAAATATGTTGACAACCACCACCTCCAAGCTTCAATTGCCAATCTAACCGGAGGAGTCTAGTGGAGAATCCGACTCACAATGCTTCATGGTCCAAGGGAATGACTCCCTTGAGATACAATCGGAAACTCAACTAGATAGTTTTGACTCTAATTCTTCATGTGATGAACATATTGATGCCCATGCTTTGAATGAAGAACTTTCCATTGTTTGTGAAAAATTAATTGAAAAATATAAGATTTTGAAAAAGAAAAGTCTAGGATTTGAAAAAGAAAATAAAAGTTTGCATTCTAGACTTGACAAGGTTTTGCAAGAGAAGGTTGAGGTCTATAATGAAAGGGATTCATTGAGATCTCAATTAGACCTTGCACTAAAAAAAAATGAATTTTAAAAATCTAAAAATGATTGCCATGTTATTTTAAAGAAAAATGAAAACTTGTCTTCAAAAATTGATTTTGTTTTAAAAGAGAATGTTGCTTTGAAAAATAAAATAATTTCTATTTCTAATGATTTAAATGTTTGTTTAGAGAAAAATGAAGTTTTGAAAAATAAAATTGATTCTCATGTTGCCATGCTAGGGTAGTATCACACACTTCACCTATTGCATGCACACTTTTTCTTTGATTGATAATGATATATCCATGCTTAAGAAGAGTGTAGATTGTTTGGGCTCCACTTTGAGCCAATGTGTTGTGGGCCATACACGCTTGGAAACTTTGTTTCGAAAGAAACAAGTTCCATCTATTATGCATGCACACCCATCACGGCATACACATGCTTCTCACGCACACACCCATTCCACTGTGTATGCTCATGTGTACACATGTACACATTGTGGACGTATGGGCCACATTGCTAAGTTTTGTTATGATAGAATACATACTTCAAATTTAGCAAATAAATTTGTTTGGGTTAGAGAAGGTACTAACCCCCATGGACCCAAAAAGTTGTGGGTACCAAAGACCACCCCTCTTATGTTGATGTAGGTGTGGGCTCTCACATGACGTGAGAGTAGCGGTACCTTGGAGTGGATGCGTTCCGAGCTTCATGGAAATCCATTGGATGCATCACTTTCAAGGGAAGGTTTGGTGAAAAGACCACCATGTTTTGGAGACAAGGAAAGTTGCCTTCTAGGTTTTAGTAACGATTCCTTACTCCTAATCATTGTTTACATGCTTTCCATTTCATTATTTATAGCATGTTTTATTGTTTAGTGATTATCATGTTCATGCCATGATTATTAGACCCTTGACATGCATGTATAGCCTTTTGAGACACCCATGTTTAATATGGATCATATTTTTGTGTTCTCACCGTTTGTTTAGCTATCATGTTTATCATAGGTTTAATAACATGTGGATTTACATAATAATCATGTTTATGTTTATCACGTTGATTTATGATTTGTTTTATGCTTCATACTTCGAATATATGTTTAAATGTTAGTTTTCATTAAGACTAGGTATATATTTGTGCATATAGTGGGCCACAAATAAATCTATATATGTTTGTGCTTGATTGCTTATTTGTTCCCATTAGATGTGTTAGTATAGTCTAGTTTTGATGATTCATATATTTTAAACTTGTATTCCTATTTTTGGATTTGTTTTATAAGTATGAGTTTTTGTTTCATGTATATGTCTATTTTGCCAAACTTTAAGATATACATGTATACCCATTGAGTCATTTGCTTTTCATGCAAATCTATACATATGGACTCAATTGTATTTAGGGATATGTATGTATACTTTTTGTGTTGACAAATCATACATATACCTTGAAATGAAATTTGTTTTAATGAAAATTTGTTTTCATGTTTTGTGTTTAACTTCATGTATATGTCTACTTTATCCAAACTATGTTATACATATACATCCTTTGAGCCACGTGCCTTCATGCATATATCTTTGTGGACTCGTTGTGTTTGGATATGTATGTATACCTTAGTTTGTTTAGGACATACATATACCTTGAAGATTAAATAAGTTTTGATGATTTTCTTGTTTCAAAGAATATTGAGCTTATTGTCCATCTTTCATGATTATGATCTTCACATTGTATTTGTACACTCACATTTATTGTTTACTCATGTGTTTGTTTTCATGAGTCATGTTTATGCTTAATTGATTATGAGTGTTGACTATTTTGTGAGTTTCTTGTTTTCATGAAAAATATTTTGTTTTATTCCTTACTTGAAGGATTTCGTACTAGTTTACAAATTTTTCATATAACTAGTTACGGTATTCTTCATTTGGTAGAGTTTTTCAAACATACTATATTTTCAAATCTATTTTTTGAAAAACCCCTACCATCCACGGGCAGATTGATGGGCGATCATGCTCATGTATGCTTTATATTGAAAATCATTTTAAACTTGAACATGATTGGGAGGATAGTTATATGATGTATACACTTGATCATTATTGTTGTTTCAATTGGTATCATTGAAATTCTTTCAATTTGTATCAATTTTGACCTTTCTTGTATACTCATATATGTTTGTATGTTTTTTAAATCCAATAGTATCAATTTCGATTGGTATTAAATTTTTCATACATATATGTTTTGTTTATGCTAAAGCTTGAGTTTCAACTTTGTTTCAATTGATTCAATTTTCAATTGGTATCTTAAACAAGCTTATGCATGTGTTTTGTTGGTATTTCATAAAGAGGGAGAAAATTTGATTTTCATATTTCAATTGGTATTTGTATTTCCACTCCGGTGCTTTATGATAGAAAATAATAACTTCAATTTGGTATCATATGTTTAAAAAAAAATAATACTTTTAATTGGTATCAAATTTGTTTTATTGAGAAAATTCAAATTTTTGTTTTAAAAGATAAATACAAAAGTTTTGATTTGTATTGACTATATGCAAGGAGAGCTTAACATCTCTTCTACATATAAATCATGATGAGTGTATCTTGTATTGAAGAGCTTGACAATCTCTCTTTATGTGGTACACGTGTGTAGGGGGAGCTTCACATCTCCTCTTATGCATTGCATAGTGTACATTATGTGAATTAGGGCTTGTCATCCCTCCTTCATGTAATGTATCTATGTAGAGAAGCTTCACATCTTCCTCTTCATGAATGTATATAGCATATACAAGTTATTTATTGATCTATGTTTACTTTCAATTGGTATCAAGATGCTACCTTGACATATTTTCAATTGGTACCTTAATTGATTGTCACCCCTATTTGGTTTTTGTTTTTGTTTTAGACAAAAAGGGAGAGAACATTATTTTATTAACCTTTTGTTGATTCATTGTTTCGAACAAAAAGGGGGAGAAAAATTTATTGATTTAGTTTTGCTTTTACCCCTTTATAGATGATTGATTATTTGTATTAAAAAGGGTGAGAAGATTTTGCTTTGTTTTGATTGTTTACCCCTTTGTTGATGATTGACAAAAAGGGGGAGAAAGATTTTGAGTTTATAAGATTTATATATGCATAGTTATGTTTTTGCATATATTAAGTTTAATTTAGTTTAATTTTAATTGGTATCTAGAGCATATTTTGTTTTTGAACATTTCATTGATATCTAGAGCCTTTTTATTGTTTATGCATATCTATGCATTCATGTTTAAGAGCCTTCATTGCATATTCATTATGTTTATTTGTTTATGCATGAGTTAAGGGGGAGCTCCTTTGAAGCTCAACTTTAATCCATGCATATATAACTCCATGAGTTTTGTCATCATCAAAAAGGGAGAGATTGTTGGCCCGGAGGCCTTCCTCTCTAGTTTTGATGATGATTAACTCATGTAGTTATGTTTACTAATATTCTTGTGATTTTAGTTACAGATCATTGATAAAGATATTAGTTGGTGATTGCTTCAAAAAGAGGAGTTTTGGAAGCCTTCACTTGGTGATTCCAGGGCCCGAGCATCAAGATCATACTTAGCCTTGCTCGTTGGATCACGGTGTTTTGGACCGAGTCGACTTGAAGATGAAGATCGTCAAGAAGACTTAGGTATCCTAATTTAGGTTTGTGTGTTTTAGATCCATGTGTTAAGATAAGTATTGTTGATATGCTCAAGTGCACAATACACACATGTTTCATGATTTGGATTTGGTTTTCATGAATAGTTGATCAAAACAAGTTTACTTTATTTTTATGTATATTAGATGTGCTCTATATACATACATGCTTACATGACTTATACAAACTTAGTTTGATATACCTATTCATGTGTTTTAATGTTTTGGTATTTTTTACAAAACATTATTTTGGAATTAAAGACAAAAACTATGATATATATTTGTTTCTTGTATATTGGACTTATGTCCATATGCAACATGCTTCAGTGTGTTTAAATATCATGTTTTTGTATCTCAATAAGTTTTAGGAAAAATCAGATTTCCTATTGAAAAATTCAAGTTTGATAAAATACAAGTTTTGATTTTTGGTAAAAATGATAAGACACAAAAATAGTTCAAATTGCTTGATATTTGAGTTGAAATTTTTATCACATGTTTATATATCAATGCAAAATGATAAAACTATTTTTGAGATTTTTAGAAGAGATAAAAGAATTTTTAGAAATATTTTTAACAAGTGTTTCTGACCCAGGACTGTGGCTGACAGGCCAGGTCGGTCGACCGCACGGGTCGACCGCACCAAAGGCCGGTCGACCCTTGCGGTCGACCGACATGCACAGGCTTGTGCATGTTTGGCAGACACAGGGACGGTCGGCCGGGCGGCCGACCGGATCAAAGAGTCTGCTCTCTGTATCTTGGCGGTCGACCGGGTTGCCCCAACGGTCACATTTCTGACCGTTGGCGGTCGGCCGGCCAGCCGACCGCTAGGCCTGTCAGGCTGCCAGATCAGCTAACGGCTAGTTTTGTTTTGGGGCTATAAATACCCCATCTCTTCATGGTTGTAACTAAGATTTTAAGAGCAAAATTTCCAGACCTTCTTAAGTGTTTTAAAATAGTTTTCAAAAGAGTTTAAGTGCTAAAAAGTTTCATCTTGTTTGTTTTAAGTGTTTTGTTATTTTCAAAGAAAATAGGTTTTTGGGAATTGGTTTCTTGTTCTTCATTTCCATATCAATTTGGTATTTTCCAAGAGATTTTCTTTGATTAAAACACTTATTTTCCACACTTGAACTTATCTTCTATCCTATTCTATTTAGGATCTTTGTTTGTGGAAAAAGGAAAGAGGTTTGTGGTTGAGACATACCACTTATTGTAAACCCTTGATTTCTTGTGTTGCTCCCTCTTTGGTAGAGGTTGAGGTTGTTGTATTTGGTTGGTGTTTGCTCCCTCTTTGGTAGAGGTTGAGGCTTGTGGTTTGCTCCCTCTAGTGAGAGGTGGAGATTGGTTGTAACCCTCTTCGGTAGAGGTGTTGGTTGTTGTTTGGCTAAGGGCCTACCCCTCGGTTGTGAGGCGGTGTTTGAGAGAGGAGTTCGGTACTCCCTTTGTTGTAACAAATCCTCCTCGGTGGGAGATAGTGGATTGGAAATCCTTCACGGTGGTGAAGGCGGGGATGTAGAGCTAGGGGCTCGAACCTCGAAACATATCTTGTTGTTAGCGATTGATCCATTGTCTCTCTAACCCTCTCTCTATTTGTGTTGTGCAAAGCATCATTCATATCATCATATCATATTTGCTTGTGTTGAGCATAATTCATATTGCCATATCATATCTATTTGCTTGTGTTGTCCTAGCATTGATTCATATTGCTTATTCATTATATGCTTGGATTGCTTGTGTGTGTGCCTCACTTATACTTAACCACAAGAGCTTCATATAGCACCTCAACCCATATTTAGGGGAATCAAGAGGAGTTAGTCCAGAGCCCTTCACGGGGAATTCAGCTACACTTGTTGGTTGTATTAAGTGTGTTGCAAAATTGTTTTAAGCTTCCGCATTTAGCGCACTTAGTTTCTAGATTAGCATTTACACCTATTCACCCCCCCTCTAGGTGTTTTTCAGCTACAACCTCTACAAAACTCTCTAATACAAGATGGAATACTTGGTGATCTTCTTCTCTTGATCACCAAAATAACTCTCAAGATAAGGATCCTATAGTGTATATATATAGCAATGGAAAGCTCAAGCTTCTGTGAGAAAATTAGGATAGATTTGGTTGTGGAGAACTCAAGAAAACTTTTGATAAAACCAAGAGATTCACTCTTGAAAAACTCCTTTTGATTTGAAAATGAAAGCTCTAAAATCTTGTTAAAAAACTTATGTGGAAGATAGAAAAATAGCTCTAAAAAACACTCTAAAAAATCTTAACCATAACTGGCCCAAAACACCCATTTTATAAGGCATCAAAAAAAACTAGTCATTAGGGCAAAAACCCAGTCCAGATGACATGTCGGTCGACCGGCCGGTTGACCGGCCAACAGTCATTTTTCAGGCTGTTGGGGTAGCCGGTCGACCGCATGGTCGACCGCACCCAGGTCAAAGACCCATTACTGCTCGGTCGATCGAGGCAAAAACTAGAGAGTTGGTCTCTCTGGTCAGTGACCGCTCGGTCGACAGTCTGGTCGACCAGCCCTCAAGCCAGGGCTTTGTGCACGTTCTGCGCACATCGGTCGACCGCCAGAAGCCCAGAGTAAAGGTTTTAAGGGATGAAAACTTTGATTTGTAACCTAAAATTTTATTTAAAACCTATAAAAATCTACAAAAATAAGTTCATAGAAATACTTTGAAGTACAAATATGTGTGATAAAAAATCAACACATATTACAAACATATTGCACTACTTTTTTCTTACATAGAATTTAGTCTTAAGCCAAAACCCGTATTTTTCAAAACCAAACTTTTAAAATGAAACCGGATTCTTTCAAAACTTGTTCAAATACAAAAAAAGTAATTTAAACTCATTGAAGCATAGTGTGTATGGATATGATCCAATACACATAATTGATGAAATATTCATGTTTTTGATAATAAGCTCTAAAATAAATTTTGATAAATATAAAACTTAAAACCATAAATTAGAAACATCAAACTAAGTGTTTCTAAACATATGAAGCATCAACGCGTATGGATGAAATCTAATACACATATAAACCAAGACTTGTTTTGATGAAATCTAATCATGATACCAATATGAATAATTTTTAAAGCTTAAAATCAAAATGGTATTTTTTTAAAATCAAAACTATTTAATATGAAATATATTGTGGATATGTATATGAGCTTGAGCAACCCACAACTAATCTATCCTTTACATTTTATCTAAAAACCAAAATCTTAAAACTTATAAACATGACTCAAGTCTTGAAAATCTTCTCTTGAAAATCTTCTTCACCATCTGACTTGGTCCAAAACTTGATCCAACAAGCTAGACTCCTCTTTGAGTACTTGATGCGATCTTGATGCACGAGCTCTTGAATCAACATGTGCCAGCTTCAAAACTTGATTTTGAATCTTTCTTTGAAGCTAAACACCGACTAAGATCTTGATTGAATATCTAAAACTTATAAACACAAGATCATTGTACTATAACTACCCGAGTTAATCATCATCAAAACTAGAGTGATGGGCCTTGGGCCAACATGAACGTGGTATATTCACATGTTCAATTTCGTTTCTGAATGCATGATACATTCAAGTCGAAAGTTGACCTAAAACAAGAGCTAAATGGACCAAAAAGTGTGAAAACTCTTTAATCCCACATAGGAAGTGGTACACGAATGTGTCTAGTCGGAACAATTGTGCTTGTTCCAACTAAGCAGATGTGTCTGTTTGAACGGTTATGCCCGTTCCAACTGAATGTATTTGTCTGTTTGGGGACAATCTATTTCGGTCGAATGGATGTATCTATTCGGCAAATAGATGTGTCTGTTCGGAACGGTTGCACATGTTCCAACTGAACATATGTGCTATTCGAAATGGTTTCACCCATTTCGATCAAATAGATGTGTCTACTCCGAAAAGGCTTCCTCTAAATTCTATATAAAGGGCAGATTTCTACTCCAAGAAAATAACTGTGACAATTGAGAATTCCAAAACTAAGTCAACTACAATGAATAAATTACATTCTTTAAAGAGAATCCTTTAAAGTCCTATTCAGATTTCAGAATTGCATCTGAAATCCAATTTTTGATTCGTGTCCTTTTTTATACTTTCGGTCAAGTGGAAGGTACAAGTCAATTTTGATTCGATTGTACGTGATTTTGTAAAGTGCTGCGCAGAATACATGAAAGAGTGTTATATCTTGGGAGACCAGCATCCATTATCCTGTATGTACTATAATGGGAGATGTAATTATCTTAAGGATATTCGCTTTACATGTTCCTCACTCTAAATCTGGTTTTATTTTGTCACTCTGTCTATTTATACTAATGTTCAGTATTACAGGAATTATTGAATTCTAATATATTTTATGTCTATATGAACTAACATTCTTATTGTAGGGATTATGCTGAATAAAGTATTCATGCTGGAATTATTTTATAAATATTATTGTTAGATAAATTATTACTATAGTATTTATCTTGCTGATTTATTACTAATACGCGACTGAATAAATACCAGTCTGACTGGTGTCTAAAGAATGGATTTGAAAGGTAGTTCTATAATAAAGAACGTTCAACTGAACGAAAAATCTCCAACCTGATTTTAACCGACCTGGCTGATTGGACCGGTTGTTCTTGATCTTGATTTGGATAGTCAAGAATAATAATCTTATGACAATTATAATTGAAGTTGCAAATTAGTTTAAATTTCATGCTCATAAGTTTTAGATTACCGCAGAACTTGTGGGGAGAGCTCTATTAACCGCAAATCAGGGTACCCCATAAAAAACTTGGCCTTATTCCTTTTGAGTTGTTGTGGCATGGAAGGCCTTCTTCCTACTGTTACCTTAAAATGTAGGGTACTTTGCAAAGGTACCAGTGCCACTACCTAAGAAGACTAAGCTGGTATTTAAAATGGTGGACTGCATTTTCATAAGCTATGTCTTGAATAACAGTGCCTACAGTTTTCTGGTACATAAATCAGAAATATCGGATATTCATGTAAATATGATTATCGAATCAAGAGATTTTGTGTTCTTTGAAGAAGTCTTCCTGAACAAACGAGAAGAAAATAATTCTTCTGAGAAAAAATATATGAAATAGCGTATAGGGACGAAAGACCCAGTTAACTAACAGTTGATGCGAAGTTGAACCAAGAAGGAGTAAGAGATCAAAAATCTCCAAATCTTTTGGTTCAGACTTCATAACATATGTGTTTAAATGCGAGCTTCAAACACTTAAGGAAGCGATATCTTCCCCGTAAGCACAAATGTGAAAAGAAGTTGTAAATAGTGAAAAAGAATCCATCATAAGCATCCAAACTTGAGAGTTGGTAAACTTGCCACTGGTAGTAAACAAATCAAGAGTAAGTGAATTTTCAAAAGAAAATTTAAACTCGATGAATCTATCGATAAATACTAGGAAGTATGCTTTGAGATATGAGAAGTATCTATCTGTACTTAAATAGTACACAAATTGAATTGCAGATTCCAAAGAATCAAAATCAACTAGCGGATACACCTTTACTCTCGGAGGCGCAACCGTATCTTGAAAATCCTCCAAATAAACTTGCATAGCCTGTTCCACAATAGAAGTAGAATTTATAGCCTTACATAAGCCTGGAGAAGAAGCAGAATGTCCTCAACAATTTCTAGAGGATATACCATTATGACCTAATCTCGTGTCCGCCATATGCATTCACTGCGATAATCAAGTACTGATATTTGGGGCACAAAAACACATTTGTTATACATAATATCGTTAGGCATTTTCTCTCAAATGGAGTTATCTCTATTGCCTTTATGGCGTCAAAAGATAATATAATGTATCTGTTCACTAAAGGTTTAAGTAGAGAGCGTATAAACTGTGCATCGAAGGAAATAGAGCTAAATGCCTAATCATACCGAGTCAGCTTAATGAAAATCTCACTTAGCGACTGGAGATCCCATGACTAAATTCAAGAGGAAAAACTAGCTATGGTTGACTCTGCAAATAAGCACATAGGAGCTTGACTCCAACCTATTCCTATGGTGCACCCAAGTGCTTTATACAATTGGATTTAAAATAAGCTTAACGCTTTTAATGATACATGTAGCTTGTAATCAAAACAAATGGGGTAGAGTAGACTACTCTTAATGTGACGATCACCTATGTGAGTGTAGAGCTGGGGCCAACTCTTTAGGAGTCTCTATGGAGGTTGTGATTCCCTAAACACTCTCTGAAATTAAGAATGTCCATGGCAGAAATGGACACAACTGAAAATCAAAGTTGATTTTGGGAAGTTACTACGTGAGGTTTGTTGACTTGGCTTATACAAACAGCCAATAGTTCAAAATCTAGTTCACTGATTGACCAGTAAGTCCGATAAGGCTTTTAAGTTTAAGACCTAGTTTACATATCCAGATGCAGTTTCTATCCTAAAGTGTCTTTCGCTATAGAGTCTAGTATGTATAGTTTCTTGAATCTCCATTCAATGTAGGGATTGTTGGAAACTTAGAATTAACAAGTGAGCTTTTAAGAAAATTTGAGTTGAATTTTAGGTGAAACCCATTGCTCGGAATGCGTAGGTGATGGTTGGAACGTGTTCTCCTTCCATTGGTAATGAACGTGGTATATTCATATGTTCAGGTTCCGTTTCCGAATGAATGAGATATTCAAATCGGAAGTTTGCTTAAAATAAGAGCTAAATGGGACCAAAAAGTGAGAAAACACTTTAGTCATTTTATTAATAATTTAATAATTTTTAATATTAGAATCTTTTTTATTACTAGATTAATCGTTTTTATTACTAAATTAATATAATATATTTCACTTAATTATAATTCTCACTTTATTTATAGATCAATAATATTTAATATAAATTTAATAAGTTTTGATATTAGATTAGATTTTTAATTATTAATATTTAATATATTTAATAAGAAAATTTTGTTATAGTAACTTACTTCGTTTCATAATTAGAAAAAACTCAGTCTCATAATTTTGTTCGCTACAGCCTTATTCACGCCAGTATAAACTGAATTTTCCCAATCACCACTTTTTATATATTTTTATTTTCACTTTTACCCTTCCCCATCACCTTAACGTTGCTCTTCTCTCAATCTTGAGCCTGACGCAGAGTTATTCGTTCTTTTGGATCTACTTTTTGTAGATCTTGTTTGTTCATGCTCTCGATGAGTTTTGTTTGTGTTTGATCTGAAAAACATTAGGGATCATTCGATGTCAATGGACGTGGGTTTGTTGATAATGGCGATACTGATATGAGGATTGCGACTCATGATCGCAATCATCTGTAAAAACTGACTCAGAAATAAAGCATTTTGTGACTCAAATATGGAACATTTTTGTGAATACTGCGATCATGATCACAGTTCTAATAAAGAGGAGTGCAATCAAGTTCGCAATCCTACAAAGACTCAGAAAGCATGATATTTTTTGAGGACTCCAATCATGACCGCAGTCCTCATAAATAGCACATTTTGTGAGGATTGCGATCATAATCAGTTCTAAAAAATAAGGCATTTTTGTGAGGACTGCGACTATACTGCGATCATAGTCGCAATCCTCTATACTGTGATCATTTTGTGAGGACTGCGGTCATAGTCACAGTTCTAAGAAATAGCGCATTTCCCAAGCGGTTCGCTTTGTTTGAAGTAATTACTTAAAACATTTTCGTCTTTCGCCGCAGATGAGCGCTTCAGCTCTTGACACGTGGGCACACATTTTTGCTTTAAAAAAGAAGGTGGTTTAAGCGAAAAAATTATGTGAATGAGTTTTTTTTCCTAATTAAGGTTTGACTTAGGTGGCTGTGATTATTTTTTTATTTTTTATTTTTTAATATTTAATATGTTATATTTTAATATATTAAATTTAATTTTTAATTGTTTATTTTTTTAATATTTACTATTTTAGTATTTATTGCATTTTTAATACTTTAAATCACCAAACAGTTAATTTTATGATAAAATTTTTCACTTACGACTTACACATTACGACAACCAGACACCGTAAAATACAATACACTTTTCCATTTTCAATTTTTTTTACCAACGAAACACCGTAAAACTTTTTTGCATGTAACTCACTTGCAACTGTAAGGGCGTGGTTGAATTCATGAAAGTAAGAGGAAAATGGGAAGCGAGAAAATTCATTTTCGACTTCCCTTGTTTATTTTGAACCGGAAATAGGAAATGAAAAACTCCTTTTTCTCTTTTCCATTTTACACATCCCTTTTACACTACTATTTTTCTACTTCCAGGGTGTAAAGTTAATTTTGCGGTCATGTAAATCTCATTTGTAGTAAGTTGTAGCTTAATGCAACAAATTTTGCTGTCATGTAAATCTCACTTACAATCTAATTATAATTCAAAAACGTCACTTCAAAAATAATATTTAATTTAAGCAAACTGAGCGAAACCAGGTTTCTCTTGTGACTCTTTCGACTTTGTTCGTTTGTCTGTCCCCCAAAGAGAGAGCCGTTCTTTTCCCTCTACCAGCAGCCCTCCCCTATCCACTCTTCCCCCTCATCTCCCCCTGCTCACTCTCCTCTCCCCCCCACCCATCTTCCCCTCTTTCTTCTTCCTCCTCTCTTTCCTCTTTGTCGCTCGGTTTCATTGCCAAATGGTAATCTAGTATTATTTTGTAGCGAGTTTATGGTCAACTTTTTCACTTTCACTTCAACATCACTTTCACTTCAACATCACTAACCAAACACCGAAAAACACAATATACTTTTTCATTTACACTTCCACATTACAACCAAACACCAAAAAATTTATTTCCAAAAATCTCAATTTCCCACCACACTTCCATATTTCCCATTTTCACTTCTCACTTCCCATTTTCCTCCCATTTTCATGAATCCAAACACGTCCTAAAAGAGTTTATCACTTACGACCAATTACAACAACCAAACATGCTCTTTTACGGTTGTAAATGAGTTACATGCATATAAGTTTTACGGTGTTTGGTTGGTAATGTAGAGTTGTAAATGGAAAAGTGTATTGTGTTTTGCTGTGTTTGGTTGTCGTAATGGGGCTGTTTGGTTGCAAGGAAGTGGACGAAAGTAAGGAAATAGGGAAGTATAATCGCTCAGTTCCCTATCTATCCAAACACTGGAAAAGGAAAATAAGAAAACTCTTTTTCCTTTTCTCTTTTCTCTTTTACACAATCATTTCCTTACTTTCAAAGTGCTACAATTAATTTTGTGGTCATGTAAATCTCATTTGTAATAAGTTATAGCACAAAACAGTTAATTTTTTGATCATGTAAATCTTACTTGCATTCTAATTACAGTCCATTTTTTATTTTTTAATTATTTTTTATTTTAATATTATTTTACGGTCAACTTTGTGGTCAACTTTTCCACTTCCACTTTCACATTACCATCCAAACACCGGAAAAGACAAAACATTTTCTAAACCACACTTCCTAACAACATCCAAACACCGAAAAACTTACTAACCAATTCCCAAGTTCCAAAGGGAATTATTACCACTTCCTCAATTCCTCACTTCCACCCTTAACCAAACAGGCCCTAATAGGGGCTGTTTGTTTCTTGTTAAAAACCGTAATTCGTAAATCACTCATAACTCAGTTATATCTACGATATTTGTTTGGATCATAATTCTTAAAAAACTTACGTAACTCAATTACCACTCACTTACAACCCACTTACAGTTAGTTTTGTGGTCATGCAAATTTGTATTATTTTTTATATTAATAATATTTTTTTAATATTTAATATTTTTAGAATTTATTTGTAATATTTAATTTTTTAAATCACCAAATGTTGATTTTGTGGTCAACTTTCCACTTACGACTCACACATAGAATTGTGCTGCATTGGTGCTTGACAAATGGATACGGGTACAGTAAATGTTATTTTGTGATGTATCCGGTCCATTCGGACCCCTTGCCTTGGTCCGATCATTTTGGGGTTCAAACTGCATTGAAAATTGCAACGAAACGATAGGCGTACAATAATAAAATCTTAGGGTTTAAGAGGGAAAAACCCCTCTCTATCCGCTCGTCTCAATCAAAAGAGAGAAGAAAAGAAAAGAAGAAAAGCGACCACAAAAACAAAATTTCGAACGGAAATCGTCAATCGATTGAATGGCGCTAGTGAAGCCTCCGCCTGCTCTCCAGCTTCGATTCCTCGCTCGTCGCTTCTTCTTCTCATCGTCTCTTCGCTCTCGCCCCCTCCTCCTCTCCTCGACCTTCTCCCCTCTCTCGCGCTCTCGCCTCCTCTTCAGAACAGCAAGGTCTCATTTTTATCCTCTCATCCCTCTTGCCATTTTGTTTCTTAACTGGGGTTCTGGTGATTTTGTATTGACGGCGTTCTGAATTTAAATTTGAATTGGGGTTTTGTATGGTTTCTAGCCGCAGTTGTCAATCGAGGAGGAATGTGGTTGAGGTTAGGGCTTTCATGTCCTCAAGCTTAGCGTCCGAAGCTCTACAAGACAAGTCCGGCTCGCAATCCTACGGTTCTGAACAGATTCAGGTCTCGTCCATCCTCTTGCTTTTGAGATGTTGCATTGGGATGAAATTTCTACCTTCCCTTTCATTTCTTTAAATCTTAACATCCAAGTAGTAGTTGGGTTTTGTCATTGTGGCGACTTTATGTGTTTGAATAGCTACTGCTTTGGCTGGCCAGAATGCCTCTAGGTTGAGAAGTTGCTATTGTATCTATAAATAGTTCTCCTCTTTTATCTACAGTTGTAGAAAAACCCATTTTACCCGTGTGAGCTCTACTTTTTCAGGTAATTAGCTGTAGAATTATAGATTGTCTTGAGTTCTACTTCTTTCAGATAAAATTGTACCGAATAGAGAGCCTGGAAGGCATTTGGTAGTTTTTGTTTTATGAAAATGGATTTCTGTTCTATGCTTACTCCCCATGTGAAGATGTTATTGTTGTGATTGTGTAATGTTTCAACGGTAAAATTAATCCCCAATTTTCATCAATATGAGACTGTATATGTCATTAAATGTGTATTGAAATGGGTATTGATGCTTTTCAACTAAAAATATAAAGAAATAACATTTGGTTGTGCCTAGTTGAAAGAAATCTTTTGAGCATGATTATTGGTCATTTCAACCAAACAAGAGATTCCAATGCCCCTTCAGGGTACTTAAGTGAATGGTGTGGCTTGTGAAACCCAAGCCATATTGCATCATGATTTTTTTAAAGAAAAAGGATGGGGTCTCAAACTCAAAATCCTAGCTAATCTATTTCTTTAAACATTTGTTAACAAAATAAAAGCTTTACTTCCAAGTCCCAACTCCAAAAGTATAGCCAAATACAACCTGTTGAAAAATTTATTTACAAAAGGTTTAACTTTTTAATTATTTATTTTTTTGACCAAACATTTATTTTAAATTGGTAAACTAACCATCTTGCTCTATTTATGAAGTTAATTATGGTTAATGGGATCAGTTGGGTTCATATGGACTCCACTTTATATTTATACCCTATGACCATTATAGAAGATGAGAAAACTATGAAGAAATTCTCTCCCCCATACCTTTTCTTTCTAAAAATTTGCCTAAAGTTTAATTTTTTTTTTTTTTTTTTCAATTCCTCTGGGCATGTCTTGACCTACGGTTTGCGGTCACCTTCTTTTTGTGGTTGTTCAAGCAAGAAATGCCGTTAGACAAAGGTTGTGCTACTAGGGGGCACAATCTGCTTAGGCTAACCACACAAGATATGTTATATACCCTTTAGGGAAATGACTATGCGCCTTCTGAGGTCGGTAATATCTTTTTAATTTTCATTTATTATAAGTAATTTGATTGATTAATTCTTAGAATGAAAATTCCAACAATCTAAAAGAGCATAAACCAATAGATCTAGTTGGTTGTCAGCTATTTTGCCAATGGCACAAGTCATGGCCATAGATTCAGAAGGAGAGACCCCCAATATATTATATGAAGACTTTATTTTATCCTTTTGATGTAGCTAGACTAGTCTCAAAATCTAGATAGCAACCAATAAGATCCAAAAAACTCGAAGGTATACACAGACTGGATACCTCATTGGAAAAGATGTCATCTCCTGCCATAGAGACAAGAATCCAACTATCCATGACCGCTTCATGTGCAAGATTCAAGCCGATGAAGAACATTGTATGGATTCCCATATATTTATCACAAGAGAACATTGAAACATCACTATTCTAAATTGAGCTACAATACTATTATTATAAAAAAATGACAGTAAAATTAGCGATCACAATTAATCTGTAGTACATGCTATGCAAAATTTTAGTACATGCTATGCAAAATTTAATTGACAGAGATAAAATTTCCTATCGAGTACACATCAGTACAATGAAATTAGAGGGAAGATTAATTATGTAGGAAAATGCAGATCAATACTATATGTCCTCTAGATTTTGAAACTTTTCATTCCAAAAATTAATCAATTAAATAATTTATAATAAAAGAAAATTTAAAAAGATATTATCTCCTAAGAGAAGGCACGTTAGTTGCTATGCTAAAGGGCATTTTGCTGGCCTTGTGCGGTCAACTTACACAGATACGCTCCCTAACGGTATGAACTCTATCTATCAACGTTCTTTCCATGCACACAACCACGAAGGGGAGATACCCACGAACTATAAGTCAAGAGATGCCCAGAGAAAGGAAAGAAGTAAATGAAGCTTTAGAAAAGTTTTGAGAAAGAATGATGTATGGGGGAGAAATAGTTTCTTCATAGATTTCTCATCTACTATATTTTAATATGATCAAAGGGTATAGATATAGAGTGGAGTCCTTATGAAGCCCACTATCCATAACTAACTTCGTAAATAAAGCAAAATGTTAGTTTACCAAGTAAAAATAAATACTCAGACAAAACAAATAAACAATTGAAATATAAACCTTTTGTAAATAAAATTTCCAACACAACTGAAATGTTAATCTAAGCTGAACATCAGCACCTCAGGAACCCCGAAACAATGAAAAGGATAATATGAGGCTCATCACAATAACATTCTTCCATACCCCAAAAAAAAAAAAAAAAACATTCCACCATCAAATTAGCACCCAAGAGTTCAGTGGAAAAGACAAGCACAAGTAACTTTTAATCAAGGATGACAACCACAAAAGCTTGTGTTTTTTTTTGTTCTTTTTTCTTTTATGTTGTGTATATCAACATGTTGCTCCTGTAGTACAGTTTAAATTTTGCTACAATGTTTAGTTGGATTGTTTAGTTTGACCCTATACTTGAAGGTGACATGTTGTTGTTACCATATAACGTTTCCATGACACAACACTATCCTCTTTTATCATCAAAATGAACCTACAAATGTAGTTAACGAGTCATTGTGAATGTAATTAATGAATCATGATGTTATCCTACTAAAGATGGAAAGCTTCAAGAGAATGATGTCTGATCTGATTCTGATTATACCTGGTTGAAAGCGCCCCTTGTGCATATAAGACCACATGTCAATTCAAACAGGGTGCACATTCTTTTGCTTCAGGTTAATTGATGTGGAATTGTAGAACCTAAGCCAAAGAAATCTGCACTCTTTTGTGTACATGCGTACTTTTAATGTTTTACACGTGAAACAACACAAGCAGTTTTACATTATCTTTTTACAAAGCAACATTCAATTTACATTTCTCATGTATTGACTCTGTTATGATTTTGTTGGCTTTAATGTTTTCTTATTCTCTTGTTGACTAGTGATTGCTTTCCAATGGTGTGCTGGTTATTCTCCATCTTCAGGTGTTGGAGGGATTGGATCCAGTCCGTAAGAGACCTGGAATGTATATTGGCAGTACTGGACCTCGTGGTTTGCACCATTTGGTAATTATTAATACTCTTTCCATTTTTTTTACCATTGATTGGCTTCTCAATTTGTTTTCTTTGTGCCTAGGTATATGAAATATTGGATAATGCCATCGACGAAGCTCAAGCAGGCTATGCCTCAAAGATAGAAGTTGTTTTACATGAGGATAATTCTGTTAGCATCACAGATAATGGACGAGGGGTATGGCTGTAATATTTTCTAAATCATTTTTGTGAAGGATCTTTTCCAAATTGCATATTTTTAGAAAACAAATCGGTAAAGTACCTTTAGTTTTAAATGCATTTTGTTTTTATATACATAATCTTTTATGCACTTAAGTAGTATTGAGTATTTACATAACATGGATAATTGGAAAACATAGAAGGTCATAGTAAGAAAGTACATGGTATTACTACAAGGTGGTGTTTGAACCATATTGGAGGATAGCTGTCATGTTAAACTTAGCCAACTGTGTATTCAATCAAGCTGAAAGAATATTTATTCACTTGTATTTGTTTTTCTTCTTTTAATTGCTTTGTTCTTTTGTTTATATGTGCCCTCCATCCTGTAAATATATAGTTCATTTTTCATTGTTACATCTCTGTGCCTGCAGATTCCTATAGATTTGCATCCTGTTACGAAGAAGTCCTCCCTGGAGACTGTTTTAACGGTATTTTTTTTCCATATACTTCTTTGTACTTGTTTTATGTGCATGCATAAAGTATATCACATTTTGCCTGAGTATCTGTTGGCAATTTGTTCTAATATTCTGATCCAAATGCTTCTTGCATTAAAACCAATTTATTTGTTATGTTAGTACTATTTCCCAATTAAGTTGACTTTATAGTATTCTGTAATTTCCCCTAATCCTATTAATTATAAATTGATGTTTGATATCACATAATTCTCAAAGTACACAATCATTTATTCCACACTGTTTTAGTTTGTCTAATTATTATTATTATTTTGTTGATCATGGTTTTGTGATCCTTTGCATGTTAGATCAGATGCTGGGTAATGTCTAGAACATCTAGCTTGTTTATGCTGACTTGTCCAGTCGTCATTTGTAATTACTTAAAATGGCAGACCTTTATAGTAATTAATTGATGCCAACATATTTAAAAGACCTTTATGTTTTTTGTTGATAATGATTTTTTGTTTCTGTCTGTAAGAAATTCATTTCTACTACAATTCTTTTAAATAGTTTGGGAAGAATTGATTTAAGATTTGAATATATTTATTAAGTATTAGTTCAGGATAAAAAGATATGCATAAGTATTAGTTCAGGGTTAAGATTTAAATTATCCTTGTTGATAATCATGGGCCCACCAAATTGAAAACAAAAGAAGTGAGCAGTTCGTGAATTGAGTGTTAGGAACGAGAGACTTTGCATTAAAATAGTAGAAATAAAGAAACAACTTCAAACTACCAGTCAATCTTTGCTTATTCATACGTTATCTTTACATCTTTTCCCAATTTTTTTTTCTGGTTCCACAGTATGGATGATTGCTTCTTGTGTTAACCGTGCTTGATCGGGGTGCTGTATTCCAGCAAAGAAATGAAAATAGGGGAATTTTTAAAATTTTTTTTATCATAGTCTGTTTTCAGAACTTCTAAGTTTATGTTGTGCTTGCTTAAAAACAACTTTAAAATACGAGCGTTTGTCAACATTTCTTTCATACCATTCATATCGTATAGTTGCATCTTTCTTCATGTTTGCTGCATCCCTAGGGTGAACAAAAAAGGTTGTCTTTGTAGTAATATATGAAGGTGATCATGTAAAAGAATTAGTACATTAGAAGTTAGAGAAAGATGCTTTGAAATTTCAATGGCGACAACATCTTATTAATTCGATAGTATTGTGTTTGGTTGGTTAGGGGACATAACAGGGTTGAACGGAAGGCCTAAGAGAATCTGAACTAAGTTAGAAAATGGAATCTTACTGTGCCATGTAGCTTTTGATGGAAAATAAAGGTGGAAAAAGATTAAATAACCAACAATTCTGATTATAGATGATAAACAGAGAAGAGTCTTGGAAGTAGTTGGTTAAATGTTACCTCTTTATTTGACATTGTGGATAATTGGAGCTGAAAAGTATTTGGAGAAAGCAATAACTTTTTTCCACCTTTTGTTTATAAAGATACTCTATGGAGGTTGTCATGCAATGAATTGATGCCTCTAACTTTAAGGTTTGCTAAAATGGCAATTAATATATTTAACCTTATATGTACAACTTAAGCGTATTTGTGATATTTGTCCTCCTCAAATTTTGTTGATGGGCTCAAGACTCCAGGATATCATCAGCCTTTTGAAAAATCCAGCTGACATACCTACAAAACTTTTTGGTAGGTCCTACATGCAGGAGGCAAGTTTGGTGGTTCAAGCAGTGGTTACAGCGTCTCTGGAGGACTGCATGGTGTGGGTTTATCTGTTGTTAATGCGTTGTCTGAGGTATATATTGTCCTTTCATGGAAATTGTGTAATTTACTCAATTTTTTCTTGTGGTGTTTACGGATATACATTGATATTCTGATTCTTGCTATTCTTTTATTGACCCGCTCTTTTAATTAGTACTCATGTAGATAACTAGTACATGAACTTTTGAATTCAGCCTAATGGAGAATGGTCAGGACTGCATTTCAATATGGCTAAATTAAGAGAAATCTCATCTTTTTTGTTTCTTGTAATTTGTTCTTGATTTATTCTAGCTCCCAGCCTCCCATATTGTTTGCAATGTTCTAGTTTTGCATATTTTATTACTTTTTCTTTTTCATTTTCATCTCTTTGAAAAATAGGCCGGTACCCTTCAAGTTGCACACTAAAGGAATTTACATTTTCTGTGTCATATATTGTTGCGAGTTAGAGGAAAAAAATCTATATGCAGTGCTATATGAATTCAACATATATCTTATCTTTATGGTGAAAATCAAGGTTTAAAACATCAGTATCAATATCAATACTGCCGATGGTTTATAGTATCAGTATTGTCCATATTGACTGGTATCGGCAATATTGGCTTTAATATTTAGCAATATCACCGATTTTATGAGGTTAATATTGTCTCCAGTACCTCAAACCCGATAAAATATTACTGATAAAATATTGCTGATATGTGTTAGAATCGGCTGATATTTGAAACCTTGGTAAAAAAGTGTTAGTTAATGTCATTGTTATGAACTATATATTCCATCTTAAAGAAAATGAGTGCTTGGTTGACTTTTTTTCTTGGCGAAACTCTTCTTGCATCACATACTATATACCTTTCTAGATGAAGAAATAACAAAGCATTTGATGTTAATGTGAATCAGTGAATGATTGATTTAGGAGAAATGAGTCAGATGCATGACTACTAACCAAGTGCCCAATGATCAGTGAATGAGTTATGCATGTATGTGAGAAAGGAAGTGGTTCTATTAGTTTTCTTATCCTTTAGAAGCTTGCAAGATGGGACTATATGAAACTATATTGATCAAAGCTGCAGAATAGATAAAGGGTATTTTATAACCTAATATATTTTATAAGAGTCTAATTTCTTCTTCAATCCTCATTAATCAAACTTTGGACTGGAGTTGCACCAAACCTTTATTATGTATCTGAGAGTTTCATTTATGAGGGCCCCTAAAAAAAATCACCCTCTCAGTAAGCTACATGAAAGGGAAATCAAGATTAAAAATGTTCCATTGCTAGTAAAGAATATATTCCTTACTATAGGAGGAACCAAACAGGCATACCTTTTAGTAAGTAAATGCAAATTAGATCTATACTTTGTTATTATTCCTACAGAATAAATGCCCAAGGGTTGGACAACATCCAAATAACGACCATTAAGTAATCAGATTGAAGGTACCTGAATTCCAGTATGAAGTTTCTTATAGACACAAAAGACAGAAGGTAGATGCTGAACATAGTCACTAACACTAATATTCATTAACAATTCAATTTTGTTCCAGCATCATCAATTACATTATGAAATTAACTTAAAGAGGCATAAAAAAGGCTGCAAAGAATACATATAGAAGATGTCACTATTTTATACCAATCATTTTACTTCAGCTAAATCTTAAGCTTGCCGGGGAAAAAAGGGAGACTAAAAAGAGCCATTAATGAGATAAGTCTGGAGCTTATAGTAATTTATGTAAGAAGCTAGCTTCTATGGACGGAGAGGAAGATATATTGGTTTGGTAATATGAGAAAAACAAAGAGTAGAGGTCTAGGAAAGATTTAAATTTCTTAAGATTGAAGAATAAATTAAAGAAATATGGGGTTGTTTTCAGGAAATAGTTAAGGCGGAATCAAGTGATTTTTTGGAACTGCAAATATTGCGGAAATTAGGTTCACTGAATTGAAGGATAATTTAGGTAAAATGAAAGCTGGAAGAGGTGGATATCTTATTGAGGATTGGGTCATGGAAATGTTTAGGAGAAAGGGGTTTATCATGGCTAATTTGGTTATTCAACAGGATTAGAAAAGCTACCTTGTGAATGGTGGGAAGCACCACATTCATACCTAGTTATACGATAAAGGATATCTTCAAAGTTGTATAATCTATTGTTGAATTAATTTTATCAGCCACACATTAAAGTTCTACGAGAGAATAGTTGAGCAAATGTAAAGGAAAGAAATGATGGTGTCTCAAAATCAATTCTCTCTTATGCAAGGGAGGTTGATCATGGATGCCATTTACTTAGTAAGGCAATTAATGGAAACAATACATAGAGAAGAGGAGATTTTATGTATGGTTTGTATAAATTTAGAAAAGCTCATGAAAGGGTTCTAGGAAGATAACTGTGGAGAATCGCCTTGTATTGTTTGTAGTGATTTAGAAAAGCTCATGAAAGGGTTCTAGGAAGATAAATGTGGAGAATTGCTTGTGAATGGCGGAATAGCACCACTTTGGTGTTGATAGAGAGACGTACAAATTTGTACCAACTATGTTGGATTAAGTTTATGAGCTTTACAATGAAAGTTTGGAAGGAAAAATATTTGGCAAATGCTAAGAAACGATGATGGTGCCTGAAAATCCCTTTGGTCTTATACAAGGGTAGTTGATTATGAAAGACGTTTATTGCTAAGCGATCAATGGAGAGATCCAGAGAGAAGAAAAGAGATATTCACGGTTTTTCTTTGATTAAGAAATGGTTTATGTAAAAGTCCCAGTGAGATAATGTTTCGAGCTTTTAAAATGAAATAATTGTTTATATTAATGTGATTATAATTATATTAATATCTTTGTGGATATGTATATTCTAGTAGTAACTAGTGTTTAGAACAATTTGGGAGGGAGACAATCCATTCCTAATTGGAGGGAAGAGAAAACCATTTCCCGCAATTATAGCCTTATATTGAGGATTGACATTTGTCCATCTCATTGAGTTAGGGATAAACTTATTAGGCATATTGATGTAATACAAGAGGATCACAATCACCTTCAAATCAAAGAAATAGAAAATTAGGGTTTTGATAAGAAAATAAATAAGAGAAATTAGGATTTAAAAAATAGAGACAAGAACTGGATAGATTTTAGGCTTCACACTCTTACACCACGGGCTTCACACCCCTTACGCTGCAGGCTTCACACGCTAATATCAAGAACTCAAGAGTTTTGAAATTTTAAACTGGAAAATTTAATTCATTCACTATCTGCTGAATAAAAAGTATTGAGGCCTATTTATAGGCTTTATAAAAAGTCATTACTCGGATTTAACTGATGTGGTACTAAAACACAGTAAAAGCAACAACTAGACTCAAAAATAAACTAAGTAATAAAAGACAACTAGCATTTGTGTGATGTTCTCATCATTTCCTCCGGGGTGGGAAAAAACTCGACTCTGTCGAGTCAGGCCTCTCCTCACAAAGCACCTCAATCGAGGCATGGTGGTGGTCGAAGAATCAACACTAGTGCATCACATCAAGACCAAGGTGGTGGAGGTGGAACTGGTTCCCGTGACAGACCGACCACAGTCAAGGGTAGCTCGAGTAAGATACATGTAATATAACAAGTCAACTCAACTCCACTGAAATCTAACCCACATATTAAAGTGCCAATCTTCTGTGAAACTTTCTCCTGTAGAAATGTCTGTAAAAGATCATACTTATCACGCGATCTCAAGAATAATGAGGCCCTCATAGCTGCCAAAAATGGTACTAGTTCCATGGCAGGCTCTGCTGGAAGATTTACAAGGCCTCAATAGGAAGCTATTCAACTTCTGTGGGCTGCGAGAAAATCTCTTTTTTGCAGTGACACTAGCTCATCAATAACTTCTCTCTGGTGCAACATCAATTTCTGGCTCTGGTTCTGAATCTTTAACTGCTATGCTGTCTAGAATCTTCCCTATGCCAGTTAGGATCTCCTTATATTCAACAATTAAATCGCTGAATTGTGGCCTCTCGAGGTATGGAGCATACCGGGTACGGAGAAGATCTTGTAAGATAAACCAATCTAGAAAGTCAATATGACTGTCTTTCCACCACCAGTAAGCTTCCCCAACCAGTCTCATTTGGGTATAACGGTACTTCGGTTCAGATGTCAGGGGAAATAACTGAACAATTCTTCAAGATGATTTTCCCACTCGTATCTGTAACGATCATGAGAACCCCGAAAATGCAGGACAACTGTATACATATCCCGTTTCACCTCATCAGCATCAGTATTTATATAACTTCCACTAAAGTGAAATCTTATAGAGTTAAAATCAAAATTTTAGTGAAAGAAACTAAGAAATTACCCCAAAGAATTATTGTTGTTCTGCTGCAAGAACAATATGGCTCCGAACAGAGGCTTGTGGAGGTCAGATATTTTCAAAAATCGGATGTAAAAATCGGACTGTAAATATACATATCTTCTTGTCTTAAATCGCATCTCAATAAGACAATATATGCATAAATTATATACATCTACATAAAACATCATACTTATATGTTTAAGATATACTTAACTCGATAACTTGCATTAAGCCTATGAATCCATAATCACTACCCAAGTGTAGAATCTTCACAAATGTCACATTGCCACATCGCTCGAATTACCCAAATGCCTAATCTAGAAATTGGGTGTAAAACGCTATATCGGGTCCAAAATCGCCGAAATTGCGGCCGATATATTAGGTCCATGCCTATTTATCGGCGATTTTGGGTGAAAATCGCTATATCGGTTTAGATGTGCCAAATCTTTGCGACTAGGTGCCGTAAACGCAATATCGGCGCAATATCAGGGTTATATCGGGGATATTTAGAATACTGCTCAGGCGGTGGTGAAGAGGTCGGCGAGGACCTGGGTTCGTCGATGAGGGCATAGAGGTGGTAGGATGGATGCGGTGGAAGATGGTGGCGTGTTTGGGTCTTTTGATGGAGGATGATGATGATGGATGGTAGATGGGAAAGGAAGATGGTGGAGATGATGGGGAAGATGGTGTGGAGAGATTCGGAGTTGGTGGGGAGAGAGGCAGGCGACAGGAGATCTGGAGGTGGCGGTGGCGGAGTGGGTTTCGATGGAGATGATGATGATGGAGGATGTTGAATGATGGAGGGTGATGTGGAGGGGAGATGGGAAAGAAAGAGATGAGGGAGATGGTGGGAAGATGATGGAGATGGTGTTGGTGGCGGCGACCGGTCTCGTTGTGGACGAAGACGGAGATGGAGAGGACAAAGACGAAGGAGAAAATGAACAATGTAATTGGAACAATGTTTTTTTAATTTTCGACTAGATTTTCAGTCGAATTTGAACACTATCTTTTTTTTGTTTTTTGGAACAGATTTGGATTTTGTTCTAGATTTAGGATTTCAGATTTAGAACTGGGGTTTGAGAGAGGGACTAAGATTTGAAGAAAAGAGAATTTTTTTGAAGAGGATTGGAACCAAGAGCTCTGGTACCAAACTGATGTAATACGAAAAGATCGCAATCACCTTCAAATCAAAGAAATAGGAAACTAGAGGTTTGACAAGAAAATAAATAAGAAAAATTAGGGTTTAAAAAATAGAGATAAGAACTGAATAGATCTTGGGCTTCACATCCCTTGCACTATGGGCGTCACACCACGGTGGGGGTTCTCACCCCAATCTCAAGAACTCAAGAGCTCTGAAATTTGATACTGAGAAATTTAATTCATTCATTGTCTACTGAATAAAAAGTATTGAGGCCTATTTATAGGCTTTACAAAAGGACACTACTCGGATATAACCGATGTGATACTAAAACACAATAAAAGTAATCAAAAATAAACCAAGGCAATAAAAGACAACTAGCACTTGTGTGATGTCCTCATCACATATTCTGGTTCAAGTTTCATGGTGCATTCTATTTTCATATGATATGTATTAGTTGTTGAGACGAAAGAAAGAATAATTCCTTAGTGGAAAGGTGAGAGAATCTTTAGGCTTTTAATGGTCTAGAATGAGTAGGTGGAAATGGAAATTGTGCAAATGTTACTTCAGCCAAACTACGAGAAAGAAATATGGATATAGTGAAATAGTTACCTAGGACAAATCAATTTCACTACTTAAGATCAGTAATTCACCACTTAAGATCAGTAATTCACCATGGTGATGGATTGAAGAGGATGTTATTCGTAGAATCAAGGTAGGAAGGTTGAAATGCAGAAGTGCTACTGGAGTATCATGCAATTATTGAATATCTATAAAAATGCATGGAAATTTTTTATTACGAGTATAAGATTAGGTTACTAGCCAATGCTTTATAGATCATAATGTTGGGCAAATAAGAAACGTCCCAAAAAAATGAGTGCAACTGAAATAACATTATCTGGATGGATGAGTCACAATGTTGTGAAAAGTGGAAGTCGGAGAGCGGGCTTCCTCTAGCGGTGTTTTGAGAAGTGGTTATGGCACCAGCCTAGGCTGCCTCTTAGGTGGATGCAATCACCCAGGAAGTTGTGCTTGTAGATTAAGTGTTGCCAGAAGAAAGAAAATGGGACAAAGTTTGACCTGTGCCACATACTCGTTGGTAGTGGAAAAAGAATTTTTTTTTTTTTTTTTTTTGGGGGGGGGGGGGTTGGGGGTGGGGGTTCAATGCTTTAACCTGTTCAATAAAAGCGGGTCAGGTTTGGAGTCTTTGGACCACTTCCTTTCACTTAACCCGTAGAGTTGAAGAGTGAGCTAATATACTTTGCGTCAAGGAAAGATACTCCTCCGATGGCACAATATAGGCTGAAGAGGCAAATAGAATTGGGAGGAAAAAAATATAGTAGTTGAAATATTTCTCTTATTTGAAATGTGTCTTTTAACAAATATAATATGATTCATCATAAATCATAGTGTTCTGAACTTTTATCAGAACTTTCCAAGTTTGTGCCCCCACTTTTTTTGGATTTGAAACTTCTCACCTTGCCTGAACAATTCACATAGCCCAAACTTTTGATTATCTTAGCGTTGTAACCGTTTCTTCATGACATCCTCTAGTTGACATACACCTTACCTTCATCCTTCAATAAGAAAGTGCCACTCAATTAACATTACCACCCTTGCTGCTATAGACCTATTGTATTAGCAATCTAAATTATATCTGCTCATATAACTCATTTATTGATCAAATCCATATTCATTAGTGCACAAGTCCTTTATGCTGCTTTATTTTAATATATTTGCGAATCTGTAAGCCATCTGGTACCTTTTTTTGCCCAAATTTGTATTCATTGGCATGACATGGCTCTGGAGATTTGAACATTAGAATTTTTTTTTTTTTTGATTCAACGTGTTCTGTGCTTTGGAACTTCCACATAATGTTATCTCATATCCAGTGTTTTAAAAACTGCTAGGCGGTTCTAGAGCTGCATAGACCACTTAGCCAAATGCCTAACTCAAGTGGTTTGAGGGCTCTGCTTAAGTGCCCACATAGGCTGTTTTTCACAACACTGTTCACATCTTTTCTTGGTTTGAGGTTTTTTAGTGGATCAACCAATTCATCTTACAATGCGCAGAAGTTGGAAGTGACAGTTTGGCGTGATGGCAAGGAATACCGTCAAAACTATACTCGCGGTAAGCCAATGACGACTCTGACATGTAGTCTGCTGTCAGATGAATCAAGTGCTCATCAGGGGACACGTATCAGATTTTGGCCTGATAAAGAAGGTTTTCCCCCTTTTTTCTTATTTACTTTCTGAAACAAAGTAATGAGAGTTTGTTATCATTACTGCATAACTTCCTTGACATTTTCCTGATGATAATTGTTTTCCTCAATGTAGTCTTCACTACTTCCATCATGTTCGACTTCAACACAATTGCTGGGCGTATCAGGGAACTTGCTTTCTTAAATCCTGAGGTACAGAGTAGTTTCAATGAGTTTCAATGTGCCGCATTCCTGTGACATATTGTTGCTTAATTATTACGTCGAGCTAGCTTAAAAACTACCAAGACTATTATGCAATAGTTCAAAGTTATGGTGGTAGCGTTTATGTTCCCTTCACACAGATAAATTCATTGTAGAATTTATTTACTGATTGGCGATTAAAGTTCCAGTTTATCGCCTATTATTTGTTCTTCTACTTTCAGATATGATATATTGAGTATGAATGAGCTTGCAACAAGTTTTTTTTTTACATTAAGTAGAAATTTCTACAATTTAATTCATTTGTATTCCTTGAAGCCCCTTGAGTTGAGCAATTTAACGGATGAGTATTTGAATTAATGTTTTTTACACATACCCCTCAAGTTTTCTCTATTTAGGAAAAAAATACCCCTCAAATCTTTGATGTTGCCAATTTACCTCTCAAATCTTCTGGGTCTCAATATTTTAGCCGTGTTATATATTGTACAAAAATTGTTTTGTCTATTATGCCCCCTCCTTTTTTGTTAATTATTATTATCTGTTTCATCTTGATCCAACCTGAATCGTCCCCCAACCCAAAATTCTTCTCCCAATTTCATTCTTCTGTTTTATTTTTCTTCTCTCCCCACACTCTCCCCTTCTTAAACCTAATATTCCTCAAAAATTTCTCCCAAATCTCACATAAAAAATTCTTATTTTTTTTAAAAATTTCCCAAGGGGCGTCCATGTAAATAAACAGGCTTCTCAGGGGATGTCAATGTGGTTGGTGGTCTGGATGTTGATATGGTGTTGATGATGAAGGAAATGAGGATGGGTTTAATTCTAAGAGTCACTTTGATTTAGAGAGTGACAATAAAAAAAGGAAAATAATTTTCATACTCATGGGTCTTACCCACTAGCATATCCAACACTAAAGCACATGTACCCTCCTAAATATCACCAATATTGAGGTCATATGGATCCTACTTGCTTTAGGTGTTGGGTATGACAATGGGTAAGCCAAAAAGTGGATATGAAAAGTATTACTTAAAAAAAAAGAAGTTAGATTTTGAAAAGGAATTTTTTTTGTTTTCGTGATGTACTTTTATTGAGAGTTTAATTTGAGAGAGACGTGGAAGAGGAAGAGGTAGATGGGTTGTTGGGTTAAGATGGAAAGGGTTTAATCGTTTAAATGCGGACAACTTAGCTATTTTTTTAAAAATTAGGCAAGTTAATAGAATCATATAGGAATATTCCGTGGTTTTAAATTCAGAATCAGTATTAGTATTGGTCGATGATTTTTAGTATCAATATCGTCAATATCGGTCGTCAATATCAGCAACATCGACCATATTGGCAATATTGGCCCCGATGTTGGCCAATATTATATGGTTAATATTGTATTAGTTACCTCGAAACTTGTATGATAAGTCAAAATCAACCGATATCTGAAACTATGGAATATTCTCTTTTATTCTAAAAGAGTGATAGAGGAGGGGTAAATTTTAAGATCTTGGAGATTTGGAGGGTAAAGTAGCAATATGAATGATTTTGGGAGTATTTTTCAAATAGAAAAGATTTTAGGGGTATATAGCTAAAATATCCCAGCCTAGTTCATTTATTAAGGGGTGGGAGTGGGTTGTGGGGAGTCCTAGGTTCAAGTCCCGGCTATCTATGTTCAAAAAAATAAATAATCCTTGAATTAATTCTATGATGGTAAAACTTCTTTTCTTCAAATATGCTTAGGAGAAATCGAGAGAATTTTCTGACTTTAGAAAATTCGAGGGGATGACTTGAAATATTGGAACAGTCTCACTCATTGAAAAATTTAATGAAGACCATTAAATTTCAGGCTAAGCTCTTAAATATCATAATAACTTTCTTTTTTAAAACTTCAAAATATGCCCAAATTCTTTTTCATCATATGAAAAGTTGGCACTATCATTCTTTCTTTTTCTTTTCTTTTGTTTTCCTGAAATGTCTTAATTGGAAATGTTAATAAATAAACACGAATTTATGCTAAGATTGTGGACATATTTTAGAATTCGTGGACTTGACAAGTTCTTGAGTAACTTGGGCTTCTTTATGGACACAGCTTTTCTTCTAGTCTTGATAGTTTATTTCAAGGAGATGTTCATGCTTAGATTTGCAACCGCTTACTATAATTGTTAAAATGTTAACTGCGACGGAGAATGTCTGATACTAGTTCTGCCAATATGTTAGTCCTTTTGTTGCGCTTGTGGGAAACTATAACTGTTTGGCAATATATTATTCTGCCATCACATTTTTGTAAGCACCAGTTTTCTGCTCTACATATTGCATTAGATTATTACGGAAGCATGACAATCACTGTTATGGCTCAAATGCTCTACACATTGCATTAGATTATTACCAAAGCATACCAACATTTTCTACTTATTGGATTCCATGGATCTTAACTTATCAACATCAGATATGTAGTAATACAGGTACGTGTTATGTTGCAAATTTTGGCATGTCAGCTACAGCGAGGAACTTTTCTTTTCTTTTTTTCCTTTCTTTTTCTTTTCTTTTATGACTTAGGGTGCTTTTGATGTGAAAAAAGCCACAAAAATTAATTGATTTTAGCTAACATGATTTCTTCAAAAGAAGTGTTGCTTTATAAGTTATGCATGCTGGTTACGTTACCACTAGGGTTCTTTTAGGAATAGTTGAATTGGTGGAGCAAGAGGTCATCATATGGGTTATAAAGGCGATGTACATTTTTGGGCTTATCAGTTTCAGTACTTATGTTGATCTATAGAGCACTACTACATGTACTTTTTTGAGTACCCATCTGAGTACCTTCGAAAGAGAACTAGGGGGGTCTTTGCAAATTGACAGAAAATTTGCAAAAGCCCCTGTGACAACCATCTTGAGATTTGTGTGAGTACTCAAATAAGTACTCAAAAAGTACTTGAAACATTTCTCCTGTAAGTATCAAATGTGATTGGTATTGAAATATGCACTTGTGGCACCAATCCTTTATCTTTCATTTCTTGTTCTCGCAAATATCCTTTTCTTGGTACTTGCTTTTTTGATTGGTTAATCCTTATTGTGGCCACAACTCAAATATTTTATTTTATGATTTTGTGTTACAGCTCACAATTACATTGAAAAAAGAAGAAGGAGATTCAAAGACACAGTACAATGAGTACTGTTATGCGGTGGTTTGCTTGAGTATGTGAAATGGTTAAATACTGATAAGGTACTCTTCACGCAGTGGAGTTGAAAATTCTGCTTCCTTTTTCCATCCATTTTCTTTTAAAAAATTTCAAATTCAGTATCTCATTCAATACACAAATTATTTGCAAGTATGATAAGACTTTTGGATGTTAAAAACCCTGTTTTACCCCCAGAAACTTCTACTTGTAGTATAACACCAAATATTAGTTCAAGGCAAAGCCCTTATTTTGTTTTATGAATAATATACATTTTGCAAATGTGAAAACCTATTAATGGATAGATTGCATAATGGAAAACTTCTGTCATCATTTCTAAAACTCCCCTTTTCATCTTATTCTATAAAACTATCCATCATTTTGCTGGTCCCTCCTTCCAAATTATTTAATTTTTTCCATTGAATTGCAGTATGCCTCCATCAGAAAGTTCCCTTTTCATCTTGCTGCTCCCTCCATCCAAATTTTCCTTTTTCATCTTGCTGTTCCCTTCATCCAAATATACCTATTAAAATTAGATGATAGGGGATACGTGACAAGCAAGGTTCGAAATCTCGGAATCAATATCAGAATCGTCCGATAGTTATTAGTATCAAAATCGGGCTAATTAGTCGAATCGGTCATTTCGTCTCGGTGATATCAGAATTGTTAAAACGTTTTTTTAAATATAACTAAAAATATGAAAAAAATTAATAGTTTGAAGCATTTTGACATATTTTTTTTGAATAATTTATAGAATTTGAATCATATTTGGAAAAAAACATTACAATTATAATTATAATACAAAGCAGCAAGCACAAATACTTGACAATATAATTATAATTGGCAACCATTTTGTATAATTTTTACTTTATTTTTTTAACAAGTTAAGTATGAACAATTAATCTAACAAACAAATATACAATTAATCTAAGAAACTAATTATATTATAACAAATTATATTAATGACAATCATTTTATAGTAATATCAAACTTTTTCTAAAATCTATTAATGGCAACAATTTTCTAGTTAATTTCCTACTTTTTCCGAAGTTTCCTAAAATTATTTAGTCTAACAAACAAATATATAATTAATCTAACTAATTATATTATAAAAAAGTATATTGATGACAACCATTTTATAGTTAATTTCGAACTTTTTTAAAATATATTAATGGCAACAATTTTCTAGTTAATTTCTCACCTTTTCCAAAGTTTCCTAAACTCAATTAGTCTAACAAACAAATATATAATTAATCTAACAAACTAATTATATTATAACATATTATATTAACGACAACTGTTTTATTGTTCATTTCAAACTTTTTCTAAAATATATTATTGGCAACAATTTTCTAGTTAATCTCTAACTTTTCCAAAATTTCTAAAATTAATTAATCTAAAAACAAATATATAATTAATCTAATAAATATATAAACTATTCTAACTTAATCTAGTTTGTGCAATTTACCCCAAATTGACATTGAGCCTAACTTACATGGGCTTCAGCCCAAGTTAAACTAAAAAGACATAAAAATTTAGGTAAACTAAATGGGCCTGAGAAGACATGTAAGTTTAAGTAGACTCAATGGGCATGAGAAGAAATGGAAATACAATTTAGACTTAGATTTAGATCTTAGTCCCAATCCCCCAATCTTCCTTTCTCCTCTCTTCCCAACCGACCTTTTTCTTCTCGCGATGAGAAGCTCGAGATAACTTCTTCGAGCGACAGAAATCGCGGAGATTGCTTCTTCGATCGACGATGACTTCTTTAAGTGACAGAAATCGCGGTGACTACTTCTTCGACTGACGAAGACTTCTTTAACCAATGAGGACGACTACTCCCCTCGAACTATGACGATGAAGGCTCCGATCCTCACACGAGACCCAACAAATCCTCGTTCTCCGTCTTCGATCTCTGCTATAGGAGTGACGACCTCGTCGACGACTCTTCTCTTCGATCCCGCCGGTGACAACACCCGATCTCGCTTGGAATCAGCCGGAATCGGCTTTTCCAGTCTGATTCTGAAGCGTTCTCACCAATAACGATTTCAGCAGTCCGATTTTGACTTGTTGATTCCTCATACCATGGTGACAAGTGTCTCAGACATTATTGGATTTGATGAATACATTTGAAACTCGATTGATTGCTCTGTGCAGAAACAAGAAGTGACTTATGAAGTGGGTTAGTGGGAAAAAGATCCGACCAGCCTAGGTCAGTTGTAGTTTTTGTGGGTTCAAAGATATACTTGTGTCTGTAATATTTTAAATTTTTAAGCGACAGTTTAAAGTTTTTGATGGGTCATAATGTTTGTCTCTCAGTGCTCAAATTAGAACTAACTATTGACTTCTTTCTTGGCAATTGGTATAGGACCTGTTTGGTTGTCGTAACTGGTCGTAATTCGTAAGTTGTAATTAGTAAAGTCTTTTACAGTTGTAATGAGTTACATGTATATAAGTTTTATGATGTTTGGTTGGTAATATAAAGTTATAAGTGGAAAAGTGTATTGTGTTTTACGATATTTGGTTGTCGTAATGTGTAAGTCATAAGTGAAAAAGTGTATTGTGTTTTACGATATTTGGTTGTCGTAATGTGTAAGTCGTAAGTGAAAAAGTTGACCACAAAATTAACTATTTGGTGATTTAAAAGTTTTAATATTGCAAATAAATATTAAAAATGCTAAATATTAAAAAAATTTAATATTAACATAAAAAAATAATACAAATTTGCATGACCACAAAATTAACTGTAATTGGGCTGTAAGTGAGTGGTAATTGGGTTGCAAGTGAGTGATAATTGGATTGTGTAAGCCTTTTACGAATTACGGTCCAAACAAACGCCGTAATTGTAACTGGGTTGTAAGTCATTTACGATTTACGGACTTTTACGCGAAACAAACGGCCCCATAATGGAAACCGTACCATTCATTAGAAGCATTTGATCATAATTTTTTACTTCCAATATTGAGCAGTGGTTCAGAAATCAACCCAAGGGGTGTTCTAAAACACCATTCATGAAAAGAGAGCAGTATCTTCTTTCCTAATAATAAGATTCCCATGTCACATTTATCAGCATTATAGGCTTCTGAAGACATGATTGACCTTGGAGGAGCTAGGTTTTCATCATTTTCTGACAGAATAAATTCCTGTAATCATTGCACTTTCTTATGTCTTCCTTTGTGAAACTTTGCACCATCCCCTTATATTCAGCTCGCACTCTATCCATGTGTATTATTTAATGTTAATTGCTTTCTTACTAGATCCATGTGCATTCCGAGGAAACGGTTTTACTATTGCATTGTTTCACGTATGTAGCTTTAATGAAGATGACAAAAGCAGAAAGTTCTTAGAATGTTTAAATTGACAACTATTTAAATTTCTTTTTTGCTTTCACATCATTTTAAGTAAATAGTTTAACTTGTCAACTATTTAAATTCATCTAGGATGATACTATTATACCCTTAAAAGTCATCCAAAAGTGAGAGTGGACTTTTAAATGTGATTAAATGTTTGTTCAATAAGCAGTGATATCTCCGACTTGACAACATTTTTCCTCTGACCTAAACTTGTAGTGGAGCTCATGTTCATATATAACTAACTTTAAGCCTTTCAATAGTTCAAAGTGAAGAAGAAAGCTAAACGATAATTGAAAATTTGTCATTTTCTGTCCCCTAAGAAAGCTCAAAATGACATGGTCATTTTTTTTTCTTCATGAAATCGTATCGGTGGTATGGAGTCCAAAATTGATATATTGGCCATATCGGCCAATATTTAGAACCATGCTCTAATTTTATTAATACACTGAGCACGCTGTGCCTATTTATTTGAACTTTTTACTCGATACCTGGAAGAGAGTTGGAGCTTTAACTATACCTAAAGAAATAGCTATGGAATAATTTGATCTTTTAAGATGTGTATGGGAGGAAGTCAATGAACAAGGAGATATATTACTACTCATGAGGATATTAAACTCAAACAAGAAGCATATCAAATGTATAATTTGTGCTATGAATTTTTTGTTCATTTATACCCTCACATTGAAGCAATGCCTATTTTGTAATAACAATCTTTTACCTTACTTACTTGTACATATAAGTTAGATTGTATTTTTCAATAGCCTATCTATTTAGATACTATTTCATCACTTAATGTGTTATGCAATATTTTGTTGCATGATGATAAAAAGTCTATCAATTATTTCAAAAAACATGTCAAAACATTGCTAATTATCTTAACAGTTTTTAAATAAACTATTTATAAAATTGTTAAAGAAGCGATCAATACAACCGTGATGAAACATTTGATATTCTCGATGTGATATCATGAACCTTTGGCCAATAATACCGGTTCTGCGATTTAAAACCTTGATCATGGTTTCTGACTCATATCCTCAAAATTTGAATGCGATTTAATAAGATTTTAGTATTGAATAATGTAGTTTAGAAGAGGAATAATGGGAGAATAGGAGCTGCACTTTTTTTTTGTAAAATGGTGGGAAAGCTGCACTTGTTAACATGCCGTATGTAATTAATCCACATATTTAATAACTGAACATATGATATACACATTTTACATTATCTTCCATGTCCATAACTTATCTTTTACAAACTTAAATTGCAAATTTACATAAAAATGTAACTGCATAAATTTTCCTTTTGTGTGTTCTTGTAATCTGATTTGGTAGTCGAGCCTTATTCTTGACAGCTGTCTAAACCAACTCAGTAGCAGTCTCCCCATGTGGCAGTTCCTACTAGTAGTTTGTACAAATTATCATAGGAACTTTAAGTAGACAGAAATATGTTCACATCCACCTTCTTTGATTATAAAGGATACTTTCTAGGCCAGTAGTTTTATCATGGACTAATAGATATTATTATTTCAGGTTTTTCCATCCCAACTTCAAGCAAAATGCTGCTCTCTAACATCTACTCTCGTGCTTCTTGCAGATTACTTAAGCAACTCAATGAAAATTACAAGAAAATGCAAGAAAATTGGATCACTTAAATGGCTTTCTGACTAGGAAGCACGAGCACTTCAAATGTTGAGCCGTGTCGGACAAGTGTCTTGCGTGTTGGACACACTGATCGACACGATTCTTCTATTTTTTTATGTACTTTCTAAAATTCGTTACATGGCTGGATGTCGTGCCATATAGTGCCCATGTCGGCATGTCCTTGTCCGTGTCCGTGTAACATAGCTTTATGTTACGAAATTTAAAAATAGTTTAAAAACCATTAATAAAAATATTAGGTAGTATAATAGAGGTAAGTTTGCATATTTATTTGCTGACTCCTAATAAAAAATTGGACGCGTTCCTGTTGTGGGATATAAAATAAGTAGAAAGTGGTCAATAGAAATATTAGGTAGTAGAGTAGACCCTATGGTTGAATATTCATTTATTAATCCTAATAAGATGCACTAGAGTTTATTCTTTTTGAAGCCTCTTTTATGGTGTCATGTTTTCTAAAAAAATCCCAAGATCATATAAACTAGATCATGCCTTTACTATAGCAATTCATATCCCCTACTCAAAGTGAGCGCTGGGGTGTTTTTCTCTTTTCTGTTTCGGTAAATGTGAAATCCTTTACAACCTATTATTTGATCCTTGCATCTCTTCTTGACTGTAGAGCAAACTAGAGAGTAATCAACTTCACAATGGAAATATAGGTATTCAAAAAGATAAAGAGAAAGTAATGAAGTTTTGGTCTTCCTTGTGCACTTCAGTTAGAAAAACGTGTCAAACCGATATGCAGGAAGTAATGGTGATAGGAAGAATTGATGATATTGAGATCTTCAGCATGTTTATGCAACATGAGAAGTTAGTTATACATTTACATTTAGTTTCTTGGTCCTACCGGTAGTCTGCTTAACTTCCATATGGTTGAATAGTGTGGTTTAAGCCCTGTTTTTAATATTGATTGAGTCGACCGAGATATCATCCGATATCTCTTTTGTGCATGCTGCCGATACGATATGGAGAAATCGTTCGCCATATCGTTTGCAGCAAAAACAGCCGATATTTGAAAAATCGGCCGATAATTGCCCGATATCAGCCGATAAATCACCCGATATATCTCCCGATATGAAATAACTTATTTATTGCACGACTACGTGCAATGTACATTATTTTTACTTTTTTTGCATGCATATTACATCATTTTATTAGATAGATGATATCTATGACACTAAATCAACTTTTAGTTATCCGTATTCCATTATATATTGTGTCCGATATGAACGCCCGATATGCGCGCGTATTCCCGATATCTCCCTCGATATCCGATATTTGATATGAAAACCCCTCATCCGATACGACCCCAATATCCGATATTTAGAACCTAGGGTTTAAGCATTTATGTACTGTTGTTTTGGTGCTCCAAACATCATATGCTTTAAGTAATATAGGAAAATAAATTTCTTTAATCTGGTTGATTTTTGTTTAATATGTTATTGTCATGCCCCACAACTATAATACTCATAAAAAGGGGTACACGACGAGAGCCGACGACGTATTTTCAAAACAAATACATACATTAATTTAAATAACAAAGTTTATCAATCATGGCAGCTAAAAGATATCAAGTACATAATGTCACCAAAGGTCCCACTTATTACAACATAATAAAATAGAGAAAAGAACCATAAAGTCTCTCACATAATGAGAATAAAATCCGCCTCCTGGAGATCAGCGATGTGCTCGAAGTACTTCTGGTCTGGTGGAGTCCCTGGATCAGAAGCTGAGCAAACAAACTAAGGGTCATCAATAGCGACCTAAGTGAGTGATAAAATGAGGGAGTAAAAGAATACGCTAAAATAGTAGCCACATGCACAATTACATATAGTATGCTAATACTCGGTATACTAAATCATATTAAAAGTACAGTAACATTTATTACATGGTTACATAACAACATGATTAAAAATCCAACAAGGTCATGTTATAAAGTTTTATCATACTATATTTATTGTTAAAGGTCTAGTTACTTGAAATTGATAGTATGGTGTAGATATTAGGATTTGGTATAGGGGAACATGAGTTCGAGTCTTGGCATAAACAAATTAAACACACACATTTTTTTATTTTAATTAATTTTTATTTTATTTTATTTTAGGTATTACACAACAAGAATATTACAGTTATGCTTTTGCATCAAAGAGCAAACAAAAAATCTGTTTCCTTCTGAACCTATTAGCCTTCATCTTATTAAAAGTTTAGCTATTTTCTTTTGTTATATATGTTTTAGCATGGCTTGTATCTTTCACTTCTTGATGATGATAAATTGGTATATTCTGCAGAAACCACTTCATGACACTCTAGGTTTCAGAAAAGAAACTGATGGAGTTACAGTTGATGTGGCCCTTCAATGGTATAGTATACCTCTATACTGTCCCCATCTTCAAGCTTTAACTTTGTCCTTGTAACTTATGACATGCATGCAGTTGATACATGGTCTTCTTTTGTGATGCTTCTTTCTAGCAATTTTTGTGTACTGCAATTTATTTTCTTTGTTGATTTTTTTATAATGTCACTTTTCTGTGCAATACTAAATTTCATTCATCATGAAACTCTGTATCAGCCTATGTAAATGAGAGGTATGTATTATTACAAACTGAGATGTACTACATATATAAATTGTCATCTCTAACAGGTGTTCAGATTCATATTCGGATACAATGCTGGGATATGCTAATAGCATCCGCACAGTTGATGGTGGGACTCATATAGATGGGATGAAGGCCTCGTTAACCAGAACAATTAACAACCTTGGAAAGAAGTCCAAGATTATCAAGGTGCATCATAACCGTTAGTGTAAGAGGAGTGGATTTGTGATTAATCAACAAAATTACAGTATTTCTGTGTGCCCTCTTTTAAAATAAAAAAACTTTACTCATCATTAAATCATATTCTTTACAGTAAATGATAAAACTAAATATTCAGAAAGTCGAGGGAATAATGGAACATATAATCCCCCCCCCCCCCCCCCCCCCCCCTCTTCCAAGTATCCTAACAAATGCCAAACATTTTACATTCATCTCTTCTGATGTTCCATTCTTAATTCCTAGCCTACTTGAAAAACATATCAGTAAATTTCTTTGAAAAAAGTTTTGATACCTAAATAGCCAAATGCAGTACTATCTATCCTTTTGAGTCTTATGTTCATTATTCAAGTATAATTTCATCCAGGGACATTGCATAAGAAGAATATGTTAGACCTCATTGATTGATTATTTTCCCATTTACTTTCTTGAGGTTATCCTCCCAAAGATTTGAGATATAATCTCTGTTGTTATTATGCTGTGATGGTAGCTATTTAGTTATTACTCTCCTCCCATGAGTAATAGAGAGTCTCCTGTTGATTTCCCTGGTCTGTCTTTAAACTTCCTCGGAACCGGGAACCCACTTCGTACCTTTCAACTAGTATTTAACTTGTGTCGACCGACTCATCTTGTTTTTATATCAGAACAGTTCATCAGGAATGTAGTTATATTCTAATTAGTAAGATATACCTTTTCCCTTTGTCGATCATGCTTCTGTTTCCATATTTCATTTGGGTGCCTGCTTGGTTCGGCAGCAGGGCACCATTCTACAAGATACCAAAGCCATCCTTTCTATTTACTTGCCATAATTTGTTATCTGATAGGTTGTCTGTTTTAGGAAACACTGTAGCTAGTTAATCATTTCTCATTGCATTTGGTTAAGTTGTACTTGTAACATGTCTCGCCAGGACCTCTCCAGTCAACATGATGTGTGTTCTTATTTGAGGGTACTTTAGGACTCTCTCTTGGAATCCATATGGTGCAAATTTCTAAGATTCTTTTAAAGATTCTTGAATGCATAGTTGTTAATATTTTAAACTTGACACATTATGTGCTTATTTTTTTTTTGTGAATTTCTTTCTTGTGGGACCAGATCTGTCTTCTTTTGTATAGAGAAAATGATAACATAAACCATATTATATTGAAATATGCAATCTTGGCAGTCTACTATTTTGTTAATTCATCTTTTTCTTAAAATTATTTTATTTTTATCTGAACCAAATCAATAATTTTAGGAGAAAGATATAAGCTTAAGTGGTGAGCATGTAAGAGAAGGATTGACGTGCGTCATCTCAGTCAAGGTTCCAAACCAGAGTTTGAAGGACAAACAAAGGTGATATACATCTCTCTGATAAATAGTTGATGCTTACCTATTCTTTGCACTGCAAGAAGAAACATCTGTCATTTCATACAATAATTCACATTTTAGCTCACATGTATTTGTCTTTTACGGTGCAGACAAGATTGGGAAACCCAGAAGTTCGAAAAATAGTTGAACAATGTGTACAGGAGCATCTCACCGAATACTTGGAGTTGCACCCAGACGCACTAGATGCTATTCTCTCTAAATCTCTTAATGCTCTCAAGGTAATTGTTCATATCATTTATCTGATATATCATTTGTTAGTTGTGCCCCATTAGAACTTTCACATCAGTATTATTTCTTTTCATTGCTTTATGCTCCTAAAGTTGTCTCTATGGATGCTTTCTGTTTTCTACTCTGGCTATGGACATTTTTTTTAAATTCATTTTCCAGGGGAATCATGCTTGTGAAGCATACAGGCAAATTGTAAATTTTCTTTTGTATGAAGTGACATCCCATGTAGTCTATTTGTTATTAGGTTAATGCTGTTTGTAAAGTTATCAAGGATATATAAACATTGTTAGAATTTTATTCCTCTTTAGGCGGCTATGGCAGCCAAACGAGCTAGAGAACTTGTGAGAACAAAAAGTGTCCTAAAATCTTCTTCTCTTCCTGGAAAGCTTGCCGATTGTTCCGCTACAAATCCTGAAGAATCTGGTAATTTCGTGTCTTTGCCATATGTACCTTACAATGCCTTAAAATTTTAATACTGCATTTAGTTTTTGTTTTCATCCATGTAGATGCAATATATGTTCTTCTCTGTCTTATGCATCATGTGGTGGGCAAGTTGCTCTGCATGTTTAATTTATTAGTTTTAATTTGTAATGTTTGGTGAGTGTCAAAAAAGATTGCTGACTGACGACCAGGGATAACAATATTATGGTCTTTCAATGGTAAATATCCTTTGATTTTAATAATGTTGTTTTCCTTTCCTTTTCTCGTTGATGGAGAAGTGTAAGATGAAAGTAAAAAGATGCACCATTTTTTTTTACTCGCAAGTTTTCATAATGCAAGACTAAAAACTGAGCATTAAATAAACACAATGATATTTGTTTGGTCCAGCTTTCATTTTGATATATTTTCCATGTCTTAACAACATTTAAAATCCTTATCTTCTCTTCCCTTGACCACTCTTAAGTCTAATGCGGATCGTGACCTCTGGATGGTCATTGCCTTCTCAGAGTTGAAGCGGCTTGTTATACTGCAAACTGTTAGATGTCAAACTGCCTTGGTATACTGTAAACTGGGTGGAAGGGGGACATCGTAATTATTTTCCAATATTGAAGGAGGGAGATAATTTTTTTCCTTTTCTGAATGCATGTTCATGTCAGTACTTGTGAGTTTTTTTCCCCATGAGGGATGGATCTAGGTTTGTTAATGATATGTGAAAGTTTGAAAAATCAATCAGATTGTTTCGACATTAATAAATGTCTGGTTTGGGCTTTCAGAAAATGAACCCAAAAACGTTATCTGGCTGTGTTGATATGCGCTTACTGACCTTTCTGTCTTGAAACACAATAACAAACCTTAAGATAGTTTGTGTGATAACAGATACAATGTCTATGAATCATTATTCTACTAGGCACCCTATAATGAAGCTTACTTCAATACATTTTCAGGTACAAATTTAATTATTTGTGTGTGAATCCATCCATACCACAGTAAATACTAAATAGCAACAATATAGATACGAACCTTAACTATGAATTTTGCAATTTTTTCATAGATAAATTTGAACTACAATAAAAAATAATAATGCCAATTGGTCATTACACAAATCTATCTGAGATCCAGATCTGACCCAGACCAGATAAGAAGGAAGAGATTTCAACCAAAACCTGAGTCTAAGCCTGATTTCCTTGCTGCAATTAGGTTCAGATATTACATGAAACCCCAAGTCGACCCGTTTACTCCACTAATAGAGCACAGTAGCAAGTAAACGTTTCAGTTGTATTCTATCCTTTTTCAGATATTAAAGGAAACCCCAAGTCGACCTGTTTACTCCACTAGATGGAGCACAGTAGCAAATAAACGTTTCAGTTGTATTCTATCCTTTTTTTTCCTTGGAAGTTATTTTACATTTTGATTCTTTCATGTGCATTGCACAAATATGATTTTCTTTAGCTTCTTACGTACCCAATTTGTGAGTGAGAAATTAGATTTTGTGTTTGTATGGCTACTTTTTTCATGGATGTTTAGCGTGATTACTCTTATATTGACCACATCATTATCTGTCTGGAGTGGACTAGATATTTTTTAATACTTATATGCGTTTATCTTTTATTGTGGTCCTTCTGCGGTAAAGAAGTAACATGTTTGATTTTATTAATTGTGTTCTACCTTGTGGTTTTCCTTCTACATGATTTGATTTCTTTATATTTATTGAGTAGCAGAATAAGCTGTGTGACAGAATTAGCTATTATTTCTTTGAGGAGGAAATTCCATGTCAATGCCATGCGTGTGGAGCAGAGTTTGAGGTTTGGCCATTTAGGATTACTTCATTATTAAATTCTGACAAGTATACTAGGAACATTTCATTCGAATCAAACATAATAGATTACTCTGGAAAACAAGAGAAGCAAAGTGATAGGAACGGAGCTGAAACCTAGATGTTGTTCTAGGCAATTGAAGAGATTTTCATATCATTATTGATGTGAGCAATGCCCCAAATATATAGGCATCGCAATTACATGGTAAGGAAATCTCTAATTCTAATATAATTGGACTCCTAATAACATATAAAAACATGACTCCTAGTAGTATATAAAAACATGACTTCTAATATGCTAACTACAATAATAAAAAACGTTAACTCTCCTCCTCAAGCTGGAGCTTAAATGTCAATCATGTTTAGCTTGTCACAAATACTAGTAAAATATATCTCTAAATAAAGTTTTCACATTGCTGATTTGATGTCAAACTGCTGATTTCACGCTGGAGCATTGATCAAGACAATATTGATTTCACGTTGCTGAAGCGTTGATGTCGATATTGAAGTTGTCAATCAAAATGTGAAGACCCCATGATCCTTGAATATAATTAGGATTTTAAAGTTTCCCAAACTTACTAGAAGTGGAGGTTATGGAGATCCTCAAACTCAATAGAAGTAGAGGTTTTGGAGATCTTTAAACTCAATAGGAGAGATTTTAGGAGATCTTTAAACTCAAGCAACAAAAAGGAGGTTTTGAGAAATCTTCAAACTTAGTGTAGGAGAGGTTTTGAGAGATCTTTAAACTGAGCCAGCAGAAAAGGAGGTTTTGAGAGATCCTTAAACTCAGTGTAAGAAGATATTTCGAGAGATCCTCAAACTCAGTGCTCAGTAGAAGATATTTTGAGAGATTTTTCAAACTCAATAGAGTAAATACCAAGAAACACATGCACAAACTTTGCCACAGACAACTAATTCTTCCCCTGAGTTTGACAATAGAAATTAGTGTAGATAGTTGCAGTTAACTTAGCAGAGACGATAGGTAGCAGAAGCCTCTACAGTAGATGATAGAGACTGTAGACGTTGCAATTATTGTTGTGGAGATGATTGGAGACGATCATAGGCGATATTGAGGTAGTAGGAAGCAACAAGGAGTGCCGTGATTCGTGCAGAGGTGATCTGAAAAAAATCAGTCGACAAGAGTAGTAGAAGACTTTATATGGTCTAGAAATTGATATTGGTTAGGGTTAATGATGATTGTGACAGGTTGGAGATCAGTTGCAAAGAGATGATGAAGAGATGCTTTCGTTTGAGATTTTTTTTAGATAAACACAATACCTCGTATTGTTCATGATGAACAACACCACAGTACTATTTACATGAACAGTAAAACATTTTTTTTTCTTGAGGCAAAGACAAGAAAAGCTAGGGTGAAGAAGAGGCTAGGGTTAAGATTTTTTGCTCTGATACTGTATCAGAATTTTAAAAGAAGAGTTTCATATCGTTATTGATATGTGCAATGCCTCACATACATAGGCATCACAATTACATGATAAAAACTTTTAATTTTAATACAATTACTTCTCATAATATGAGAAGAATTCCTAATAACAGATAGAAACATAATTCCTAATAATATAGAAACATGACTCCTAATATTGCTAATAGGTAACTATAATAATTAAAGACTTTAACAATTCTAATGGAGACAAATCCTGAATCCACCCCCAACCCTGCCTCACCCAATTTTTTTTTTGGAGGAGTCCCTTCAAGTAGTGTACTGTCCCTATATTTTTTGCCTCAGTGCTAGATGAACTACTAAAGCACTTTCTATTCTCATTTTTCTAGCCATTGTCTTCCATACCATCTTCCATTAAGATCCATAAGAACCTAGGCTTTGTCTTCACATTGAGCGGTTTTTTTTTTTTTTTTTTTTGGGGGGGGTTAGGCTGCAATGATATTGGGGTTCGCAAAGCTGACAAAAGGAAAAGGGCTGTTGAGTTTAAGGAAACTTTATGCTAATTTGGTTTAGATTGACATACAACTTGTTTAGCATCTGCTGGAAATAAAATCTTCAACTAAGGTTCTAAATTTTGGCCAACATTGATATGTTTCAAGAGCTTTTGATCAACTTATGAACACAACTATATGGCGGGTCCTGACCTGGTCTTGGGAATAGATCCCAAAATAAGGGAAGAATACCATATGTCTACAGTTATACAGTTTTGTTGACAAATTTGGAAACAATCTAAAAACGTAGCATAGCCTGAATAGGGGGGAAAGGGGAAAGAAAGAAATAGGGATAGAGTAAGAGGAGAAAGGGGAAACAATGTACCCAACAACACTTTTCTCCCTTTCACCACCTCTCATCAATGATGCTGATTTACTGGTTCTTCAATACTGTCACTTGTAAGCTCAGTGAATATGTCAAAATCATCATCCCTATGTTTTATGTTATCAGGGGAAGATGGAGAGTAAATGCTCTAACTTAAGATGTCGGGATAGGCTTGGATTTGTTTTAGCAAGCTTGATTCAACGTGCCCTAAATCTCTAAGCAAATGGAATATGTAAAATTTAAGGACTTTCAATGTGTGGCCCTGTGGGTCTTTGAGCAGACTTAGGGCCTCTGTTAGTTTACATTTCTACAAATGAGCCTAGGGCACCAGATTTTACACATTATACCTCTTAACAGCATACAACTACAATAACATCACCACCACCAAAGCCTTTATCTCAAAATTTTGAGGTCGGTTACATGAATCCTTTTCTTCCATTCGGCTAATTTGAGGGCCCTCTAGGCAGTAACATGAAGCATTAACATACCCTTCCTAATCGCTTTCATCCATGTTCGTTTAGGCCTCCCTCTAGTCCTCATTATACAATTAATAATGATCCGATCATTTTTTCCAATTGTTGCATTCATTAGCATGTATCCACATGCCTAAACCAAGTTAATTAATACTCCATCAATTTTTCCTTAATAGGAGCAACCTTTAACTTTCGACAAGTGCACTCATTTCTTATCATATGTCTGAGTGTATTGCCCACTCATCCATCTTAACATTCTCATTTTTGCAATACTCATTTGTTGGAATGTTATGTCTTAATTGTCCAACATTTTGAATCATAGAGCTAATAAGTCTTACAACCATTCTATAAAATTTTCCCTGATTTTTTGGGCATCCTACGATCAATTTATTTAAGTCCGTACCATTATACCAAACTTTAAAGTTGTGACAAGAGTTAAGGTAATATTTTTATATTCTAACATACCCTCACAGGTCAAGTGCCCTTTTCATTGGCCGAAACGTAGGCCTTTGTGTAGTGGTGACTGTGGTATATATATTTTTAATCCGTTTTTTAAATGCATGCTTGGTGAGATTGAACCTTGATTGCTTTAATACCATGTTAAAGTCCTTGCACCACCAAATCTTTGAAGTAGTGGTGAGAGTTGAGGGTATTATTTTTGTAGAGAAACAAAATCCTAAAAAGCATTCTTTATTAGAGAGAATCATCTCTATATATAGAGAATACAAACGGGTATTGGGTTATGGGTATTGTAAATCCAATAACCTAATAAACTTATTATCTAATCTAACACTCCCCCTCAAGCTGGAGCATAGATAACTAACATGCCCAGCTTGTTACATAGGTTAGAAAACACCTGGGGTGAGATAGCTTTGGTAAGAAGATTTGCTAACTGCTTCGACGAAGGTGTGAACTGGAAGGTAACCATCTTCTTGGTCCAAACATATCTGATGAAATAACAGTTAACCTCAATGTGCTAGGTTCTTTCATGGAATATATGATTCTGTGCAATGTAAATAGCAGACTGATTATCACAATGCATAGGCATTGGTCCAAGCTGTTGAAAATCAAGTTCCACCAGTAGATTCTTTAACCAAACCATCTCACATGTAGTATGAGCCATTGTTTTATACTCTGCTTCTGTACTTGAGCGGGATACATCATCTTGTTTTTTACTCCAAGTCACAAGATTTCCTCCAACAAAGGTAAAATATCTAGTAGTAGACTTTCTGTTTCCTTAGTCACCAGCATAACCTAAATCAGAGTATTTAGAAATGCGTACATGTCCATGTTTCTTGTACGCCAAGCCTTTTCTTGGACAACCCTTGATATAAGTCAAAATTCTTAGCGTAGCTGACCAATGAGCCTTTATGGGCTGATGCATGAACCTACTCAGTATACCCACAGCAAAAGTTATATTTGGCCTGATAATAATGAGATAAATTAACTTTCCAATCAATCTCCTATATGTTCCTGGATCATTAAGTGTGATTGTCATCAAATCATAAGTCCACATTGGCTTCCATTGGAGTGCTAGCAGGCTTGCACCCAAAACGTCATGTTTCCTCTTGAAGATCCAGAGCATACTTTCGTTGAGAAAGAAATCACTATGCTTTTGATGTGCAACTTGAATTCCCAGAAAGTATTTAAACGTTCTCATGTCCTTAGTCACAAAATGAAGCTTAAGATACTCCTTGGTCTCCAGTATCTCAGCTGAATCATTGCCAATTAGCAAATATCATCAACATATACTGTCAGAACTACAATGCCAGACTTTGTATGTTGGACGAAGACAGAGTGATCTGAGTGACACCTGTGAAAATCAATACCAGAGATGGTAATGCTGAACTTCTCAAACCACGGGCCATAAATAGCCTTTTGAGTCGACATTTTTTCTCCCTCTGAGCAACATAATCTGAAGGTTGCTCTATATAGACTTCCTCCTGAAGATCCCTATATAAGAAGGCATTTTTTACATTCTGCTGGAAGAAAAGCCATGATAAGTTAACATCAACAGAGAATAGAATCCTGATGGAATTCATCCGGGCTACTGGCGAGAATATCTCAAAATAATCGATGCCATAGGTCTGAGTGTAACCTTTAGCCACGAGTCTGGCCTTATATCGATCCACCGATCTATCCGGGTTATACTTTAAGGTAAAGACCTAGCGACATCCTACAACAACATTTGTGGGTGCCGAAATCAACTCTCAAGTTCTTCGAGAGACAAGAGCATCCATCTCTTTATCCATGGCTTGCTTCCTAATAAGTACCAATAAGGCCTCCTCACAAGACATGTATGTACTCAGCAGACACGGATGGAGCAAACTGACTTAAGGTGGGGGTTAAAATGATCATAGGAAATGAACTTTGAAATAGGATAATTAGTGCAAGATCAGTTACCTTTACGAAGGGCAATAGGACTATCAAGGTCAGAGGTAGATGCTGATGGCTGACCGTCAGTAGGAGAGGGGTCGACTGGAGCTAGTTCAGAGTAGGAACCTTTTGGCGATGGGTGTAGACGTATCTGAAATCCCGAACTGATTTTGATGCAGGTGGCTTCGAAGTGTCTACCAGTGGCATAGGCGAGGGAACATCAGAAGCAGGTGCAGGCAATGGTGCAGGCAATGACACAGACAGTGGAAGAGGAATAGTTTTAGAGGCGATAACAAGACGCTGTGGGGGAAAAGGAACAGAATCAAAGAGTGTGACATCTGTAGACAAAAATATTTCCTGGTGGAAGGATTATAACACCAGTATCCCTTTTGAGTTTAAGAATGCCCACAAAAACGCACTTGATAGATGAAGGATAAAGTTTATCTCATCCAGGAGATAAATCCTGAACAAAACACGTACAACCAAAAACACGCGGAGTCATAGAGTAGACACTCTTTTTAGGATAGAGGCAAGAAAAATTTTTACCGTCAAGAACAGATGAGGGCATCCTGTTAATTAGATGATAGACACTTAATACAACATCAGGCCACAAATATTTGAGAACACTCATATGTATCATCATGATCCTAGCGACATCTAGAATATGTCTATATTTGCATTCAACAATATTTTTTTGGGATGTATGAGAGCATGATGTCTGATGAATAATTTCATTTTTTGTACGGAAGGTAGATACATAATTTTTGACATAATCCAAGACATTACCGGTACGAACTATACGAATGGAGGTAGAAAATTGATTTTTTATTTCATTAGAGAAACGCTCAATAACCGTGGACACTTCTGACCTCTCTTTTAGTAAGTATAGCCAAGTCATGCGAGAGAAGTAGTCAACAAAAAGATGAAAATATCTAAAATCTTTAATGGAAGGTACACGATTAGGACCCCATACATCTAAGTGGATTAACTCAAATATAGAACTATTACGATTATTGACTCGACTCTGATAGGTAGCACGATGATGCTTACCTAACGCACAAGACTCACAACCTAAAGAGGACACAGAAGACGTAATAGGAATTACAGACCGAAGCTTTTGTACCGACGAATGACCCAAGCGCCAGTGCCAAAGTAGAACTTGATCAGGCTGATCTGCGACCAAGCCAGTAGGTGTCACCAGGTCCTCCAAATAATACATGCCTCCTCGCTCGTGCCCCGAAACAATCCTCCTCTCAGTTGACAGGTCCTGAAACACAATGAGAAGGGAAAAAGATAATTTTGTAATTATTATTATGCTTAGTAAATTGACTAATGGATAACAAGCTAACAGAAAATTTGGAACAAATAGGACATCAATAAGGGATAATAATGGAGTAGCGTGAACTATCCCATTGCCTAATACAAGTGACTGGGTAATATTCACCGGTGGGAATTTATTTGAAAAGGTTTAAAGAAATAAATTTTTGTTTAATACCTGTCATGTGGGATGAGGTTACTAAATCTAATATCTAAGGCTTTTGAGGAGAGACATTATACACACTCATACTTGAAGAAGATGCATGAGTCGTTGGCTGATTGTTCTGAGAGAACTCGAACTGACGTAGTCTATCATACTCCTCTTGTGATAGAACTATAGCGGGGGATCTAGATGTATTAGAATGAGTCGCTGCGGGGACATGAGCATATATACTATCACCAGAGAGGAGTGTTAATATCAACTAGTTGTGCCCATTCAGGGCTATCAAATTTCTCCCAACACTTGTCAGAGATGTGGTTTGTCCTTCCACAATGCTTACATAGCGTGGACCTCTTATTACTAATAGTCAGTTTAGTACCAGAGGAACCACAACCTCCTCCAAATGAGCCACCCCTCCTATAAAATCACGTCCGCGACCACGACCACGACCCCTGCCACGTCCGGAGGCCATGACAGATTGCTCAATCAATGGTGCAGTTGTCACATCAGCTCCAGTAGAAATGCACATAACTCTGAAGAAGGTGAAAGTTAAAGTAGAAATATTATCTCTTCCTAGTATTTGATCCTGCACCTGGGACTGAAGAGCTGGACTCAAGCCAGGCAAGAACTTTGACACTGCGAGATCTTAACGATACCTCCGCAGTATTGCGACATCAGTGACAGCAGGTTGATGCATTTTTTACTCATCAATTAGACCTTGAGTTCTCTATAAAAGTCGGGTACATATTTATCTCCGTGCTTGAGTTCAGATGGACGCTCATAGATCTCAAAGACCCTTGAAGGATTCTTTTCTTTTTCATACACCACTTTTAGGGTATCTCACATCTCTTTAGCAGTGGTTAAGAACATGACACTACCACTAACCTTCACTTCTAGATTGTTTAGAAGCCATGTTATCACACAATAGTCACAAGAAAGCATGTTGCATAAGTGGGATCAGTTGCAGCCGACGGAGATTGAAGGAGGTGAGCCAACTTGTTTTGAGCACTAATAAATATGCGAAAAGCTTGTGCGCATAACAAGTAGTTAGAGCCATTCAACTTCATGGTAGTCCCCAAAATAGTCTTGGGTACAGAAGTCTCGACGATCGGTGAAGGGATCAAAGTGGAGGAAGAACTTGTATCATCCGACATCTCAGCTAATCAAAGAGAAATACGAGAAACTACCAATAGTAGTCAGCAAATAATCAATAAATTAGATTATACATGATTTAATTACCAGAAGGATGCAAAGACAGTCAGATCAGTGTCACAGGAGCAGTAAATCAGATCAATTTCAACATAAAAATCACCGGGGAGCACGGTTGATGTAGCATGAAGCAGCAAGGCTCGGAGACAGCCTAGAATGACTCGTAGATAGCCTTGGCATTCTGGGCAGAGTTTATAAAGACTCAGAGATAGCCTGGGAATGCTCGGTAGAGTCTGTGAAGGACTCGAGAGTTAGCAAAAAAAAACAATGCAACAATACCTCAGGGCAGCAGTTAGGAGGGACGGGAAGCTTCACAGGTCATCAGCGAAGCCTCGCAGGACGTCAGCGAGGCTCAGGGATGCCTCTGTTAGGGCAGGAGCCTCTGTTGAGCCTGGACAAGGCTCCGTAGAGCCTGAAGATGCTCTGTTGAGCCTGTAAAGGTCTGATAAGCCGGGACAGGCTTTGTTGAGCCTGTTAAAGGCTCTGTTGGGATAGCCTCAGGGAGGCTTGGCGAGCTCCGGCTGGCCTGGGTTGGAGGCGTCGAGGACCTGGAGGAGCCCTGGAGGCAGGCGAGGCTCTGGAGGAGCCCTGGAGGGAGGTGGCAGTTCCTGGAGGAGAAAGGAAAGAAGAGGAGGAAGAGAAGATGACGACGACTAGGGTTTTGGATGCTCTGATACCATGTAGAGTGACAAAACCCTAGAAAGCATGCTTTATTGGAGGGATCATCTCTATATATAGAGAATACAAACGGTTTTGGGTTATGAGTAATGTAACCAATAACCCAATTAACTTATTATCTAATCTAACAATTTTTATACTCTTAACACACCTAAAACACAAAACACTTCTCAATTTAATTATCCTGCGTTGATTCTATGAATCACAACTTCGATTCCACTATCTTGATGAATAATTGATCCAAATAATGAAACTGAACACTTGTAAGGAATTTCTTGACCATCAATCTTTATTGTACATTCATTCTTTTTACTATTTCACCAAAAAGTAACATTTGGTATATTTGTTTTCATTCTACTAATTCTAAATCTATTATATTCTAAAATTTCTTTCAATCTATCAAGTTTAAATTTTTTTCCTTTTCTTGTCTCATCAACTAATACTATATCATTAGCCACTGAGATCTAACTGAGTGGTAAAGGAGTTAGGTTGGGAAACAGGAGGTCCCGGGTTCAACTGGGCTTCGGTTTTTGTTAAAAATTAAAAAAAAAAACTATATCATTAGCAAACAACATGCATATTGAGACTTCACCTAGAATAAGTTCATCCATTAGTAAAGCAAAGAGATAAAAACTTAATTGTTTATCCTTTCTGTAATCCTACAGTGATAGAAAACAACTGTCTTTCCACAAATAGTTCTTACCCTAGTTATTGCTCCATCATGCACATCTTTAATCACATCAATACACTAACGACGTATAAAGTTTATTATGGTCTAGGAAAGAAAACTTTCTACATAAGCTCTTGGTTAATAGGTTTCACATATTACTATGTTATAAAATTAAACTTGGCTAATTAACTGAACCATGGAGAGTTCTCTAATGTAACTGACAATTGTTGCCTATTGCATTTGATAAGATCTTGACAGTCTGCAATTTAGTAAATACTATTTATTCAGAGGTTTCATTCTAGGTTGGCTTTGAAATTACAGAGGCACGCACTGTTCGTATATGTAAGATAGATCCAATTACAATCAATGGTCTAGGAGCCGAGAGAATAAAGATCCAATTATAATCAATGGTCCAGGAAATGGAAATGTCCTGTTATTCCTTGGTTTTCAAGAACATCATCTAAGTGTTCTTTTTTGGGGTAAATTACAAGAAACCTCCATTTATATCCTAATTTTAAATTAAACACCTTTACTCAATAGGTAACCACTTGACCTATTCAAAACTCATTTTATCCATTAAGAAAACTATTAAAAGTTTTTTTAATTAGATGAAAAAGATACATCTGGAATATAATAAATATGACATCACATGATGATCAAAAGACCATCATGATTGTTAAAATTATAATGGAATACTTGGCTGCAATAGTTCAAAGGGTTATTTCACTTTGTTAGATGAGGGGTTTAATTCAAAAACATGGTAGAGATGAAAGGTTTTTTTTTAAAAATTTACCCATTCTTTTTCATGCACATATGCTCAAAATTACTAATTATTAATTTATTACTCTAATTATAATGTTTATTCATTCATTTATCACATCATAGAGCTTATTAGTATTACTTGGTCTATCATTTCAAGGATCTTTGAAAAAATAAATTTCTTAGTCTGTCGTTTAAAGCTCATTGCCAGAGATGCAGTAATAACTCTGCCCTTGGTCTGTCCATTATTCTCAAATGATTTATGTAGTCCTTCTTTGCTGTTAGCATACTAAATTTTGAGTTCCTAATGAAATCTATTATCTAGTCCTATCATATATTAAAATATTTCTAAATCTTATTCTATTCAAATCGTCTGAAATCTAATTGAAAATTTATTCGATTCGAATCATTAGCAAATTCTAAATTCTCTTTTCTCTTTTCGCTCATTGTTTCTAAGAAAAAGCTTAGAGAAGTCATCTATTGATATATATATATATATATATATAATATATATATATATATATATATATATATATATATATAGCTACAAAATTGTCTCATTATAAACAATAATTTAAATGAACACACACACACACACACACACACACACACACACACACATAGAGAGAGAGAGAGGGAGAGAAGGAGGGAGAGACTTGGGTCCTTCGAGAAGGATATGGATTATTCCTTCTCATTCAAATTCAATGTTAGGCCATTTAAATTGAAGATCTACTCTGTTGGAGTTTATGTACATTGTTAAAAGTGTTTAAAAATAAAACTTCAAATTTTTGAATATTTTATGTTTATGCATCAAGCAGGCACAAAATGAATGGCCTAAACAATGAATTGGTTAGTTTAACGGCGTAGAATATTTGAAACCTAACAAAAATTGGTGTGTGAGGGAGTTTAAATGTTTAGATCATGATCAAATGATCGAATCGAGAATTTGTATTTCTAAAGTGATAGATCTAAGTAATATGTTACTTTGGCCGTCCATTTTTGTGCCTACTTGATGCATGGACAAAAAAAAAACTATAAAACACTTGATTTTTAAATTTTAGTTACTTTAAATAATGTATATCAACATCAACGGAGTGGATTTTGTATTTGAATGCCGTAATATTGAATTTGAGTGGAAAGGATTCATGCTCAAATCTATTCATGCTCAAATCTTTCCAAAGTAGCTAAGTCTCTCTCTCTCTCTCTCTCTCTCTATATATATATATATATATATATATATATATATATATATATATTATATATATATATATATATATATATAGTGTTTTAAATGTCGGCCGACATTTCGTTTTCAAGCCTTCACCGCCACTACATCCCCACCCGCATTTGAAATGGCGTTTTAGAAAATATCAGCCGACATTTCGGGAAAAATCCGATATGTCGGCTGACATTTTCCAGAAATGTCGGCCGACATTTTGGGAAAAACCCAATATGTTGATTGGTCTTGAAAGTTAGAGCAATTGAGAAATTTTAACAATGAATTAGTGAATATATGTAAAATGTTTAAGTTAATTATACATATCCTAAATATATTTATGTAGTTTTGCATAAGTTGTGTACGTATTACCTTGATAAGAATTTTTAACTTACATTATTTAAGACATTTAGGATATATATTTGTTATCCGTCATGACGTCCGAAATTTACTAAATGGCCCCGAAATATCTCCAAAATCCGAAATCCGACATCCGATTACGACATCCTACATTTCCCTGATATCCGACATTTAAAACACACACTCTCTCTCTCTCTCTCTCTCTCTCTCTATATATATATATATATATATATATATATATATATATATATATATATATATATATATATATATAGGGAGCTGATCCCCTAAGAACGGTTCTCACGGATTCCTGTGAGAACTTTCACGTGGGTCGTCGGATCTAATAGATCAAATCAAATAAAACTAGATCTCTATCAGATCCGACAGCCCACGTGAAAGTTCTCACATGAATTCGTGAGAACCGTTCTTAGGGGATCAACTCACTATATATATATATATTATATATATATATATATATATATATATATATATATATATATATATATATATATAAGGACCATCAAAAATGTGATTCTCTTTTAAGAGCACTTATATGTATTAATGTGATATTTTCTTTTAAGAGTACTTATATGTATTTATGTTTAACCTTGATAAATGTATTGACCTCAGATTTCTATTATTCTTAGAAAATTATGATATACATATTAATACATGGTTTTGTTCTTTTGTTTTTTTAAATGCTATCATGTGAGGAATGAAGAAAATAATTGAGATTAGAACTGCCCTCTTGGAGGCGTACGTTAGCTGATCTTGTATCCTCAAACTTTGGTCAATTGTCCAGCATTTCATGCTTGTTTTCTTAGTAAATTAGCAAGGTATCATGTAGTTAACCAAATGCTTCATTAATTTGATTGATGGCGTGCTTATGCTTTTAAGCAAGAAGGAAGATGATCCTCCATTGAACTGAATTCTCATCTTCTGACTTATCTTTGTGGTCGGTCTTTCATAACTACTTTTACCTGCAAATGTATCTTCCTTGGATAAAACATTTATTGCACATTATGGAGATCTAGGAATCATATCTTATAAGCTTTATTCACCAAATTTCCAGAGATCTTTATAGTTGAAGGTGACTCAGCCGGTGGTAGCGCAAAGCAAGGTCGTGATAGGAGATTTCAGGTGAATTTTTTCCCATCTTTTTGTGAGTATTGACATGTGGAATCCATGCGTAGGTTTCAAACTGTAAGGTTTTGAATTTGCTGAGTATTTTTAATTTAGATATTTTTAGAATACTCTCTCTCTCTCTCTCTCTCTCTCTCACACAGATCCTGTGGGAAGGATTTGGGCATGAACCCTTCCCTCCCAAATACAATGCTACGACATTCAAATACAAAATCCACTCTGTTGAAGTTGATTTACATTGTTTAAAGTAACTAAAAATAAAAAAAATCAAGTGTTTTGAAGTAGGCACAAAATGGACGGCCGAAATAGCGAGTTGATTAGTTTAATGGTGTAGAATATTTGAAACCTAACAAAAGGGGTGTGAGGTTTTTAATTGTTTAGATCATGATCAAATGGTTTGATCGAGAATTTGTGTCTAAAGTCATAGATCTAAGTAATATGCTATTTTTGGCCATTAATTTTGTGCCTACTTGATGAATAAGCAAAACATATTTAGAACACTTGATTTTTGATTTTTCGTTACTTTAAATAATGTAGGTCAACTTCAACAGAATAGATTTTGTATTTCAATGCGATAGCATTGAATTTGAGTGGGAATGATTCATGCTCAAATCCTTCCGGATGTAGCCAAATCTCTCTCTCTCTCTCTCTCTCTCTCTCTCTCTCTCTACACACACACACAGACATATTGTGATGGTGTGGTGGTGGAGTGGGGGTTGGGTGGGTGGTGGTGTCAAAGAATTCAGTACTGCTTTTCCACTTTGTATGCTGGTAAGTGGGTATCATGTCGGGTAGCCTTAGTCTGTTAAATATTATTATGATTTTTTTATTTATTCTTTCTATTATGTCATGAATATAGTGATCGTCTGTTTTACCTGAAGTACTTGAGTTTCAGTAGTTCTTGCCCCTGATGTTGGACTTTTTTTTTACTCTTCATTGCACTCCGTTTTACAGATCAATTATCAAACTCTGATAATACAACTATCTGCTCCAATGCCAACACTTTTAAGTAATTGTGTTATTTTTTACTATATATGTACTATTAGTCTTATGACTAATCAAGCTTTGGAGTAGATGTAGTTAATTATTATTTAATTGTGTGGATCCATACATGTTTACAGGCAGTTATATAGGATACAAAGTTTTCCAACTTCACACTTTAGAAGATTATCATGTTGGTTCTACTCCAGATTTTAATACATGACAGCTATGTCACCTACTAAAATAACTAATAATTGCATAATCCTCGCTGAGATTGATCCTTGGAATTTCTATAATTACTCCATGCTGTCATGGGCTTATTTCTTTTTTACTGAGGCCTAAGGAGTTGAATCTGAAAGTTTTAGTGGCTTACCTTTTCTGCCTGTGGATTATTTAATCCTCTGTATGCATCATAATGTGCCTTCTTCTTTGAAACTTACATGTGTTTGTTTGATCTTATAATACAACAGGAAGGGTGAGAATTGAGATTTATTCCATATAGACTACTTTGTGCCATTGATGTGAATAAATATCATTTTGTTCATGAATAACATTGTTAAGCACACTTAAGGATGCCAGTCTATATGTTCCAGCACTGGTTTGCTTGCATCATCAGTGTATATTTCGATAAATTATTAGGTAATAAGTTAGTGCTACTATCGATGCCTAGGTTATTTGCTTTCAGTGGCTTCCACAATGGAATAAGATAAGATTTTGTGCAAATGCAAAAAACGTGCAAGAAATCAGATAAAAATTTAATATAAATTGTAAACATTGAAATGAATATCCTAGATATATGTGATATATGTTCAATATAATCTAGAATAAAATTGTACAAACTTGATTAGGGAAAAAGAATTACTTTGAAATCTGAATCATATCTTTAAATTAAGAATTAATAGTATGCTAGAAATTTTAATTATTAAATACATTCTAATTTCTTTTGGTATGTGATAGGAGTCGGCTTTTGAAGTAAAAATAACTTACATTTGTTATTATCTTAGCTACTATAAACCTTAGATTGTCCACATTTATTATTAGTATTTGTTATTGTGGTGGAGATTTTCCGCTGCAAATAATCAGACGGTCGATCCACACCACAAGTAAGAGTTTGAGCTTAGTGTTTAAGTACAAAATAATAAACACAATACAGAAAACAGATGGAGATGATATTTGTACGTGGAAACCCTAATTGGGAAAAACCACGGAGAGGAGGAAAATCCACTATAATTCGCCGGTTTTTAGAAATTACATGTATGTATTGGAATTTTCTTTGAGTTGGTATCTGATGATTAACTCGGTCTTCGTCTCTCTTCTCTCGTTGGAGAAGAATGTTTATTTGTATTGAACTATGAGCCATGAGGCGGATAAGGCGCTCGCAAGATTTGCATAGCTGCATGATTTTCATATGCAAATTTATTGTAACGACCTTGATTATTGGGATTGCATGCAGAAAATCTCACCTCAATCCCTAACTGCCTATGCTGGAGGGCGTTTCACATTATGAATGTGGGTGGATGTTAGGTTGCGTAACTGAAGGCGAAGATCAATGATGATCCGTTGTCGTGGCATAACTGAAGGCTGAGATCAGGGATGATCCGTTACCAAAGTTATCTTGTGCGGAGCTGAAACCTCCGGAAAGGGGTGACTCAGTGATGGCTGGGAGCATCGGAGCTATCAGGGAGGAAGTGTCCTTAGGGCGAGGAGCAGTTTTTAGAATGGCTCGGGAGTGGCAGAGATTTTTAGTTGCTTGGACACGTGTCATGATCCTGTGTGGGTCACAGGATCATATTTTGACCACTACATCTATCTAAAGTAATTAAGAATCCTAGCTATAACGTTTTAGTTTGTTATCTTTAGATTGTCCACATTTATTATTAATATTTGCTATGTAAATTAGTTAATAATCATAATGATATCATTTTAGTTTGTCGTGTATTAGTAAGCAAAAATTAAGTAAATTAAAATAAAAAGAAAGGAAGGCATGCATTTCCAGGACTTTGACGTATACCTCTTGTAACCAATTTCAAAACCTTACCACTTGAGCTAAGCCTTAAGGATTTTTTTTATGAGTGACATTTTATAGACAAAAGGTGTATTATGTAATAACATTAAGGTTGGACGTAAGATTTCAAGTGTTCTTTAAATCCAATATGGGCGTCTACCATTACTTGATTCTATATAGGTCCGCCTCTCTTTGCTTTTATATATCATTTGATTATCTTGATACATTGTTGCAGGCTATTTTACCATTGAGGGGTAAGATTTTGAACATTGAAAGAAAGGATGAAGCTGCTATGTACAAAAACGAAGAGATTCAGAATCTTATACTTGCTTTGGGACTTGGAGTGAAGGTTGCATCATTTTATTGTTAGATTTCAGCAGAAAATGCTGGATTTGGTTGTGACCCTTTCCCTTCTTTTTGCAGGGTGAGGATTTTAAAAAGGATGCTCTTCGGTATCACAAAATTATCATTCTAACAGATGCTGATGTGGATGGAGCCCATATCAGGACGCTTTTACTGACATTTTTCTTTAGATACCAGGTATTCAGTGTGCTTGGTTCATTCCTTCTGATACAGATAGCCTTGGATTGAAATACATATATAGCATCCGTGAGTTGTGTTTTTGGGCTGATAAAGCTTTTTTCGTTTGCAGAAAGCATTATTTGATGAAGGTTGCATTTACGTAGGCGTTCCACCACTTTATAAGGTCCATTTTCCAGTGTTCTTTTGCCTTGGCTTGTGACAACAGTCAACCTTCTTTTTTTTTCTTCAGAAACTTAGTTTTTTTTCCTTCTTTTTTTTTCTCAATAAATTTCAGGTTGAACGTGGGAAACAAGCGCATTACTGCTATGATGATGCTGAGCTTAAGCACCTCCAGAAAACTTTCCCTGCAAATGCTTCATATAATATTCAAAGGTTTAAAGGTATGACCATTCATACTATCAGCTATTTTCATCTCTAGTTCTCTACAAAATATTATCCTCTTATAAAACAATTCAGATGCATTAGGCGCCAATTCTCAATAGACATCGATAGCTTCCTGCGAGCGGTTCTGAAGGAAAAGTTTTATGGGATCACACTACTAGTCAGTTCCCCATAGCGGCCCCATTTTCTGTTTCTATTGTCGTTCAAAGCCTTGCCTTGTCCATAGTTCAGTCTGTGTTTCACACCTCTTAATCTTAATCCTATGGATTTTTAATTTTTGAGGTACTTGATCTTACACAAATGCCAATTCAGATGATGAAGCACATGTAATGGATGTACAAGTATGCTGAGGAATTTTGCCCATGAACTACACTGGTTAACCCAAAATGGTTAAATGTGAAACCTGTTAAACACACATGAAAGCTTCTACCACTTAACTGTCCTATTTTGGAATGCGCTCCTCAGCTTTGTTTCGGTTTATGGTGTCTTGCTCAGCCCCAAAGACCTGAGTAGTCTTTGTTAAGTTTGTCTCTCTCCCACAGAACTATCAGCATGCTTTAATTTCTCTTCTACTCTATTGACACGACTACTGCCAAGAAAAGATGGATACTAATGTTAATGCTACACTAAAAGCAGTGAACACACACACACAATACCCTGTATATAATTATCTTGCGTGTTTCTTGGATAAGACAGTTGAGGAGACGCTCAAGATAAAAATTGGTGTAAAATGTAAGACATCACTATATGCAGTCATTTCTCGAACTCTCTTCTTGTTGGCTTATTGTGCATGTGCTTTTGTGAAGCCAATCATTGGAAAAGGTGATTAGATTTGTGTACCCCAAAGATAAATCACATATTGCTCATTTGTCAACTGCAAACCTGGAATTGTTTTCATGAGCTTCTTTTATTTGTTGGACAATAGGTTTAGGGGAGATGATGCCGGCACAACTGTGGGAAACGACAATGAACCCAGAGACAAGGCTGCTGAAGCAGTTAATGGTGGAAGATGCTGCCGAAGCAAATGTTGTTTTCTCCTCTCTCATGGGTACTCGCGTAAGTAAATGGACAGCTTTCTTCCATTTTTCTTGTTAACATTATATTTGGGACTTAACTTGGTCACCACCTATGATTCATCTATTAAATTTCTCTATTTTGACGAATCTCATTCAATCATCTACTGTGTCGTTCCAGGTTGATGTCCGGAAGGAATTGATTCAGAATTCTGCCAGGACAATTAACCTAGAGCATTTAGATATTTGAGGTCTCTCATGTTAATCCTCAAATTTGCACAGAAGCGCCAGCCAATCATATTTACAAATGCTGCTAATGAAGGTCATAATCTTTGCTGGCTTTCTCTGTCCCATTTTGAGGGGGCGTTGGAGATGATTATGAAGTCACGCCAGTCCAGTGTCCGTCCTTTGTGCTGGTTATCGATTGATGGGAGCTACAATATTGATCCTACAAGTTAATGAGATTGGCAACTCCAGGTATCTGTTAGCTACAACAGCCATACAAACACAGATAGAAGCTGATCATTGTTTGCTCTTCTGCAGCACTAACGACTTTCACTCTGTAAACTGCAACTGAATGTTTTAATTCTCATTTTTGGTCTTAATTCTCCATATGTTCCTCTCACCTGCTCTTTTTATTCTCATTAAATTGTATTTGGTTCCCTTGCAATATGTTGGTGATCTACCTGTAATCTTGTTAGAACAGTTAGAAAGAAGCGTTGCCCCTTCATTAATATTCAATACCTTAGCTTAAGCTTATGTGAAATTTGAAGAGTTCTAGTCTCATCTTTTGATTCAGAGCCATTGTTTTTTCTCTCAAGAACTGAATGAATGCTAAAATAGTTTCAAATCATCATGAGCAATCGATATGATCTGTTGCAGCCAATACATTTCCCATATCGGACCAAGTAGGAAGGTTCTCTTTGATATTGAAATAACTGTAGTGAACTTTTCATGTTATCAGAACCAAGCAGATCAGGAATTGTCTTTTTTCCAGCCCTGAAAGCGTTGCACAAGATTGGCAAATGTCGATGCGGAAAAGACAAAAAGTTCATGGTCTGGTGTTAAAAATCAATCCATAACATCAGATTGGCCAGTTTCTCCTGCTTTAAATGGGTTTGAGAAGAGTAAAATAAATTACTGTGGATTACTAAACCTAAAAATCAAGCATTGATTTGATTTTACGATGATTATCATCTGACCTATAGTGTTTACATGCCTGCATCTTTGTTTTCTGTTTGAATGAATGCAGCTCATCATATGTTTATGTTACAAAAGACATCAGAAGTGAATAAATTGAAGCATAATAATTAGGAACCTATGAGAAAACCACCTGATCAGTTGGAACACTACTACAATTGATGATCAAGAGGGGTTGTCAGGTGCACAAGTTAACTTTTTTCTGCGGCAACAATTAGGTAGAGGTTTGTTTGTAAATCGAGCTCAAAAACTCAGCCGCCTCAGCTTACAGTACATCGAGGTCTCTTAGGTTTTTTGTCTAAGACGGGAACCACTAGAATCTCCGTGCCAACCAAGAACTGCTGACACGTCAGTCTGTGGACATGTTCGTCGTCTGGGTAGTGGAGGAACAAATGCCGAGCAACAGGCAGGCCTTTGTGCGAAGCTCTCCTGTTTATTGCAATTGTACATGGACTCAAACAGTAAAATGCGGATCATGATTCTAGATATGGTTCTTCTTTCGGAATTTTAAGCTATAATGGCCTATGACCCTGTTGCATTATTGGCCATTTGAATGGTATATCCATAGAGATTATAAGGATCCTCAACATTCAAGTTGGAAATCGGACATATAGTTTGAGATTTGATCACAGAACTTTTCTGTCAGCACTACAACTCAACTCTAGAAAGAATTTATGTGCAGAAAAAACTGAACTCACCTTCACAAGTTGGATCCTGTAGAACTTCCATGCCTTGCATACCTTTGCACACATGCGCAATGAGCCAATGTGCTATTGTTCGAATAGAACTGGCATCAATTAATTCTAGAAATTTCAGATGACACCTGTTTTTAGTTAAGCATAAAATGCTGTCATTTTGATAAGAAAAATCTTTGTTTGTTACTTCATGTGTTTGGAAAACAACGTTAAATGCATTGAGCTCCATCCACTTCATACGAAGTTCTTCGCTTCGCTGATACCTAATGAAAGGCATGTCCGCTGCACAATGTCCTCCAATATCACTGTGATTGTAGGCGAAACCAGGCAGTCCCCTACCGCGGAAGCCTGTGACGCTGCTATTTATTCCATCATACGCTTGCTAACTCAACATTTGATCACCTTCACAGAGCAACATTGCCCATTTGGGGCTATCTCTGAAACCAGTCCTTGTCAGGATCTTCTCGCCTTGAATTAATGATTTCCCTATTGACTTTAGCCTATGGTTCTGGATATCGGTTATGAGCCGCAATGGGATCTTCTCCTATATGTAAAACAAAACTCAGATTAGTCGTGTGTCTGTATTCAGCAAGGTTAAGTTAAACTACAGAGCGGAAAACAGGCAGGCATCTATAGGTAGCCCTTCTTCGAAATCAGCCATCCAGCCTCTCACACCAGAATCCACAATTTTTTGGAAGATGTTTTTGAACCAACCAGCAGCTGCAGGATGTGTGTGCTCCAACATTCTGACATCAATATCTGTGTTTGGAGTCATGAAGGTATCACCTGTGCTGTCTTTCACTAGAGGAACCGCCGTCTCTGTACACTACACTCTCAGGTTGTGTTTGGTAAGTAGCGTTAGGAGTTGAGATTCAGTGTTTTGAAAATGAGATATAGGAAGGAGTTAGAAATTTGTTTTTTTTTTTTGGTCTTTTGGTTGGAATTGGATTTAGCTAAAGCTGAGAGTTGAGATAGAGAGAGAGAGGGAGGGAGAGATGGTAATTCCAACTTTTTGGAGGAATTAAAAATTCTTGAGTTTGAAGAATTAGGCGAATTTCTAGGTGATTTTAAAGGTGATTTTGAGCTAAATCTTTGTTCATCATGATTTGCTAACTCTTGAAATTTTTTGGTTGTTTGGTAAGAGTTAGCCGGACTTAATTCAATTCTTGAGCTAATTTCACTTACCAAACAAGGCCTCGGGGTTTTAAGAAATCTTTTTTTTTTTTTTCCCCTCTTGGAATAGCTCTTTTGAAGCAGCAGTTATCAACCATCAATCCTATAAGAAAAGGACAAAGGATTTAAAACAAAACGGGGAAAAGAAAAGAAAAACACGAAAAAGAGAGGAAAAAAAAAGCCCCAAGGATAAATTTGTGTTAAATTTCGATTCTACATCACTGAATTTCCCACCTCTATCACTAGATTTTATGTAAGTAGTTCAATTCCCACCCCTGTAGCTAGATTTTATGTATCTAGTTCAATTAAATTTTGGAGTCCTGTGAAATAAATACCAAAAAAAATAAAAAGAAAAAGAAAAAGGAAACTTGGAGATATATTCCCTTAAGCTGGACTGGAATTTTATCCAGTATGAACAATTGATTCAGAATCTTTGAAATTGAATGAATTATCTATGCATTCAACATAATTGCCGCAGGAACATAGCATGTTAAATTACAAGAAGATTAGTTGCTATGAGAATGCAGTGAGTTTATAAGTGATAAACTAGCAAATAATGAATCAGAGTGCATTAAGCTGAGCTTTATATGCATTAACTTTTATAATTTCTCAAAGTCTGTATTAACTTTAATATTTTCTCAAGCAAACTCGATATTTAATTCGTCGCGAAAAATAATAAAGGTTTCATCCTTCCGAAAATAGGCCAACTAGTATAAAAATTTTGAACATTGATTTAATACCATGTTGTGATGGGTCTAACCCGGAGCAAAAATTAATTTAATATCATACATGGGCTAATGGCCGATAAGAACAGACACTACACTTTTTTTTTTGCTAATTAACTCAAACACTGATGGAATTCACCGGTGGCTTCCTGGTGGGCTTGGACGGGGCCACGTTGGGAGAGAAGAGATGTCTGCGAGGCGGTATTCGAGCCGATGAACGTGAGAAGCATTGCGTTCTAAACGACTCAGGCCAACCAGTTAGACCACCGAAAGGGTTAGCTGAGGGCATCTTCCTCATTTTCCATGTACTTCTTATTAGTCATGAATCTGGCTTCGCAAGGAAAAGCTAATGGAATATAGTTCAAAACATTTAATAGTCCCCCACTATTGTTATTGTCTTTTCACCATTACTCGAGAACTTCCCACTTGAAAAGCTTCAGTGATTGGAGGTACAATTTCAGGTTGGCTGGGTCCTGCAACCTTCGCTATTGTCATTGCTAAAATCTCTCTCTCTCTCTCTCTCTCTCTCTCTCTCTCTCATTAAAATAGAGTCAGCAACTGAGCACAAGAGACTCAAGTTGGGCTTCTTCTCAAAAGAACAGGTTTTGTTATTAATGAAAGGGAGCGAACCGGTGCTGTTTTTAAAGATGGCCTTTTTCTCATTCATGTAATACCTACGCATTTAACCACAAGGAATTAAAACTGGGGTGGGGGTGGGTGGGTGGGTGGGTGGTGTTGTTGGGGTCTGGGGGGAGGGTGGGGGATTAGCATCAAAGCTAACGCAGCATTCGGATTGTTGGAAGGGGCTCTCTTGTGCCCACACGCAAGGCAGCAAATATCCTTGGGGGTTGAGACCAACCATACTCATGACTCCTATGTAGTGTAACATTATTATGAATGACAATTAGTCACCATTGGAGATACAGTGAGTTTACTTGCTAGTTTATGCGTATTCAGATTCATGGAAGTGAGAGGAAAATGAGAAGTGAGAAACCCATTTCTCATTTTTCTTGTTTGTTTTGTATCGGAAATGAGAAAGCTATTTTTCCTTCTCTCTTTTTCCTTTTACTTATCCCTTTTATACTATCATTTTCTCACTTTCAGAGTGCTGCAGTTAATTTTATGGTCCCGTAAATTTTCACTTGTAATAAATTATAATTCAAACAGTTAATTTTGATGTCATATAAATCCCGCTTGCAATCTAATTACAATCTAAAAATGTAAATTTAAAATTAATATTTAATTTAATATTATTTTGTGATCAATTTTGTGGTCAACATTTTCGTTTTTATTTTCACGTTACTAACCAAACACCAGAAAACATTACATACTTTTTCATTTACACATTCACATTATAATCAAAAATCAAAAATAAGAATTACACAAGTCTCAAAATTTCACTATACTTCCCCCTTTTTCACTTTCATCTTTTCCGCCCACTTCCATCAAACCAAACAGGCACAAGACGCACATGAAAAGAACCAGAAAATTTATCATGCAAAATATTTAGAAATTCCATTCTCAAACAAAGACAACAGATCTAACTATCTTGACATGAGTAAAAGGAAAAAAAAACATATCATTATAACTTCTGGCCTCGGTCATTACAAATATCATCATCACGATGAAATTCCATTGTTCAGCAGCTACGCTAAAGCCCATGCATACAAATTTAAACAAACTATTTATACCAATCAGCACTGGACCAAAATTGTCACTTGAAAACATCATTTTGGAAACCAAGCAGTCTTGCGATAAAAAAAAACGAGGAACCCCAGGATCAATCAAGCAAATCTGAAATCTGTGTCCTCTTGAAACTGTCAACAGCCGCCAGCTGCGCCGCCACTGCTTTATTTGGGAACATGTTATCAGCTTTCAACCTCTCTCTAAACCCATAAGCTGGAGCCTTGGCATTTATGTAGGCCTGTAGCAGGGACTGATACAATCTCATCCTCCCCATGTACCCACTCTGCCTCAGCTTGTGAAAGATCTTCTCAGCATTGTGCACATCTCCTCTCTTTGCATACTGGTCTAGAACAGCCATGTAGGAGCTATATAGTGGCCTGATCTGATTCTGCTGCACTGCCTTTTGAAGTATCGAGTCGGCTTTCTCCACCTCACCAGCCGCAATATAGAGCTTCACAAGAGCGTCCCAAGTCAAAGGACCAATCCTACACCCATTTTCTGACATTCGCTTTGCCAAGTCCTTTCCCTTTGATAGAAGGTTATGGTTCGCATAAACCTTAAGCAAAGCATTGTAGTATCTAGGAGACAGTTTATTCCATGTCTTCATCATGAGCTCGAAGACTTCCTCAGCATTTTCTATCTGCCCTAGCTTCCCCCATGCTTCAACGGCAGCCAAGCACTCTTCCAGACGAGGACCAGCCTCACAAACCTTCCAGATCCTCTGCACGTCATCTGCTTTGCCGAGAGCAGCGTAGAGAGGAAGAAGTTCCCTGCATGCAGCACGGTTCTCCTTGATATCATCCCCTTCAATCTCTTTCAATTCTGCCTCAGCCTTCTCATTGAGGTTTCCATAGATGTAGTATTTTGCAAGCATAGCATGGATCCCCATATCTAGCTCCATGCCTTCAGCTTTCATCATACTGACAATGTCCTCCATCCCCGCAATGTCATTTGCACGACCTTTGATGTCGAGCAAAAGCCTGTAGGTAAATACAGATGGCTTGACATTTTCTTTCTCCATCAGCTTAAGGACATCAGCAACCTTCTTGCGGTCATGTCTTTTGTACAGCAGCAGTAGTTGGTTGCAGGCAAAGGTTGTCATAGGAAAACCAAGTTCCCTAATTTTGTTGAAAGCTTCCTCTGATTTCTTGATATTGCCAGTGGCAACACAGCTAGCTAGAAAAGTTCTGTAAATAACCTCACCCTTGAAGGATTCTGGAATTTTGGCAATGTACTTTTCAGCCTTCTGGATCCCATGTACTTTGGCAATCAGATCCAGATAAGAAGCATAATCGCGCTCTATGAAATCTAGGCGCTTATTTGATTCCAGCCACACGAAAAACTGCAAAATGATGCAAAAGAACTGTCTTAGACCCAAAAGCTATTCGGATAAATAGAACTTAGGCCCACATAATGTAATTAACAAAAAACTAAAAATGGTTCATATGTCTAAACTATAAACTAGGTATGTTTAAAATTGCAACTATAGAAAAGTAGACGCGTTTTTGGTTAAGTTTGCTCACGTTTTGTATGTATATGTACACAAGTTACTTATACGACACCAACAGATAAAGTGTTTGTCCCAAGTTTGGGGAAATTGCTAACTACACTGCACTTCAAAGCACTATGTTTCATCTTCCCTTTATGTGGAAAATTTCAGTAAACGTAATGAAAAACTGAACTTAAAGAAGGAATGCAATCTTTAATGCTTAACTGGCCACTATATAATTTTGAGATTATTATTTTTTAAATATTATCTGCTATCACACGTCTACATATTTCCATGGACAGCCATATTTGACTTATCTTTCTGGAAACCTGCTACACTTAGCAAGTTCTCAATGTATAATCAAGTTTGCTCGTGTTACCCAAATTTTAGAGTAGACTAAAAAGAGAGAGTAAAATGAATTAGAAAATGAGAGAAAAATAATATACTCTCTGATACTGTTTTATAACAATTATAAATTTAAAATTTAAAATGAAAATCATATTGTGCTCCATGTTGTGTATATCAAAGAATAAATCAAGAGGAGTCAAAAGCATGTCCAAGAAGTGCCTAATAATACAAAATAAGTATACAAAATAAAGACGCATTCTAGATGAATGCCTAAAGAAATAACTGTAGTTCAAAATATTGGTTGATTCCGATACAAACCGACCGGGGCCAACCTCTACAAAATCGGAAGCATGGAATCGGAACCGACCACCTAGGTAAATAATCACCGGTACCAAGATGGAATCGGCCTCATATTGGCTCGAGGTAGGACCAGGACATGGATGTGAAAAAAAACGTATGAGATGGAGATTGGAGCTGGGGAGGTCGGAGAGGAGTCAGGGAAGTCGGAGGAGAGAGGAGTTGGTTTTCCTCGATTATCTGCCGCTGTGAGAGAGAGAGAGAGAGAGAGAGAGAGAGAGATGAAGGAGCTTGAAGGCGAGTGGAGGAGGAGCTTGGCAACGTGCAATCTTAATTGGCGGATAACGAGCGAGATCTCGTCATGGTCGCAGGTTCGGCCTTTCCCTTTTTCCCCATCTTTCTTTTCGTTGCCTTGGTAGGTTTATATAGGATGGGTTATTGTGTTTTGGTTGAGTTTAACAACACCACTTGAAACCCAATAACCATCCTATATAAGTTATTTAACTTAACAATACTGTCTTTTGACTTGAATTACATAGTAAACACATCCTTTCGTTAATTGTTTGCCCTTTTATTAACTAGTTTGGAAGAAAAAATAATGAATTATCTAATTTAAACTATCCACTTTAATATTTAATAGATTGTTAAAATAAATATGCACATTTAATTTTTTAGTCCATTATTTTGTTAGTAAAAAATTAATATATTAGTTATTTAGCACTTAACAAAAGCATAAGGATTTAAATTGGCAAGATAAATTAATTTGTTACAAAAATAACTAAAACACTTTTGACTTCAGTTTGGGCACTTTTCAGGTAAATACACTCTACACACACACCAACTACTATGTAAAGTAATATTTTGTTGAAATGTGATTGAAGCTTCATCAATTATTACTAAAAATATGTCAAAATGTAATTTTTTTCCTTTTTGCTGCAACTGACATGCCCAAGATGAAATGGCTGAATTTGAGACTGAAAATTGAAGGCCGATACCATACCAATTGTGATACTTCAAACCATTGAAATAATATACAACTGTTGTGTTGGATACATGGTTAAGAGGTGTCAGCCAAAATGTATTGATTTCGGCCAAAATGTCTCAGTTTCCAGGGAGGGCGATCCCTAAAAGGCAAGAAAAATCGGTTTCAACTGAAACACGATATTAAAGTATTAAAAATGAAATTTCTTACCTAAAAATTCAAAATTCTTGCCTGTATATTGAAAACAAAGAAAATAACATCAAATCAGACTAGAACTACTCATAAAACCAAGAAAAATATTATCGGTTCAACACAAATCCCTAATTTAATGACAAAAATAAGAACAAGAAAGAGGAAGAAGAGGGAGAGATCTAGAAGGAAGAAAGAAGAAATCTAACATGAATGAATTGTCACAAATTTTGCGAATTTTTTTGTTCTCAGTTGCAGATTTGAAGATTGGCAGAAGCAGCCGCCGCTCATAATTCTCTTCTTCCGATTAAGTTGGGCTGGGATATTGAAATACTTAAATGGGTTTTGGGTTTAAACATGAAAAAATCAAATCCAAAGAAGAGCAAAAAGCATAAGTTAAATTGGTAATGGGTAAAAAATCAAACCAAAACCTATAATGAAACTGCCAAACTTCTGAAACTACACGAAACTAAACTTTCTGATGGGGACCCGAAACTAACCCCGAAACCCAGATGTCAAACCTCAGTCCGATATATGTCAAATAAGCATCCACAAGGACACAATTTCATGATATAAACATTTGTCCCACAAAACATAAGTTTAATATATGATGCATAATTTATAATGTCGCTCCATAAGTTCAAGGTCCACTCCTTTGTTAATGCAAACACAGGCATTGAGCTAGGACTAATAGCCATAAATAATAGAAGTAACTTATACAGGATTGCTGGGACAAACATATATACCCTAAACAATGCCCAAGGCCATCTAGACAGAACATGTTGTCAAGTTGTATATAAAATTTAAGAATATAAAAAAATGATTTATTTGTTCAAAGATAACTATGTAAAATAGCACATGATTCATACATTTTAAAGTTTGTCTCAAAATATCTGTGGCTTTATTAAAAGCAAAAAAATATATGCCTGACCATGGCTACGAATAGTTCAACCATACTAGGAATTCACGAAATAATTTATAAACAAAGAGAGAAATGAACATTATCCCTTGATTAAGGAAATTACTAAGCTGCAAGTATGGTTTCTTCAAGTGCCAAAAGAAAAGGGAAAAGTGCACCTGATTGACTATTGAGGAACAAAAACATGTTTAGTCCAAATATCAGTGGAAGTAGTAATTGATAAGTGATTTTTCAGTCAAGATATCCTTTTATTACTTAATAGGCCTTGGCATCTGCAATGCACTATCTTGGAATGTGTGCTTGTGAAGGGTTTTACTGATGTAAAGGAGTTGTTTCCTGCAGTAAGGAATCTGAGAATCGACACATGCTACTCTACAAGAAAACAAAACAAAGTGATAAGAACATCAGCGAAGAGCAACTAGACTTCATAACTATCAGAACCATTGTTCCATTAGTTTATATTCATGTTAATCCTGCTTAAACCACAAACATACCTGTAATATTTTAGAAGAAAGAAAAGAAATCGTGAGAACTCGAACAGAAGAGAAATTGGATGGCATAAGTACTAGAATCTTCAGGAGTTCCATAGTCTATATTTAGCTTGTATCTTTATGTACGTCACACTTAACCATTTAGGAATTCTGTAATTTTTCTCACAATATTATATTTATTTCTAACTTAGATTTTCTTAATATTATAATCCTTTACCTAGATTTTGATTATTTTTCCAAGCTCTCAGGTGCTTGCATGGTTTCTTAATTTTCATAAGTTACCATTCTGTGCATGATGTCCTGTCATTGGGTGCTTTCCTTGTTAGTATTTGCACCTTTTTAGAGTACCGCACACAAGAAGCCAAACTGCATGAGATTTAATGCCTAAAACTGCATGGAATTTAAGGACTTGGCTCAAGTTTGAATGGGTTGATAAAAAAACATAATCATCCAAAAGCAGGTTGGAGGACTTTCTCTCTAGGGACACATGTATATATCATATGAGGAAAACATGTTTGCAGTTTGGCATTACTATTAGAACGAGTTGTCCATTAATTGTATAAAAATGGATCTATGTCATGTACAGTAGAGACCAGATGTAAGGAATGTATTGTAGTAAGAGACCAGATGTAAGGAATGTATTGTAGTAAGAGACCAGATGTAAGGAATGTATTGTAGCATCCACAGATCTTTTTTATGTTCTATGGGACAAAAAGGCCATTTCTGTTGAACATAACCATATCATGCATAAGTTTTAAAGTTCTTAAGCTGAATTACAGGCACAAATGTAACAGTTATAGGCTAGTTATGGGCCCTAAGTTAAATGAGAAGTTCCGACCAGAGGTGGCAATTAAAGATTGTTTTTGAGAAAGCATGTAAAAAGGCTGACTGGAAACTTTATAGTTGCATATACATATTAAAACTACAGAACGAAGTAGTGTCAGAAGTGATCAAACCTATAAATTGAACAATTGACATGAATGTAGTATTAAAATCAATTTGTGATAATTAGAATAGAGACCAAATGCAAGGAATGTATTAAAGTATCACAGAACTATTTATTCTCTTGAGGCAAAAGATGTTTTTGTTAGACACAAAAAAAAAACCCTAGCATACTTGACCTAAAACTTATAGTTCATAAGCTTCATTACAGGCATAGCATGCCCTAGTATGGCAGTATGAATAAGCGCATTTAGTTGCAGCTCACATATGGGCCATATATTAATAAGTAAAATCAGGGATGTTGACTAAGATTCGTTGAGAAAGCTTGTCACAAGGCTGACTAGGAACTTGTACTGAGGTATTAACCTATAAAGTTCAGCAGAAGTGGGAAAAAGATGGATAAAAGAAGTTTACAATCAGGGGTGGAGCTGCCTATCATCATCATAGCATAAGCCTCTTCCCATCAACATAAGGTCGGCTTATGTGATCCTTAAATAATAAAGATAGCATGAAATTATTTCTGAAAAGGTCGATGCTTTTAGTAGAACCGTGAATGGGTATGTCAAAACAGCTAATGTAGGACCAGGCAACACTGAATATAAAAATGGATCAATGGAGAATACTGACTGTGTGAAACAGATTTTAAAAAAAATGAATCCACTGACAGTTATTTTCATCTATTAATGGGCAAAAACTGGAAATATAATGAGGCAAAAAATTGTTCTCTTCTTTGCTTCCTATAACATATCCTAATTTTACTTTCTTGAGTAGCTTAGAGAAAATAATTGACTGGGCTTAGAAGAGCATGTTTATGGTCTTAAGATGCTAGTAGTTAAGTTCAATAAATTGTAGAGAAGCATGTTTATCTGAAGATCAAGGGGTTGAGTTTGGGCATCAACGCTCAGAACATAATATTAATAGGAAGTGGCTATAAAGAACACTGGTACAACCATAATGATATTAGTTAAAATAGATTATAGAAACTTCACGGAAAGAAGATTGGATTGGGGAATTGATGTTGCAAGGATCCAGTGATTAGGAAAGAGGTTTGGAAGGTTGTACTAACCTTGTTGTGGCACTTCTAATAAGTGTTTTAAATATCGGATATGCGATATACCGGTCAGCAAAATTATGTACCGGATACCAGATACCGAGTGATATATCGCGATATGGTACTAAATACCGGTTGATATATCAATAGTAAATACATATAAGACATTATTAAAAAAATAAGTTATTATCCAAACATCATTGAAATACTATAATGAACATAGAATAGAATAAAATAATCTCTCAAGTAAAAAATAATTATTATTATCCAAATAAGTAAATATAAGGGCCGATATATCAGATATTTCATCTCGGAGATCGGCCGATATATCGGCCACGTGGTGATATATCAGCCAATATGAGTTCAAAAAGATATCCAGTAAATTTTGCACTTATCGTATCATCTTGGATAAAATACCGGTATCTCGGCCGATATACTGGTATGTCAGCCGATATTTAAAACAATGCTTCTAAATAGTTAAACTGTGTCTTAAAGATACAGATTCCGATCAATCAATTGAGGCTAAGGAGTGTAGTCTTGCCATAATTAGGAAAGATGCTTAGAAGGATGTACCAGCCGTGTATGTGGCACTACTAATTAGCTGAACTGTGTGGCACTACTAATTAGCTGAACTGTGTGGTCAAGAAATACAGATTCCGATTATCAATAGGTTGAGGAGTGTAGCTTGCTATTACACTATCCATCTTAATTTACTGTTTTTCTCATCTTTGCTTAAAATTGCATTACAAACCAGTACTAGAGTTGAACCACAATATGTGTGGAGAGGAAACATTTGAGGATGGAGGATTGAATTTATAGAAGACTTGCACATGCATTTATATTTCTTGCTAAATTTGAGTTGTTGCTGAAGCTACAGTCATAATTGGGTTGAGTAAGATTCTAAAAATGGAGATTGGAAAACTTCTGGAAATTTTTTCTGTTGGGTGTTTTTATAAGCTTCTGAATTATGGTGGTCTATTTGTTTATAACCACTTAGGAAAAGAAAAGCACCTTTACTGGTGCAAATATGGGCAATGGTGGTTAAAGAAAATAGAGGTTTGATAGTTTATAATCAGTGGAAGAAGAGATTAGCAGGTGGACAGTTGGGCATATTTTGTAATTTTTTTAAGGTGGCGTAACAATTTTGAAATACATGTAAGCTGTAAGGAAGTATTTGGCTTCACGAAATGGAGAGTGAGATTCTTTTTCATCATCTACACAGCTAGAGAGGCAGAGAACTTGAGGGCAGTGATAGAATAACATGGGATTCATATATGACACATTGTGAGTAATTTGAGATACAATGCTCACATGTTCTTAGAAAAGAAAGTACTTAATCTGTTGGATATGCCAGTAAAAACTTCTGCATAAGCATGGACAGGTCATCCTCAAGGAAGGAATAGATGAAACCATCAGTGCACAGGCATTATGTTAGAAGCAAAGTGGTGTTTTACAAACTGGGTCATCAAGAAAGTTAGAATAAATGTTTTGTTTTGTTTCTCTAATCAGTTAGTTATGTATTTTATACAGATTCTGGATGTAATTTGAATGGTCTGGAAGGTTTAGTGGATGAGTTCCGATCTGGGCTTTGCTGATCTTAAAACATAGTTTGGACTTTGTTGGATAGACAGTTTGAATAGCTACTTATGTGTTTGACACAAAAACTAAAAGAGTATCAAACATAGGAAACTCTTGTGTGAGGATTATATATTATAGTTTGATTGTATATTCCACAACAAAGAAATTCTAGCTTCAATGTAGATGCACCATAAAATTTCACAAAAGCCTTGTAATATGGACGCAAAAGTAGAAAAGTAAGCCACTAGGTGTAAGGAAACCAGTTCAGACACCATAGTTCAGGTACATCACAAGCACCAATAGTGAAGCTTAACTCTGATGGGAAAAGAGAGAAGTAATGTTTTATAGTAAAGTCAAATTTGCAGTGAGAAAAGCCAGTTGACAACAGTTGCAAAACTGAAGAAGATTAGATCTCCATAAACTGGTATAGAAATATAGAGACTGCAGTCCATATCCAAGCTCAATTCCTCATGTTACACTATATGTATTTTATATCCCAATTAAAATAAAACTAGAGTCCAACTTTTCTAAAAAATCACTAGAAATTTAGAATGAAATCTGAAATATAGTGTATATTTTTTTAAGGCAAACCTGCAACCACAAAATTATTTAAGCGAACAAGCCTTAAATTATAACATGTATGAACCGGTAGCCAACAAAACTGATCTGATTATCAAGAATGAAAGGTTAATGAGCAGGCGAAACAAATACTCGTCTACCGCATTTTAAATGTTAAGCTCAAGAAAGAATAAGCACCTGCAAGGCCTTCCCATAGAACCGCCGCCTTCGAAGATTGAGCATCACCTGAGAGACCTCAGCTCGTCCCAAAGGTTTACCTTCACTTACCCACTTGTCAAGGGCACTATCAATAGCTACCCGAGGAGTATCCATCAAAATCCTGAAAAGTGCAGAAGCATTGTCGCTCCTGGCTGCTTTCTTCTCATCGCTGAGCTCTGTCTCATCCTCCGACAATACATTCTCAGCAGTTCCATACAACTCTAACTCAGAGATATCCCCTTCAACGCCCGCATCCACATCTTCTTTGTCCGCTACATCTTCAATTTTATCACTTTCCGGAGGCGTTTCTATTTCAGAAAACCCATCCTCTAATTCATCTTCGCCATCGCTAGACTTGGCTCCAGTCTGAGAAGAGAGATTACGGCTCCACAAGAAAGACCTCGCGGAAACAATAAGTTCATAAGAGTGTGGCTTCGGCAGGATGCACACCCCAAGGACATGATTCTCTCCCTCACAATGACGCCAATGTTCAGTTTTTTCACCTAAAATATCAGTCTCCGCGCAGCAAGCCCGAGCAACCACAATGCGGCCACTAAAGCTTCTGGGGTGGCAAGATGCATAAAAGAGTTAGCATAACTTACAGGCTAGACTTTAAGAAAAATAAAATAAAATGTTCATTACATTCTCGCAATTCTTAGAAAGATAATTAAAAGATATAAAAATAATAAAAATAAAATCTTTTTATTTTGAGACAATCACATAGGAGATCCCAAGTTATAAATTGATAAAAAAAATTGTGAAATGGCGGCAACAAGAAATGGTTTCTTCAGGGGAAGTCAAATTAATATCAAAAGATGAAATTTCACAGAGAAGACGCAAAAAGAATTTAAAAATGGAGAAATCTAAACCCTAAAGTTTAGAAAAAACAATGCAAAACTTGATAGGAAGGATCAGAAACGAAGGGGATTCACCTGAGAGGGTTTGCAGCTCTTCGAAGGGCCCACATGGCGATTGATTCCCCCAATATGCTCTTCTCTGTCTCTAATGGAGAAAGGGGGAAAAGAACGGAGAAATCCTGAGCCTAAAACCCTAAAAACCTAACAAATAGCAGTGGGCTTCAGAGACCCCAGGAATGGGACTTGAAATGGGAAGAGGAACAGACCGCTGGCGCGTGCTAAAACCCTAATGACCAAAACCCTTGCGCCGGAGGAGGAACAAATTAGCCCCAGATATTTTCTGGAGCGGTATGACAAAATTACCCTTCCACACTGATACAAATGACGACGGCTGAACCCGAGCCCGAGCCCGAGCCGAAGCAAGCCCACAAGAAGGCCAGAGAAAGCAGGGCCTAGGCCTGCTCTTTGTAGTTTTTATTCACTGGTGACTGGCATTTTGGCACGTGCAAATGCACGTGTCTTCAAAAAAATTTTTTTTTTGAAAAGGCATCACTTGTTTGTGCGACGGACATAAAACGATAATAAAAATACATAACATTTATATCATTATTATGCAGATTTTAGCTTCGTGAGATGAGTTCGTGCATAATAGCAAACAAATATAAAACAGAGGCAGATTATGAAGTTTCCAAGTGTTGCACAATTTTGCACGATAAGAAGTCCTTAAATAATAAATCCATAAAAAAAAATTCGTGTAATTTACAGCTAAACCCTCAAAGGTTTCATAGGTTAACAAAGAAACCCCTGAGATTTGAAATTGAGCACCAGAAACACCCCCCGGCGATGCCTAAAGTAATTTGACACTATTAAAGATTAAGCTAAACTAACGTTTTTGCCCTTGAGTTATATCAAGTCAACCAAGGATAGAGAGAGGTTGGATCTTAACTTGTTTTCAAGAGGAGATGATGCTCCAAGAAAATCCAATCGAGTTGGAGAAGGTGAAGGCTTGAAGCAAGAAGCAACAAACCAAGAAGGATACAGATTAGTCGACTTATAACTTTATAAGTCGGTTAAGGCACAAGACCAGTTGACTAGTAGTCGACTAGGTAGATACAGAGGCAGAAACAAAGAGGAAACATCATACAATAGTCGACTATATAAGTCGACTAATGGCGAGGATTAGTCGACTAATCTTTGGGATAAGTCGACTAATCAAGGCGTTTCCTAAAGCAGAATCAGTTTCCTTTTCAGGCGCATGTTTTCTTTTTTAGGGAAGTACGAATATGATTCAGTTTCTATTTAATGAAGATTTGTTTCTAAAGATTAAAGAGTCTAGAATTCTTCTAAATTAAGGAAATCAACTCTTAATAGAGTTGACCAAGATTCTTCAAGCATCTAATGGTCAAGATCATCTCATAGTCCAAATAGAAGTTGTATTGTAAAATCATATAAATAAAGATTGTAACCCAGTATTGTGAAAGCACAAAAAAAGATGGAGAACATCAAGGAAGCCAAGAAAGAGAGGAGCAAGAAAGTTAGATCTCTTTGTATCAAGTTCATTAATAAACCTTTCTCAAGTTCTCTCCCAATAGACGTAGGCCAAGTTTGAGCCGAACCATGTTAAATCCTCGTGTTATTTCTTATTAATCTTTTGTCTGGGTATTGCTAGTTTGCCTTACAATAATTTCTTTTAGAAGTATCATTATATTGTCAAGTTTCGCAAATGTCGATCCTGAGAGTAACAATTGGTGTTAAAGCGCCAATTTGTTACAACAATTGGTATCAGAGCATATCATTTTGCAACAATTGGTATCAGAACTAAAGGTTGACGAAGGGCGATATGATGAAGATAGAAAGTTCTACGACGAAGTTTGAGGTCGAGAAGTTCAATGACAAAGGAAGTTTCAGTTTATAGCAATAGAGGGTGAAGACGTTGCTGGTGCAACAGGGTCTTCACAAGACCTTACGGGGTAAGTCATCAAAACCTGCAGATATGTCAGATGAGGATTTGGAGGAGATGGATCTAAAGGCGGTGAGCACGATCCAATTATGCCTCACAGATGAGGTGATGTACAACGTGATGGATGAAGAAACGACTACATGATTCTGGTCAAGGTTACAAATATTGTATATGGTGAAAAGCTTCTCCAATAAGTTGTATCTCAAGAAACAACTATATGGGCTATGCATGAATGAAGGGACAACGATATTGGAGCATTTAAAGTTCTTCAACAAGGTCATCAGTGAGCTTTTAGTTGTTGATTGCAAGATTGACGAGGAGAAGAAGGTGTTGATACTTCTCAGTTCGCTTCCACAGTCATATGATCACATCACCACCACCATGCTCTACGGTAAGAAAACTCTCATCTTGGAGGTCACGACAACTCTCTTATCTAATGAGATTGGGAAAAGGTCAAGAGGAGCAGGAAGGATCAGATTTGGTGGTCATGGGAAGAAAATGATCAAGAGAAGGGAAAAAGGTTCGGGCCTGTCAAAGGCGTGTCACTTTTGTCACTAGGAAGGTCAGTGGAAGAATGATTGTAAGCATCAGAAAGAGTGGTTGAAGAAGAAGGGACAAGCTTCAGAGGCAGATATACAAGCAGTGTAGAGGACATCAAAGTATTAATGGCTTATGTTACAGACAACACTTCTCAAGGTAAAAACTGGATATTTGATTCGTGCAATCCGGTTCATGTATATTCTCAAAAAGAGTTGTTTAACTCTTTATTTGTAAAGAAGGAAGAGACTGCCAAAATGGTGGATAGCTTGCCTTGCGAGATCATCGGCACTGGGACAGTCAATGTTACAGAAAGAGATGGGATGGTGTGTGCTCTGGAGGCGGTCCGGTATGTCTAGGAGGCACAGTACAATCTAATATCCATTGGGGTGCTCGACGAATAAGGATGCTGGATCCAAGTGAAATAAGGCGTCCTCACAGTTAGCCAAAGAAACATGGTAATTCTGAAAATGAGAGAAGCGTTGAGGGTTATACAAGCTGAAGGAAGGAAACTTAGTTCGAGATGGAGTTTCTAGGATAAGCTTAGAAGGGAGCTTATCGCGAGGTGGAGCTTCAAGAAAGAATGCAACGGGACGTAAACCTGGTCAAAATATTGCGGGAGGAGAAAGGGTGCATTTGGACAAGGACTGAGATGGCCCAAGCCATGTCGGTGAAATAGTTAAAGGCCCCGGGGAGAGGGGAAAGGAGTTAAAGGCTCCACGGTATAGTTATAACTAAGAAAAGAATCAAGGTAGTAATATAAAATCTCAAGGTGTTTTACTAAGAGCTTATAAAGTAAGTCAAGGTGAAAATTGTTAGGATTTTACCTTGTTTTCAAGAGGAGATGATGATCCAAGAAAATCCAATCGAGTTGAAGAAGATGATGGCTTGAAGAAAGAAGAAGCAAACCAAAAAAGGTATTGATTAGTCGACTTATAATTTTATAAGTCGACTAAAGTAAAAGACTAGACGACTAGTAGTCGACTAGGGCAGATAAAGAGGCAAAAACAGAGAGGAAGCATCGTACAGTCGTTGACTATATAAGTCGACTAATGACAAGATTAGTCGACTAATCCTTGAGATAAGTTGACTAATCAAGGCATTTCCTGAAGTAGAATCAGTTTTCTTTTCAGGCGCATGTTTCCTTTTCTGTCAGAGTACGGATAGGATTCAGTTTCTATTCAACAAAGATTTGTTTCTAAAGATTAAATGGTTTAGAATTCTTCTAGATCAAGGAAATCAGTTCCTAATAGGATTGATAAAGATTTTTCAAGTATCCAATGACCAAAATAATCTCATAATCCAAATAGGAGCTCCTATAAATAAAGGTTGTAACCCAGCATTATAAAAACACAAAAAAAGTACAGAAAAAGATGGAGAACACCAAGAAAGAGAAGAAGAAAGGAGCAAGGTAAAGCTACATAGAGATAAGGTAATACTTTTATAATCTATGTCTAGATTATAAGGGAAGGTGAATACTCTTGTTACATCAAGAGAAATGTTAGATGATCAAGTTTATTAATAAATCTCTCTCAAGTTAACTCCATGTAGATGTAGGCCAAGTTTGGGCTGAACCACATTAAATTCTTGTGTTATTTCTTATTGCTCTTTTTTTCTAGATATTGCTAGTTTTCTTTACAACATTTTTCTTTTAGTGCAAGTATCATCATATTGTCAAGTTCCGCAAACGTCGATTCTGAGAGTAATAATTGCTGTTAAAGTGTCGATTTATTACAACAATTGGTATCAGAATATATCAGTTTTGCAACATCGTGGGGCTAAGTGGAGAGGTAAAAACTAATAAAAAAAAACTTTATTTTCCACTAGAACCCATTACAAAGCTCCAGACATTTTAAGGGTTACGTAACAGTCACCTGACCCGAAAAACTAACAGGTTTAAATGACAGGAATGTCTGATGCTCAATTTTAAACCTGAGGGGGCTTCTTTGTTAATTATGAAACCTTAAGGGGTTTAGCGTAAATTACCCTTTTTCTTAATAAAGGCAATAACCCGGTGTTGAACCTGAAGCTTCATATTCCTAATTCATCCCTCTTACCATTGAGCCATATAAAAATACTAGTAAAATACATATCCACCCAGTGCACGCGTGGAATTTCTTCATGTGAGATTTTTTTTCCATCAACAAAGTTTTGCTAATTTCATAAAAAATCTAACAAAAAAATTAGTTATTATCAAATAAAAATAAAAGCACAATTAAAAGAAAAAAAAGAGCAACTAAAAAAATGAAAAGTGCAAACTTTTCTCTCTCTTGAAAGTTTTCTTCGTGTCCTGAAGTGCCTATAAAATTTCACGGCTTCCCAACATGAGCTAATAATTGATTAATAACTGGCTTGTAATTTAATTCATAAAATTTCATAGAAATTTGGTTATCAAATTCATAATAATCAAATTTCATAAAAAAGATATATATTTATTATCAAATTTCATAAAAAAATTTGGTAGACATATATATATTTATTATGAAATAAATTTACATTTAAAATGAAAAAAAGAAAAAATGTAACAAAAATTGTAAACTTACTTGTGGTTTGTATCTTTTCTCCTTCTAGTTTTTCTCGCTCCTTCTTTAAGTAAGAAAAGACTGTCTTAAATTTTATTTAGGGGAGAAACTATATGAGTATTTACTTTTTACAGTTAGAACATGATTAGAGTAAAAATTGAAGAAAGAAACTTACTTTTTTTTTTTTTTACTTTGGCTCATTAAAAAAAAAAATAAAATTTACTTTTTTAATTAATATATCAATCTTATTATGATTAGAATCCTTTAATTGGATTCTCATGTTGCGCGCAGGACAATAACCCCTCTGAGAATTCCGCCTAACAGGCGGAGACTAGATGCAGCCAGAGATGTACCCAACACGACAAGAATAAAGAAACAATAGAGAAAAGCAATTAACACAGTATTTAACGAGGTTCGACAACGTGCCTACGTCCTCGGGGCAAGGGAGAGAGAGATTTTATTGATTCAGCAATCAATACAAACTAATACAGAGAGAACTTTTTAGAGGAATTCTTAGGGATACAATACATGAGGGCTCTAGCCCTTATTTATAGTCACAGAGTCCCTGGATTTAAGGAAACCCAGATTGAATTCGATCCCATCTAGAAAAGGAATCCAAATTCCAAAAGGCAGCAGAAAACGCATCTGTCGGTCGATCGGCCGGTCGACCGACCCATGCCACGGTCGACCGCGTCGGTCGACCGGACCCAACCGAGAGCTAAGGCCTGTCAGTCGGTCGACCGGGCAGGTAGACTGCTCTCTTCCACGGTCGACCGGGCAGTTGACATGATGATCCTGTGCACGTCGTGCATGCCGGTCGAGCGGGCAGTCGACCGGCTCCTCCACCGGTTGACCGGACGGTCGACCTAGAGCACAATCTGGCCTGCTTAATGCTCCGTTTCTCGCTCCTTTGATTTTCGATCTCTGTGCTAACTTCCTCTACTCCCTATCTCCTCTCTCCCTACAATTCTCCACCTTGGTGAAGATTTTCCAAATCTGAGTCGATCTCCAACGAACTCCAGTCTATCACCTGGCGAAATCGACACATGATCTCGATGAAATCGACACACGATCTTGGCTTGAGCGCTCCGGACGAAATCGACACACGATCTCGTCGAAATCGACACACGATCTCGACTTGAAACTTGTAGCTCAGCTATCAACTGGGATGCACCACACATGCCTTCCCTATACTTCACCTTAGGAGAAATATCATACATGTCGATCACCGAACATGTCTCCTACTCTGCAACTACGTGACCTCACGAAAAACTCATCATGAGTCAACACTAACTCTCCAACTGACTGGCTCTATCCAGTCTACATGTTTTCAACTGATGGTCCAACCAAGTCCGAGTAGAGCACACCGAACACCATCATCGGCTTCAATAAACTAGATGCACTCCTATGCAAGCTTAACCATCTTCTCACCAGAAGATCAACTATTCATCGAGATCACAACGCTTCACCTCTACATGAAGTCCAACTCTCCACCTCTACGTGAAGTCCCAATCACCTTCTCCAGAACAAAATAGCTTCATATGGGTTGCATCTCCAAATATGGCTGCGCCTTTACGGCTGCCTACGTACCTTGCCCAAAGGATCAAGCAGACCGTAGTTCATTCAAATGAGCTCCATCAAGTTCAAATACTTATACTTGAATCTTTAGCAGCGAACATATCTGGCTGAGTCATATGAACCTCCTCACGATCATCATGGAGAACAATGGCCTTTAACTTTAGCTTGTCGTAATCACAAGCTTGAGATTCATGTTTTTTTACCTTCGAGCGTGGTTTTACCTTGATTCCAATGGCTGCAAACAACTCGACATTCTCATCAATATCTTCAACCTGTTCAGTATCAACCCTGGCTACATGATCTCCACCTAGTGTCACATCCGGTGAAGTCTTCACTGATACTGAACCAACTGGAGATGGTGGAGTAGCATCAACCTCCACCCGCTGCGATACTTCCTTGGTTTTCGTCCTCTACCTGCTGAGAGACGGTAGACTTCAACACTGAAGTCTCATCAAACGTGACATGCCTACTCAACACGATCTTTTTGTTTTCGGGGTCCCATAACCTGTACCCTTTCATATTCCTTTTGATACCTAAAAACAAAAACTTTTTTGCTTGCGGATTCACCTTGCCATCTTTGGCACTGAAGTAGGTCGGACTTTCAAATTCCTGCAGCAAGCCATGATCTTGAGCAGCTTTCCCAGACTAAATTTCCAATGGAGTTTTACCTCCTATCGCAGTCGATGCATTTATGAGATGGCTAGGATACACAATCGCCTCAGCCCAAAATGATTTGTCTAATCTTGCATTAGACAACAACCACCGAACCTTCTCCAGTAAGAAACAGTTTACTTCCTTAGCCAACCTATGTATACCTTCTGTGAACTGAGTACCAATACCAGTGTTCTGGCCAAATCGTAGGAATTGGTTCATGTCTCTTTCAACATCACCAATCTATAGCTCCTTAATCTTCCTACCTATCTGCTTCTCCATTCTTCTTCTTCTTCACTTTACCAACATATCTAGGACTTCACACCTTTGTCTCATGGGATATATCCAACAATGCCTAGATAAACTATCAATAAAAGAGACAAAGTACCTGTGACCTCCAAGCGATACAGTCTTAGCAGGTCCCTAAACGCTTACGTGATCACAATCAAGAAGACCTTTTGAGCGGTGAGTACTGGTGCTGAATTTCACCTTATTCTTGTCCAGAACGCTGTGTTCACCTTCTAAGTTGTAGGTAGCAGCACCTTCCAATGATCCCTTATTTGCAGGAGCTTGTAAAGATCTTTCACCTCCTTATCCGACCTTCACCTGCCAGACCTTTGTGCAACCATCATCTGAAGAACTAGAAGTCTCCACCTGACCTGTAACCGTACTACCCTTCAAGTAGTAGAGATTTCTTGGCGGACGCCCTTCATTACCACCATCGAGCCTTTGATCATCTTGAGAACACCATCTCGTACAGATATCACAAGACTCAATGCTTCCAAAGCGCCAACAGAGATAAGATTCATTTTTAGTTGATGTACATACCTCACTTCCTTCAATTCTCGTACTATCCCATCTTCTATTTTAATACGGACTGTACCCATCCCTTCTATATTACACGGATGATCATCACTCATGGTCGTGTAACATCCATCTAGCTTCTCAAAACTAGAAAATCAGGCCCTGTTCGGGCACACATGATAGGTGGCTTCGGTATCCAAGATCCACTTAGCACTATCTTAATAATCAACAGTAGGAGTAGTAACAAAGAAAGAGAATATCGATGAGTCTGAATCCGATCCATCCGCCTGTGTGAGATTCGTCTCGGTCTTTAACTCACCTTCTTACCTTTGGCCTTCGGGTAATCAACTTTTTAGTGTCCTAGTTTCTTCCACAAGGCACACTGATTCCTCTTCAGATCTCTGAAGCCTGATCTGAATTTCGATCTTCCCTGATCATCTCTTCCCTTCCTATTGGAACTCCTGCCTCTTACCGCCAATGCCTCTGTTGTTATGTTCTCTGAAGAAGACAGTCGGTCCTGTCTCCTTACTTCATAACTCGCAAGAGCAGCAGACACCTCACTGTAGTTAAGGGATTTTCTTCCATTGATCAATGTAAGAGTAAATGTCTCATACTCTTCCCTAGAGAATTCAATAGGATTACTGCCTTATCCTCTTCATTGGTCTTCATATTCACATTAACTAGATCTGTAAGAAGCTTCCTGTAGCGATTCAAGTGTTCATTGATGGAGCATCCTCTTTGCATCTGAAAACCATAAAGCTTACTCTTCAAGTGCAATCGCGATTCTATACTTTTCGTCAGATACTTCTTCTCCAGGATCTCCCACAGCTGCCTCATAGATGTCTCATGTAACACATGATACTTGATGTCTTGTGTCAGACAAGACTTGATCAAGCCACATGCCATACGGTTCATCTTGTCCCAATCTTCTTCTGTCATTGATGCGCGCTTCTTCTCCAATCGTAGAGTGTTTTCGAGGTTTGATGCCGTCAGCACATCCATCACCTCACACCTCCACATACCGAAGTTGTTCGTGTCATTGAACTTCACCACATCAATCCTCAGCGGATGTGGATTCATGGATGTACCTTCTCCAACCATCTTCTCAACTGATTCCTTAAAGCAATGCGGAAACAAACAGAGTTAGATAAAACAAACTAGATAAAGACAGAATCTTTACCTCCACGTGAAACCCTCAAAGAATTTTCGAAGCAATCTACTCCTTCAAATTGATTCCTCGAGCAATCTACACGTTGTTTTGAGATCAACACACGATTCCACACACAATCCCAACGCCGCTCCGAGATCGACACATGATCTCCGCCAAACAGCAACTGATGCCCTTGGAATCAACACACGATCCCACGACTAACCTGGGATGCTCTGATACCAATTGTTGCACGTAGGACAATAACCCCTCTGAGGAATCCGCCCACCAGGCAGAGACTTGATGCAGGCGGAGATGTACCCAACACGACAAGAACAGAGAAATAATAGAGAAAAGTAATCAACACAGTATTTAACGAGGTTCGGCAACGTGCCTACGTCCTCGGGGCAAGGGAGAGAGAGATTTTATTGATTCAGCAATCAATACAAACTAATACAGAGGGAACTTTTCAGAGGGATTCTTAGGGATACAATACATGAGCGCTCTAACCCTTATTTATAGCCACAGAGTCCCTGAATTTAAGGAAACCCAGATTGAATTCGATCCCATTCAGAAAAGGAATTCGAATCCCAAAAGGCAGAAGAAAACGCATCTGTCAGTCGACCGATCCATGCCACGGTCGACCGTGCCGGTCGACCGGACCCAACCGAGAGCTAAGGCCTGTCAGTCGGTCGATCGGGCCGATCGACCGCTCTCTTCCACGGTCGACCGGGCGGTCGACCATGATGATCCTGTGCACGTCGTGCACGCCGGTCGACCGGGCAGTCGACCGGCCTCCTCCACCGGTCGACCGGGCTGCCGACCCGGAGCACAATCTGGCCTGCTCAATGCTCCGTTTCTCGCTCCTTTGATTTTTGATCTCTGTGCTAGCTTTTTCTACTCCTCTCTCTCCTCTCTCCCTACATCTCAGTACGCCAATCCTATCATAATTTAGAACTCTTTAACTTATGTTATCTTTTTCTCAATCAAAAGTGAGGATTTATTATGATAATCTAACGGTCTAAACTAACTCTCGACAGAAACGTTATTGGTGCTTTTATAAACAGTATAAATTAGTGTATAGGAGATCGAGCTTTGCACACTTGTAGATAGTGGTGTGGTCTGTGAGTGATCTTATTTGTGATTTTCAGCCATGCATGACCCTTGCACATGGCAGACGAGATGCCTTTCAAAGTATCTTTACGCCCATTTTGTATATGTATTTGTTTGGTTGAAGTGTGTTTGTAAAAAATATTTTATTGTAGAGTATTGTGTAAAGATACATTCTCTTCCACCTCACGTGTCTACAGTTTAAAATGTTTGATGCACCTTACATTCATTTTTTGCAGTGCCATATTTTGTGAACATTACAAAAATGGATGAATTTTAAAGATTTAATGAGCTAAAAAAGGAAAAGAAAAGATCTAGAAAGAAACTAAGGGGAAAAAATAAGGAAGAAAAAAAAAATAAAAAATTCATTCAAAAGGGAAAGAAATAATTAAACAAATGGAATGATATTCAAAAAGAAAGAAAGAAAGAAAATCTAAAAAAGAAAAGCTATAGAATAAAACATAAATAAAAAAAATGAAATATAAGAAATTATTTGAACAAAAAAACAAGGAAAGAAACTTAAAACTATGTAGAGTAGAATTGAAATAAAAAATAAAGAAAAAAATATGGAGAATAAAACTAAAATGTGATAATAAAAGAAAAAACAATTAAAAGGAAACAAAAGAGTTATCAAAGAGTAACTGGAAGAATTTCAAAAAGGAAAATTATTCTAGAAAAAGAAAATAAAAAATGAGGGAAATCTATACTTACTCTTTTTAAAATTTAATTAAAAAGAGTGTTGAGTTTTGCTTTGGGCCCGTCTTCTTTGGGTCTGTGCCAATCCCATTTTGGGAGCAAAATAAGCAGAAGTTGCGAGCAAGTGAAGAACAAGAAGCCTTTCCTGAGTGACTGGTGTTTTGAGTTGACGTCCTTCCATTTGCATATATTTTCTTCCAGCATCCAGAATCCAACGAAAAGCACATAACTAACTGCAGTCGGCATTGCTGTTTTTGACACTTTTCTGGAAGTGATTTTATTTCACTGTTGATAGCATCATATGAAATTGACAGTAGTAGGAATAATAATAATAATCATAATTATCTCCATGCAACTTACAAAGTGGTAGAAGTCAGATACTTATGAAAGAGTTATCTTTCCACGTAACCCTTGATGCCTTCTCAGTTCCTAAAAGTCTGATCATTGGACAACAAATGCTAATATACTGTTTTGATGAAACATTAATGATCCATTTACATATTAAGGCTATTAAAACATATACATTATGGACAAAGGACAAGAACTGATACTCCATCTTATGCTAATAAAAACTTAAGTAAAATATTAACTGAAGATAATACAAATAAAATAGTCACAGAAATATAATGCATGCGTTAATATACAAAGAGATAAGAGCCTAAACTTAGAGCACTTCCACCGCTATGCTCGGGCAAAAGGTACAGCAGTGAGTTTTTGACGAAAATCACTGCTATAATGATTTTACCCGTGCTTGAGTTCGGGTTCTCCTTGTCTGTGCTTGAAACTGGGCAGCGTAGGGCTTACCATTGAAGAGGTTGTTTTTGCAAGATTTCGTGTGGGCCAGAGTATTGCCCGGGCAAAAGACTGAGCAGTGGCAGTCCCCTTATAAGCCATATGGATTTCAAGCTGCCTCATGAGTACTCAATTTTGCCACGAAATAATGAAGCTTTATGTTGCCATACGGTAAACGTGCTCGATTCAATGAGGTATATAAAACTCGAACTTGCATTGTTTAACGTAATTTGAATAAATATTTACAACTCTTTTAAGTTATATAAATCTCACAGCAAACAGTAGCAAAAAGAAACGGAGAAACTACAGGTAGTCTGCTTTTACATACAACCTCAAACACTATTTCTAAAATATCATTCAGCACAAGTTAATAGCTCTTGCAAATCCAGTCACCAACAGTCCAAGGTTATAATTGTTACTTAACAAGCTGTTAGTAAGTGAACATGAGGCAGTAAAAAATAATAATAATAATAACAGTTAACAAACAATTGTCCGGCCATGATCATCACAATCCTCTCCCATGTCCAAAACTCTCCCCCATCACTAGTACAGAATATATGTTTAATGACGGTTAAAAACCGACTTTAAACAGGTTGATATTGTTGCGAAATTGATATGCTTTGATACCAATTGTTGTGACTCTCAGGATCGACGTTAGCGGAATTTGACAATATGAACAGTACTTGAAAAAAAAAGCTTGATGTAAAACAAACTAGTAATAACTAAACAAAAGAGTAATAAAGAAAGAACACAAGAATTTAACGTGGTTCAGCCCAAACTTGGCCTACGTCCACGGGGAGAGAACTTGAGAGAACTTTATTAGTAACTTGGTACAAAGAGATCTAATTTTTCTCTTGATGCAAAGAGAGTATTCACCCTCCTCCTTAATCTAGACTTAGATTACAATAGTATTACCTAATCTCTATGCACTTTTACCTTACTTTTTTCTTTACTTGACTTCCTTCTGATCTCCTTGGTGTTCTCCATCTTTTTTCTACTTGAGATCAGCATGGTTGAGACAATTACAATACTTGGTTACAACATTTATTTATAAGATTTTATAATACAATTTTTATTTGGACTATGAGATGATCTTGGCCTTTGGATGGTTGAAGAATCTTGATCAATCCTTTTAGAAATTAATTTCTTTGATCTAGAAGGATTCGAGACCTTTTAATCTTTAGAAACAAACCTTCATTGAATAGGAATTAAATCCTATTCATACTCCTCCTGAAAAGGAAACTCGCAATTGCCCGAAAAGGAAACTGCTTCATCTTAATTTGCTTCTTCTGTTTCAAGCCATCGTCTTTTTCAACTCAATTGGATTTTCTTGGACCATCATCTCTTCTTGAAAAACAAGACAAAATCCTAACAATCTCCACCTTGATTTATTTTTCAAGCCTTTAGCAAAACGACTTGAGATTTCGAATTAATACCTTGATTTTTTTCTTAGTTGTACCCATAGGGTGAAGCCTTTAACTCTTGCCCCCTCTCCTCAGGGCCTTTGCCTGATTTACCGCCATGGCTTGGGCCATCTCAGGCCTTACCCGAGTGCACCCTTTTTCTTTTCTGCAACATTTTAACCAGATTCACGTTGCGTTGCAGTCTTCCTTAAAGCTCCACCTCGTGATGAACTCCCTTCCAAGCTTATGTTGGCCCAAAGGCCCATCACTCTAGTTTTGATGATGATTAACTCACGTAATTATAGTACTAATGATCTTGTGTTTAATTAGTCTCAGATATGTGATCAAGATCTTAGTAGGTGTTTAGCTTCAATAAAGGATTTCAAGTCAAGTTTTGGAGCTGGCACGTGTTGATTCAAGAGCTTGTGTATCAAGACCACATCAAGTACTCAAGAGGGGTCTAGCTCACTAGATCATGATTTAGACCAAGTCAAGAAGAAGAAGAAGACCTTCAAGAGAAGACTTGTGTCTAGGTTTGTTTTTAGTAAGATTTTATTTTTAGATAAAATGTAAAGGATAGATTAGTTGGTGATTGTTCAAGTTCATATACACTCACACACAAAATTTATATGTGTTTTCATTATGGAGTTTTCGTTTTAGAAAAATACCATTTTGATTTTTAAACTTCAAAGTATACATGTGTTTTACCAAAACTTTATTTAGAGCTTAATGTCAAAACATAGATATTTCATTATATATGTGTAGTGGATCATATCCATACACACTAAGCTTTAAAAGTGTTTAGAATATCTTGTTTTTATATTCGGAGGATTTTTGGAAAAATCGGTTTTCAATTTGGAAAAATCATTTTGGAAAAATACAAATTTTTGTTTAAGGCAAAACTTCTTTATTACAAAAATAGTTCAAAATGTTTGTAACATGTTTGATTTTTACTCAAACATGTTTGTATACCAAAGTATATTACTGAACTTATTTTTGTAGATTTTTAGAGAATTTATGGGATTTTATGTAAGGTAAAATGACAAGTTTTTAATCCCTTTTTAGTGCTGAACTGGCCTTCTGCCGGTCGACCGGACGGTCGACCGCGCCAGACGCCGGTCGACCGCTCTGGTAACCCGATGTGCACAGACGTGCACAGCTTGGGCCGGTCGACTGCACAGTCGATCGCCAGAGTCTCTGCTCTCTGGAAATGGCCCGGTCGACCGGGCGGTCGACCGCTGGGCCATTGCCCAGTTTGCGGTCGACCGGCCGGTCGACCGACCTTCCCAACGGTCAAAAAATCGACCGTTGACGGTCGACCGATAGCAGTTTGAACTGCTGAGTTGGCCTCCAACGGGCAGATTTTGGATGCCTATAAAAGAAGCTTCTCTTGGGCTGTTTTAGATAAAATTTTTGGAGAGTTTCAAAGCCAGTTTTTCTATCTATTGTAGAGGTTTTCTCCACTTGTTTTAGTGCTAAAATTTTCAAATCAAAAGGAGAGTTTATCAAGAGATTTCTAAAGTGATTTCTTTGAGTTTTTCACCACAAATCAATCCTTGTTTTTCTCACACACACTTGAGCTATCCATTGCTATATCAATCCTATAGGGATCTTTGTTGTGAGAGGATTTTAGGTGATCAAAGTGTTGTGATCGCCAAAGTGTTCTACATTGTACTTTGAGGTGGCAGACTTGCGAGTTCGCGGTGTTTTGAGTTCTAGTGAGAGCTCAGTGTAGAGGTGCGGCCTTGATTAGTCTCTAATTTTGCATAATTTTCATCACATTCTCACATTTATTTGATAATAAATTCTGCTAATAATACCTTACTTGCTTGATCCTAGGTTCATGGTGTGCAAATGAAGAAGAAGATCTAAATCACTATTTAATTGGTGATTAAAGGCCTATTAAGATAGCCATTGACCTAAGGAGCTAATTCTGTCAAAACCAGGGGTCAGAAATCAGAAACTGGCAATGGCGCCAAAATTTGATCGAGGTAAAACCGCGCACAAAAGTATATGTTTTGAAATGGATATTTAAAGTGTGTGCTTTAGCTTCCTCGATACTTTCGTTTTAGCCTCTATGCTATAAAGGAAGTATCGAGGAAGCCAAAGCACACACACTTTAAATATCCATTTCAAAACATATACTTTTGTGCGCGGTTTTACCTCGATCAAATTTTGGCGCCGTTGCCGGGGATGGGAACAGTTTAATTTCACAAGTTTGTTAACTTTTTTTTCTTTATTTTTTGGTGTGCAGGTTAAATTTTAGCATTGCAGAAGTCCACACTTGCTCAAGTGTGGTCGGGTAACTTCTTGTACATTCATATACTCTGCTGCTAATTTTTATTGTACACTGTAAATAATTTTAAGAAGTAAAATACAGAAGTTGGATGCTTTAAAACGGTTTAGACATTTGCATCTAGGCACGTGTCAATTTTCATTCCAATATACTGTATTTTATTCTTGTGTTGTTGTGATACTTATAGGAGGTGTACATATTGCATTGCATATAGTTAGGACAAACACTTCAGTGATTTACTCGCTTTTTTGTGTTCATCTTATCTATATTGCACACTTGCACAAATTTAAGTTAAGGGCAAAACCCAAAACAACATAAGGTGGGGAAGTCATTACCCTCCCTTAGCCCAAAAATCACCTCCCCACTCACACAACTCAAGCCTTAATAAAATTTGCTAGACGTTGGCCCCTAGGGACATCTCAGACTCATTTAGGAGATTGACCTAAGGGGGAAGTTGTTAGAAGTTGACTCTTATTAAATCAGTGTTTAAGGTTGGGGATTGAAAGGCGAAACCTCGAAGAACAATGGTTTGGCATAATTAGGCCCGTTGCTCCGGCACGAATACCTCCCACTGATCTTGCCCCTACCTGGCCGATTAACTCGTGGTCAGCGTCCGACAATATTCCCCTCGTGAACAGTCTAACCAGTTAGGAGTCGTTTAGGTCTAAGTCAACCCTAGCATAGGCTTGTTTTCTTTTTCTTTTTCTTTGTTGTTTGTTTGTTTGTGTGTTTTTCTTTTTGTAAATTGTGATATGGATTTTAATAACAACAATTCTTTCAATTATAATATGAATCCATATTTCACCCCGACCTCATTTGACTCGGATAACTCTGACCCGGCAATGTACAACATGAACCAACCATATATGTCGGGTTGGGATTATCCGAATTAATATGACCCATATCCCCAACAATATGACCATAATTTTCAAAATAATTTCAACTCTTCACAGAGTTCATGGGGATTCACCTACCCCGAGTCAAATTTTCAACCATCTTGTACACAATTTTCACAATATTCGTTTTCCAATTTTAATTCATATACTCTTTTTCCTGAACCACCAATTGAAGAAAAATCATCATTGGAAAGGAGTATAGAAGAGTCCCTATAACAAATGCAAAATTTACTTAATTCACAATCCTTCTCACCTCAAACTCCACATACTCCTTTTCTAGAGCATCCAATTGAAGAAGAATCTGAGCTAGAAAAGCGTTTGGAAGTCTTTTGTGAAAGAATACAAAACATGTTGGACTCATCATCTCAACAACATTTTCAAGAGTCCTACTCATTTTTTCCAGTCTCACCAATTCAAAATGAATAAACTTCAATACTGGACTTGAGTATGGAACCCTTGCTGAGTCCGAGCAACAACCGCAAAAACCGATGAACTCACAATTTCACCACAATTTCCAAAATCAACTTCCATACTCATCTTTTCAAGAAAAACCAATTACAAAAAGTATGAAAGACATGATTCAGACTCAACATTCTGTTACCCTGTCTGTCAGTAGGTTAGACTCAATAATGAGCGATTTGATTAATGAGAACGAGGAAAATCTTTCTTGTCAACCATTGACCAATCCTTATATCCCTAACTCTACTGATTGGACCCTTGAATCATGTCATTTTGAAAATCCAGATTCAATTTTAGAACACACATTCGAACTTGACCAAACTCCAAGTTATGAAAGTCACCTGGACATTCTGGTAAGTTATCCCTTCCCTGAAATTGAAATCGAACCTGAATGTGATCCTGAACCTCCCGTTGGGAATTTCATTTCACTTTTTGATTCAATAATGACTCCGGTATCTTTACCAGATTTTTTCTCTATTCCGGAGTCAACATTGAATCCTATCCCAGTACACCGTAAAATGGAATCACCTATATTTTATGATCATACTTCATTGTTGGGGAAAGTGTGTGAATATCACTTCTTTGGTTTGGACCCTGTTTTTGAACCAATTTCGACTCTCATTATTAACTCTCGACTTGATCTGAGTCAACTTCCCGAGTTGGTATCGATTTTTTTTCCTATTTCATTGAGTCCAAATCAATCATCTCTAAAAATCACACTTCATTGTTGGACAAGACTGTTGAAGAAAATGACTCGGTAATTATTTTTGAAAATTGGCCATTAGATGGGAATAAACTTTTCAATAAGACCATTCAATCAATCATCCTTTTATTGGGTCATATTAAAGAGGTCATTGGTGGGTTCCTGCAAGATCCACGCTATTTCGATTGGGTAGCAACGCTTGGCCCAATCAGACCACCACCGGAGCCACCACCATGAGGTAATTTTTCTTCTCTCATTTATTTCATGTATACACATTCACGATGGATTGAGGACCATGCATGAGATAAGTGTGGGGAGGGTTTACTAACGTAGTTAGTTTTATATTTTCTTTCTTTCACACTTCTTTTAATTAAACCAAAAAAAATCTTTTATATAAAACTTTTCTTTTCACAAAACTTTTTGAAATTAAGAGAAATAGTTTTGATCCATTTTTAAGAAAATTAAGATTATCTTAGGAATTAGGAAGACCTAAAATTATGAAATTTTAAACCAAGTCAAAATAATAGATCTTGTCTAAATTATAGGTTAAGAAAGTAAGATTGAAAAGATAATTTGATCTTGAATTTTTTACCTTAGATTTATGCACTCCACACTTACACAATTTTTGGGATTGAAACAAAGACTGAAAATGCCATAAAAATATTCAAAAAAAAGGCCGCGTTTCCGCGACCGTACGGCCACGGCGCGCGCGGCGCTTCGAGCCGCGCGCTGCCCAGTTGGTCCCCTGTGAGGTGATGTTTCCAGTTTCTAATTTCTGACCCCTAGTTTTGACAGAATTAGCTCCTTAGGTCAATGGCTATCTTAATAGGCCTTTAATCACCAATTAAATGGTGATTTAGATCTTCTTCTTCATTTGCACACCATGAACCTAGGATCAAGCAAGTAAGGTATTATTAGCAGAAATTATTATCAAATAAATGTGAGAATGTGATGAAAATTATGCAAAATTAGAGACTAATCAGGCCTCGACAAGCTAGTGTGCTTGCGTGTGTTATTCTTGTGGGAACAAGAGAGGGACTAGAGAGTCCAAAAGAGTTCTAGTGTGAACTCGTTTGTAGGTGTTGCGGCACCGAGTGATCCGGTGGGATTGTTTTTAGTGGAAATCCTTCATAGTGTTGAAGGCGGGGACGTAGAGTAAGGGTGCTCGAACCTCGAAACAAATCTCCCGTGTTTACGATTGCTCTCTCATAATCTCTCACTTGTGTTTATATCTTGCATGCTTACATTGCCTTTATCTTTACTTGCTTGATATATTTGTGCTTATATCGTTATATGTTTGGGGATTATTTGCTCACACTTGTATTCAACCGAGAGAGCCATAGCGACACCTCAACTCTTATCTAGAGGAATCTTGAGGAGATAGTCCAGAGCTCTTCACGGAAAATTCGGCTACACTCTTAGGTTATACTTGGTGTGTTGTGCATAATAGTTTTTAATTTGCATAAATAGTTTTAATTTCGCATTAATTTACCATTAGATTAGCTAGTCACCTACTCTAGGTGATTACAATTGGTATCAGAGCCTCGTGCTCTTGATTTGGGTCTAACAACCTTGAGTTAAAGATCTGTTGACACTTTAAAAAAGACAAGATTCTGACTGGCCTGAACAATGTCTAAACTTGTTGACATTTACAAAAGACAAGGAAAGATAAGCTGACTGGCCTGAACAATGTCTAAACTTGTTGACATTTACAAAAGACAAGTGACAGATAAGCTGACGACCGGTTCTGTACTTGTTGACATTTACAAAAGACAAGTGACAGATAGCTGACGACCGGTTCTGTACTTGTTGATATTTACAAAAGACAAGTGACAGATAAGCTGACGACCGGCTCTGTACTTGTTGACATTTACAAAAGATAAGTGACAGATAAGCTGACGACCGGTTCTGTACTTGTTGACATTTACAAAAGACAAGTGATAGATAAGCTGACGACCGGTTCTGTACTTGTTGACATTTACAAAAGACAAGTGACAGAAAAGCTGACGACCGGTTCTGTACTTGTTGACAGTGACAGATAAGCTGACGACCAATTTTCATTCATCCCCAAGGGACAAAGCAGCAATTTGGACTCTACTATCTAGTGAAGCAGACAGTAAGCCCAGATTGTCTCTAAACAGACCTCAGCAGGTCTAAGATGCTAACACTTAGCATCACATGAGCCCAAAGGGATAGCCTCGCATGAGAGGCTAAGATCATCCAACTTCGCCTTGAAGCCATTCACAGCTCCATCAGGAAGCTAACCTATAGTTTTGCCTAAAGTGCTCAGTTAAACTCCGCAGAGAGTTAGCTTCGCTTGAAGCAGAAGAATATTCGGTAGCTTCGCCACAGACGTTATCTAGCTCCGCTGAAGAGCTGTCTTCTGACTTCGCCAGATGTTTCTTCCAGCTCCGCTGCGAGCTCAACGCGGCAGCTCCGCTGCGGGTCCGTCATGGTCAACCTTTGACCAACTAAATCTCCAGATGAGATCAAATCTATTTAGAATCAAGATCAAATCTGAGATCAAATTTGACAATTGATTGCCATAATCTCTTGACTCTCCTAAAATGAGTAAGAGGATCAAGGGAGATCTTCTAATTATATGGAAAGGATCAAAACAGATCAGGAGGATCAACCGACCTGCTACTTCTAGCTTCGCAGAAGCTGGTTCTAGCCTCACAGCAAGGCTATTTTTCAGATTTAAACAGATTTGATTCAATCTGTTTCTATATTTTTAAGGGATAATTATACCCTTACTCTCCCTATAAATAGCCCACCAGGGGCACAAGGAGAGAAAGACTGGCAAGAGAGACCGCTGTACGAGAGGACTTCTTCACGACCGTGCGCATAGAGAGGCTAAATAGAGATCTATTCTCTTGCTTTCAAGAATTCAGAGACTTCAGAGAATCACTTCTCTAATCAGGGTGCTGATACCCTAATACTTTCTTCTCAAGGAATCTCCGGAACCAAGCGAGAAGGAATTCCTAGGCGAAGACGGTTTTGAGAAGTAACAAGAGGGTTCTACCAACCTTCTGTTCTCCGATTCCCCGAACCAGGCGAGAAGGAATCTCATCGCTCGTATCGTCAAAGGGACAAAGTGGTCGCGCGCTGACCAGACTCCTACCGGCACACTTCTCCAGAATCTCCGAGGAGATCTACTTGTAATCTTTTGTTTTACTTGTAATTTAGCTCCTCGACCCTTTTCTTTTTGTAAGTTTTCCCCTTTGCAAATCAATGGAAAAAAGGATGGCGACTCCGCTGGGGAACGATTTCTCTACTGCTGAGAAACAAGTGTCGCAATGCGACGAACAGACCTTCGGGTCTATCTATGAATTCAGAAAAGCCAGCGTAGCCAGAGCCTCTCTGGCTAAATCTTCAAAGCAAGTCTCTGCGGAGACAGATAAGGCTCTCTGCGAGCCTACTGCGGTCCTCTAGCGCAACAAGAAGCAGGTCCGCAATGCAAACCTATTAATTTCGAGAACCTAGTCGTTCACTTCGACCAAGGAAAATTTGAAGAAGTCCTCTCTGGGGGTGGTCTAATGCTTCGTGCACGGAAGCATAGAAAGGTCTCCATGGCCAATGTTTCAGAACAGAAATCAGAAGCAGAATTCTAACAACACCCCTCAGCCTCGCGTGTGGCTAGTCAGGTTCCCTGCGAACCTATGTCTCCCTTGCCAAAGCAGATGTGGAGGCCAAAGCAGAAGGCTCTGAATAAAGCCTCAGGCGTAGCTACGCCACAAGTGCGTCTCTCTTGCGAAGAAAAAGGCAAGATGCCTGCCTGCTCCAACAAGGCTGTTAGCCGCGAAGTCACAGCGTCGACCGTACCTTCGCCCAGTTCCAGAGTAGTAACGACTCGCGCCAGCCTCGTTCTCATGAGCGAAGCTACTGTACCACAGGGTACGCATGATGTTCATAGCCGCGAAGTTAGAGCCAAAGCACTATCTAAGGCTAATCGCCTTCGGAGCAGCATAGCAGATAAAAACACCATATCGTGATTCGCTTCCTAGTTCATCAAGCGCTAAGCTCGTGTCTCGTAGCGGAGCTAAGGGATTATCCCTAAGTGTTGACAACGTTGCTTATGCAGCTTCAACATCCAAGAACATTCCCAAGGTTTTTAGCCGCGAAGCTAGAACTGAAGCACTATTCAGTGCTAATCCCCTCTGCGGTGATAAAAGGAGCAGGACATCGTCCTATGCACGATCCAAAAGAGCCTCTGCGCTGGATCGTTTAGGCCCAAACGGGTCTGACTTGCGGGAATTGTTGACAAACAAATGCAAGTCGGAATCTTTCCAAACTTCTTCATCCTGTTGTCAACAAGTGGGATGTCAGTTGGTGACACTCCACTCAGTCCATTGCTGGCTAGGACCAATCCTCGTCACTTCTCCAGGCCGACGATCAGTTTTGATCGGCTGTCGGTACAAGCCCCGGTGAAAAATCATAAAAGGAGCGTCTCGCGAGACCTACCTTTTGCATCCGTCAACATGATCGGAAGAGGAAGAGAGCTGCGCAGGGGCAGACAAGCATCCGACGACACTCCCTACAGTTCCCCAGATCCAGATTACAGCCCAGGCTTAGGTGAAGTCTTGGTGCATGAAGAAGGTATCTTCCGCAATACCAGATCTAGGGTTGCAATACCATACAGTTATGAACAGCCATCTTCTTCAGCTGCAGTAGCCTCACCAGAACCAATGAAAGGATCAGTCCAATGGTCCGATGAAGAAGATGAAGATAGTTTGTATGCCTCTTCGGCGATAGTCAGCTCAGTGCGAACAGACAGAGCATCAGCCAATATGGCTGACAATGGTAATGATGACCTTCGTCGACGTTTGAAAGCTCAGGAGCAAACTTTCAAAACCCAGTAAGAAGCTTTGGACAATATCCAACAGATGCTCGCTCAACTCCTCAATAATTGGAATAACAATGATACCGGGAGTAACCATGATGAGGAAGAACATCTTAGCAATGACCAATCAAAGACGGAGAAGTCCAAGGAGAGTTCTTCTTTGGACGCTGAGGTCCTTAAGGGCATCCAAGCTCAAATTGCATCCCTATCTCAGAGGGATGAATTAAAGAAAGTAGGGGCAATCTGTCCTTACCCGCTGGAGTGGGATTCAGTGCCATACCCACCAAAGTTCAAACCGCTGACGTTACACACGTACGATGGTAAAAGCTCGCCAAACCAGCACATCTACTATTTTCCGGTCCCAGACCGGTAATGTTATAGACAATGATGCTATCATGGCTAGGCTGTTCATTGGCACCTTAAAGGGGGTAGCATTTGACTGGTTCCGAAGTCTCCATCCGGGCTCTGTCAATTCTTGGATCGACCTGAAAACACGATTCCTCTCTCGTTTCTATGAGGACGATACCGAGGTAACCATGGACAAGCTCCTCTTCACCGTGCAGAAGAAGTGCGAATCTGTCCGCGACTACATTGAGCGATTCAGAAACTTGTCTTTGATGTGCCCAACAGGGATGCCATTACCCATGCTCTTCAGACGTGCAAGTACAACTTCTTAGACCAAGTAGAGATTCGCATGGGGCTGTCAAAGCCCATACCTGGAAAGAATTGGTCGAACAAGCTGAGATAGCCGAAAAGTCGGCTAAAAAGTTCGAATCATCCACCCCTAAAGGCAAATGGGGTATGAACAACAAGGGACGCGGTGGACATGACGCAGTCTTCTCAAGCCAAAGGGAAGGAGACTATGTCCGTAGAATTGTCAGAGGATATGCAGCCGAAGGCCAAGAAGAGCGGCTTCAATAATCAGGAGTCTAAGTTCCCTCCGAAACAGTACTCCTTCAGAGACGATCAGGTGGTCACAATATTCCATTTACTCCACAAAGGGAATTAAATGAATTTACTAGAGGCTCGACGTCCCAATAAGATAGGACGCACGAACGATCCCAAATACTATCTCTACCACAGGATGATTCATCATCCTACCGACAAGTGCTTTGTCCTCAAGGACAGAATTCAAGCCTTGATCGACGCCGGAGTCCTGACACTGAAGTTAGAGCAGAAGAAAGTCACTGCCAATATGGTGACCCTCGAGTTCGGCAAAACCCCAAAGGTTACAGTTCCTGACGGGACTTATCCAGTCCCTGTGCCACGGCTAGAAGTCAAACATCCTACGGCTAAAACTCAGGATAATAGGGGTCTTGTTTCCTTGACACTGGAGACAAGAAAAGTCACGTGGATACACCCAGACCTTGTCAAAGACGAACAATGGGATTCAAAGAAGTCCAAGTCGAAGGGCAAATCTTGCAATGTCATCTCCATCCTGCCCGACGATGACAATTTCACATCAGCTTCTCTCAGTGATTCTGAAGGAGAAAAGCACACTTGCGCGACGCAGGCTGATGTACCTTAGCCGACGGGTACTCGATCTGGAAAATCATACTTAAAGCAGTATGAGAGAGCTACTGACGGGACACAACAGCAAACGATGTTAGTACAAGTACCAACACCTGCTTCGGTTCCAACCAAGGGAAAGGAGAAGCCTAAGGAAGTTCGGTTTGACCATGTCCTGAAGAAGCCTTCAGGCCAAGGGCTTGGCACGCCCTTTCGTTTTGACTTATTGGCCCAGCTGGCCAATATCCCGGCTCGTATTACAATACACGAGCTCCTTCGTCTCTCAAAAGAGGCAAAAGAAGCGCTCAGAGATGCGCTGGCTGATTCAGAATCATTCCTAACATATATGCCAGAGAACCCTAAAGACGACGCTCAGTCTCCATGCCCTGAATGCCATCAGGTACGATCAAAGGTGCCCGCTATTACCTTCACAGCGGAAGATATGCTTCTCAAAGACAACAAGTATGATCGAACTCTGTACTACACCGGATACATCGGTTCAACATGCATTAAAAGGGTACAGGTTGATCTGGGGTCTGCACTCAGCATCATCACCAAAAGGCTCCTCTACTTCCTCGGTATACCACTATATAGGTTGTCCGCAACCACTACTACAATATACAGTTTCAATGCCGGGAGTAGTCATCCACTTGGGAAAATTTGACTCCGTTGCTGAATCGGGAGCCTGAAGTCTGAAGTGACGTGCTATATCATTGACGCTGACACGTCGTACAACTTGCTACTAGGACGACCGTGGATCCACGCCAACTGGATCGCTCCCTCTATTCTGCACCAGTGCTTCAAATATGTTGAAGATGATGCGACAGTATGAACTGTCTTCGCTGAGAAGCAACCATTCAAGGGGGTGAAAAATTACTTTACTAACGCTCTCCTGTATCAAGAGGCTGGTGAAAACATCGAAAGAATTGTTGCCCGACGATGATGATAGTGGCAATGAGGCGGATTCAGAATCTGAAGCAGACATGCCAGCCATTCTGATTGGCGAACCAATTATAGCATGTCTTAATAAACCCCAATGTAACACTCCTTCTGAAGATGAAGGTGAATGGATAATTAATGATAATATTTTTTTGATTATTCTGCGAGTGTTGGTTGTTTGAATCCATCACGGATAGCTCTCTGCACATCCCTTTACATAAACCAAGCGCGTCCAGTGCACCCATGGAATCTGTAGAAGGGGCCGTTTTAGTGATCCCTCTATCCAAAGAAGGTCAGTCACCGATAATTTTCGGTAGAGCCCAACCACGAGGGTTCGCAACCATAGATTCAAGTTCAGACTCAGACACCCCATAGTTTTTCCATTACGCGCGACCAGCACGCCATATGATGAAAAAAATGGGGTATAACCTAAAGCATGCAGAGGGCCTGAATTTTAGAAAAGGAAGGCGTAGTTTGCTGCATAACTTTGTGCCAAAAGGGAAACCTGCAAATTACTATGATAATACACGCAGGGGGTTGGGATACGTTACGCCTACACCGTCAGCAACAGTTCAATTCAAGGATGATGAGCCAATTCCATCACATTCTGCCTCTTCCTCCGAATGGGACTCAGATGTCAGTGTGGGGATGATGTTCGAGAATCTCACTGTTAATATGACTTCAAGCAGTCAATCGGAGCCTGCGGAAGTTACTGATGAGGAACCATGGGCTCAGCAATTAGATCTCCAATGGGAAAAGCGATTCGAACTACGCGACCCACCTACTGAAGATAACGTGGTGCAAGTCAACTTGGGTAGTCAAGATCACCCTAAGCCCATCTTTATAAGTGAGAGCTTATCACTTATGGAAAAAGAAGAATTAATAATATTCGTAAAGGAGTATATAGACGTCTTCGCATGGAACTACGAAGACATGCCCGGACTTGATCCACAAGTCGCCATGCATCGTCTGAATATCAGACCCGACGTCAAGCCAGTCAAGCAGCAACAACGTCGGTTCCGCCCGAACATTATGGAGGCTATTGAAGCCGGAGTTCATAAGCTCATTGCATGTGGCTTCATACGGGAAGAACAACATCCAGATTGGGTTGCTAATATCGTTCCTGTCCTCAAGAAGAACGGGAAAATACGGATCTGCATTGACTACTGTGATCTCAATATAGCTTGTCCTAAAGACGAATTCCCACTGCCCATCACCGATGTCATGATTGACAACACCTGTGGATTCGAAAGAATGTCTTTTATGGATGGCTTTTCAGGGTACAATCAGATCAAAATGTACCCCAACGACGAGAAGCATACTTCGTTCCGAACACCATTGGGGGTATACTGCTACACTGTGATGCCTTTCGGACTGAAGAACGCCGGAGCAACCTATCAGCGGGCAATGAGTACAATCTTCCATGATCATCTCCGAAAAATGGTAGAATGTTATGTCGACGATATTGCTATCAAAAGCCGCAATAAGAACAACCAACTTTGTGACTTGAGAACGATGTTCGACATAATGCGGGCTCATCAACTGAAAATGAATCCGACAAAATCCTTTTTGGGAGTTTCGAGTGGCAAGTTCCTTGGGTTTATTGTTACATCAAAAGGAATTCATCTTGACCCAGACAAGGTCAAAGCCATTCAGAGCATGCATCCACCGAGAAATCTTAAAGAGCTTAGAGGCTTGCAAGGTAGACTGGCTTATATCAGAAGATTCATCGCAAATCTCTCAGGCCATTGTCAACCATTCACCCGACTCATGAAAAAGGGTGCTTCCTTTGTATGGGATTAGGCTTGTCAGGAAGCTTATGAGGATATTAAGACATATCTCATAAAACCTCTAGTCTTGGTAGCACCCACATCTGGAAAACCATTCTTGCTTTATGTGAAAGCCATGGACCATTCTCTTGGTGCCCTGCTTGCTCAAAAAGACGACAATGGTCACGAACAGGCCATTTATTATCTGAGCAGGACTCTGATAGGGGCGAAATCTCGCTATAATCCTATCGAGAAAGAGTGCTTAGCTCTTATCTTTGCTGTTCAGAAGACACGACATTATTTGGTTGGCCAAACCATACATGTCATCTCCAGAGTGAATCCTTTGCGTCTTCTCATGACGAAGCCAGGATCATTGAACTCAAGATTAGCCAAATGGGCGCTTCTTTTGTCTCAATACGACATGATCTTTATCCCTCAGAAGGCGGTTAAAGGCCAGACCCTTGCAGAGTTCTTGGCTGCTCATCCAGTTCTGGAACACTCAAAACTTCACGAAGATATTCTGGATGAAGTTTTCGAGTCCAATGTAACTTCAGAGGATGAAGTATGGCAGATGTTCTTCAATGGAGCATCACGAATAGGCCCTAAAGGCAGGATCATTGCCGGCATGGGGGTTGTGTTTATCTCTCCGCAGAATCATGTCCTTCCTAGAGCATTCTCTCTGACGGAGTGATGCTCCAACAATGTAGTGGAATATAATGCTCTGCTCATTGGTCTTCAGCTCGCCCACGGAATGGGGGTACGCTACCTCGAAGCTTACGGTTATTCAAAACTGATTATCAATCAGGTTAAAGGCGAATATGAGGTCCGCCACAAGGACTTGGTGCCTTATTACCACACAGTCATCGAATTGGCTGATCTGTTTGATGGCTTCTACATCGGGCACGTGTCTCGATCTCAGAATATCAAGGCGGATGCTCTTGCTGCATTAGCAACAATACTAGTCTTTCCAGTCGACACCGAGTATGACCTTACAGTGGCGACTCGACACCTTGTCTGCCCTAAACATATGTTAAGAACCAGCGAGGTCTATAATATGTTGACGGATCTTGAGCCGAGATATTGGCGATTTTCTCTCATCGACTATGCTTTATACGGTCTGCTGCCAGACGATCCTAAAGAAGCGGCATCTATCAGACGAAAGTCTCTCCGTTTCTATTACGACCCAACTCTGAAGACACTTTACCGTCGTTCATATGACGGTGTCCTCCTCCGTTGCCTTTCTAATTTAAAGACGCAGGAAGTGCTTAAAGAAGCACACGACGGCATTTGCGGAGCTCATCAGCCAGGTCCAAAGCTCAAAGATAGGTTGCATAGGCTTGGATACTATTGGCCAACCATGATAGCCAATGCCATCCAATATGCACGGAGGTGTAAAGCATGTCAAATTCATGCGACTTCATACACCAGCCCTCAGAGTTGCTCCACCCAACTGTTGCTTCATGGCCATTTGAAGCATGGGGAATCGATGTCGTAGGGCCAATCAGCCCCTCTTTGACAAAAGGACACCGGTTTATCCTGGCAATAACCGATTACTTTTCAAAATGGGCAGAAGCCATACCACTGGTTGAAGTTAAAACTTCTAACATGGTTGATTTTATCAAACACCATGTCATCCATCGATTTGGCGTCCCTAGGCGGATCATCCATGATAACGGTCCCCAATTCATAAGCCAGGTATTCTATCGGTTCTGCGATAAATACTGAATTCAGAATGTGGCTTCAACTGCCTACAATCCCGCCGCTAATGGCTTGGCGGAAGCATTCAACAAGACGATCATCAAGTTACTCAAAAAGTTCGTCTCCTCGAATAAGCGAGATTGAGACGAAAAGCTTGGTGAATGTCTTTGGGCCTACCGAACCACGGTTCGGACCCCGACAGGCAATTCGCCTTTTTCTCTAGTGTACGGGTGTGAAGCAGTCATACCATTGGAAATCCAGATGTCGTCATTACGAGTTGCTCTGACCACTAAGATCACATCAGAGGACAATGATCGGTTGCGTCTTCAAGAGCTCGAAGCCCTAGATGAGAAGCGACTACAAGCTCAGCAATATATCGAGTTGTATCAAGCTCGAATCTCAAAAGCCTTCAATAAGAAGGTCAAACAAAGAGTCTTCTAGAAAGGAGATTTGATTTTAGCCGTCAGACGACCGATGATCATGACGCACAAAACCAAAGGCAAATTTCAGCCTAAATGGGAAGGACCGTTTGTAATAGAAACAGTCTATTCAAACGGAGCATATCGCCTTATGACTTCAGATGGCGATTTACTCATGATGCCGATCAATGACAAGTTCTTAAAGAAGTATTATCCTTGATTAAGGATCCTTCTCATGATCAAGTTAACATTACACCTCTGATCAAAACCTTCAAATCTAAGGTACACATAAAGAGCTCTCTCTCTTCCTCCAAATGGGATCATACAACCATAAACCAGTAGGAACCTGGTCATACACTGGTTGTCCCGAAGGAGAATCAAGGTTACACATACGCTAACCAAATGATCCAACACCTTAATGGTTAAGGATAGAGGAAAATGTTGGCCTTTAAGCCCAATATAACTCCTCGATAACTCATCATGCTGAGGGTAATAGCATGGCTAGCCCGACTCAAACGGTAGTTGGTAAAGACATATCAAACTCGTTGACAGCTGAGGATTTGCTAAAAATCCTAAGGGACCTGTTCCCATTTGATTCCCTCTCCAAAATCACTTACCAATTCTCATCCATAGAATGGTAAGACCACATATAAAGATCTTTCCATCCATTTCGCTGTTAAGTTAACATTAAACCTATGACAGTGATTTCCTCCTTTCTCCTCGTGAAAACGAGACCCCTTTTATGCTATGTTTAACAGTATAACCTCTGGCATCCATTTCGCTGTTACGTTAACATTAAACCTATGACAGTGATTTCCTCGTTTCTCCCCGTGAGAATGAGACCCCTTTTATGCTATATTTAACAGTATAACCTCTGGCATCCATTTCGCTGTTACGTTAACATTAAACCTATGACAGTGATTTCCTCGTTTCTCCTCGTGAGAACGAGACCCCTTTTATGCTATGTTTAACAGTATAACCTCTGGCATTCATTTCGCTGTTACGTTAACATTAAACCTATGACAGTGATCTCCTCGTTTTTCGCAATAAAAATGAGACCTTTTTCCAAATCCCATCACAATTTTGAGCTTGATGGCTTCTCAACCGGTTACGTCATTGTGATCTCTGAACCGGCAGATAGCCAAGACTCACCTTTTAGTCCGTCAAGGACTACCTCGAGCTTGGTGGCTTCTCAACTGGTTACGTCATTGCGACCTCTGAACCGACAGATAGCTAAGACTCACCTTTTAGTCCGACAAGGACTTTATTGAGCTTGGTGGCTTCTCAACCGGTTACGTCATTGCGACCTCTGAACTGGCGATAGCCAAGTCTCACCTTTTAGTCTATCAAGGACTACCTCGAGCTTGGTGGCTTCTCAACCGTTACATCATTGCGACCTCTGAACCGGCAGATAGCCAAGTCTCACCTTTTAGTCCGTCAAGGACTATCTCGAGCTTGGTGGCTTCTCAACCGGTTACGTTTCTGAACCGGCATATAGCCAAATCTCACCTTTTAGTCCGTCAAGGACTACCTCGAGCTTGGTGGCTTCTCAACCGGTTATGTCATTGCGGCCTCTGAACTGGCAGATAGCCAAGTCTCACCTTTTAGTCCGTCAAGGACTACCTCGAGCTTTGTGGCTTCTCAACCGGTTACGTCATTGCGACCTCTGAACCGGCAGATAGCCAAGTCTCACCTTTTAGTCCGTCAAGGACTATCTCAAGTTTGGTGGCTTCTCAACCGGTTACGTCATTGCGACCACTGAATCGGCAGATAGCCAAGTCTCACCTTTTAGTCCGTCAAGGACTACCTCGAGCTTGGTGGCTTCTCAACCGGTTACGTCATTGCGACCTCTGAACCAGCAGATAGCCAAGTCTCACCTCTTAGTCCGTCAAGGACTACCTCGAGCTTGGTGGCTTCTCAACCGGTTACGTCATTGCGACCTCTGAACCGGCAGATAGCCAAGTCTCATTATTCAGTACAGTACGAACTATTTTCTCAAAGGGCTGTGATACAACTTGAAAGCGAGAATTCAGAAAATAAAATAAGTTGGAAATACGACAAGGGGAGTCAAAATAAAATTACATTTATTGATTCCGAAAAGAAGGGATACATGAAGGCACATATATTACAAGCTATGATGGTGCTTCATAAGATTTGGTCCGCCCTTCAAGAATGGCCAGCCTTGTCTTCCTATCATCAGCAGCCCGGATAAGCCCTGCGACCTTAGCTCAGCCTCATTAAAGCTCGCCGTCTGGGCCAAGCGAGCTTCAACCTTAACCAAGGTTGCCCTCTGAGCTAACTCCAGCCGCGAGAGTTCGTCACTCTGAGCCTTAAGCTGCTCAAGCCGCGCAGTCTCTTCAAGACGCACTGGTTCAGCCTTAGATAAAAGAAGATTTGCCTTCCTGATCATCTCCTTGGCCTTTTCAATTTATCTTCAACGTCAAGAAGAGCACTGCTAGAAGCATCTATGGCGTCCCCGAGCTCTACCTTCCTTGTCTCCAAGGATTTCAAGTCAGAAGAAATGGCCTTAGCGGCTTCCTGAGCGGCAAGATGAGCTTCATGCATCTGAGCGACAAGGTGCGCAAGCTGCTCATTAACTGAAGACTCCAGGTTTGAATAGCTAAGACGGCGCCATTCGTTTACATCCCTCTCAAGTTGGTCCACCAGAAGTTCCAATGCAGCGGCCTGGTCATCCCCTCCAAAGTCTTGGATACTTTCAATGCTTCGGGAGAGGACCACCTTCAGCAGAGAATGAGGTCTTTCAAAATCAAAGCGATGGATCGCTTCAAGCTCTTATAAAAACTATCGACTAGCTCAGCCACAAATTCATTCTCGGCCTCAATCACTCCTGGCAGACGAGCAGCCCTGAAGATTCCACTGGATTTATTGACACCACTGTGGAAGGAATAGTAGAGGCACTGGCTGTAACAACATGAGAGGTCATCGGTGATCTCGGAGGAGTCTTCATTGAAACTAGTACACTAGCCATAACCGAGGTCGGACTAGTGACTATTTCCGGAAGAGCGGGCTCAACCACCAGTGTTGGGGAAGTAGGACTGGTAATCACCTTCAGCTCCGCACCTGGCAAGATAGGCGGCGCTGGCTAAACTGATGGCATCTCACTCACCGATATGGTTGGAAGTGAGATTGGCTCCATGACTACCGTCTCCTCAATTTCAGTTCCTCTGGCTGGTTCAGGCTGATAAGAGGGCAGGTCGCCATACAAAGCATCCAACTCAGCAGCATCCACCGCGGTCGAAGTGCTTACTTCACCCCTAGATCCCTCAGGAAGATTGGTTGGCTCTCTTGAAGTCGATGCACTCAGAGGCGGAACACCTGCGATAAGACTTTGTTTAGGCAGGGCATAACAAATAGCAAGTGCTAAAAGGTCAAAACAATACCAAAAGATAATGTCGCCTCAATCGTCTTGACGGCTGCATCAGTCCCCACGGGCTCCATAGGAAAATCTTTGGCGGAATCAACACGAATGGCCGGCCCATCTTCGCTTGCCGAACCCTCCGTGGTCCACCCAAAGGAGCTAGAAGCTTCGGGACTTCCTTTCGAGGTCCCAGCGCCCGAAGGACCTACATCAGCCGCATCATCTCCGGACTCTTCTGAGACGGCGAAATAGCCAGCCTCATCGCCCTCCTTATAGGTAAACAAGGGATCATAATTCTCCCCTTATTCTCTGACAGCTTCAGCTCTCGGCTTCTCGCCGCCTCAGTTCCTGCATCATGAAGCAAATAATGAGCTGTCCAGAACGCATAAAAAGTGTATTGCAAGGACGAAGCTGATCTCACCCGGGTCCAGAGCGGCTTCGCCAGTAGTCGGTTTAGGAGCTGACAATTCAGTTGCTAATGGGGCAGGAGGAGGAAGCGCTGCAGATGGTTCGCCCTCTGCAACAACTGTAGGAGCGTAGCGACGAGTTTCTTCACTACTCTCTTCCTACGAGATCCACCCTCCCGCTTTCGTTTGAAGTGGATGTCGGGATCTTCTTCCTCCACTTCTTCAACATCAGCATGTTCTACGGAGGCCGTCCCCACCACGCCAGAAGCAGCTGCTGGAGTTTCAGCACCCATTTCCGCTTCGAAGCGAAGACTTCTTGCATCCGAGGCTTCACTGTCATCAACGGCAATGAACTCCCCGAGGCTTGGGACGCGAACCCTTTTACCCTCGCCCTCCTCAGTGACTTTCCGCTTCAGCCGCTGAGAAATTAACTTCACACCAGAAGAATTAATAGAGAATCCGATGGGTGTGGAGTTTGAGGTCGTATACTACTGGCAGAATCCCAGGGTCATCATAAGGTTCGGAGTCCTTAGCGGCATGCACAGCCGCGCCTCGGTACAGCCTGCAATGAAGAACCGCCAAGCACGGGCTCCATCGATGAGGCTCCCCATGAAAGCCAGATTGCTGTTTGGATTACCCACGTACAGTTGGTCATACCCAAACTGACGAGCAAACCGACTTGGAACATAGGGCTCCAAGTAGCAAGTATCCCCGCTTCTGTACAACAAATGTGAGGACCGAATTCTGACCAGCCACTCAAAAATTCCCCGGTTCAATGACGTCTGCCCTTCCCCCACGTCCTTGAACTCTTCACCATAGCCTGCATCCCGAATATAGGGGAAGCAGCGGAAAAGGCTATAGACGTCATAGCGGCACAGCAACTTACGAACCGCAGCCACGTAAGTCTTCAGCCATGAACATCCCTCGAATCGGCAGAGAAGCGCTATTCGAACACCTTCTGGGGGGTCCTCTCTGGCTTCGATCATGGAGGGACAGTGAAAGGCAAACCACGCCATCAAATAAGTATACGGCAGACCTATTCTGGGGTTTGGTCCATCGCAGGGCAAAATAGTCCCCTTTCCCCGCTTCGTCGTTGGTGGCCTACAGAAAGCCTCCGTCAATGCGCGAAGGCCTCTCTGAATACAGCACACCATGGCCGGAAGAAGTCCAAGAGAACGACCATGGAGTAGACGAGCGGCAGGCAACAAGATAGTCGGATGAATGACGTCGCCCGAAGAAGACGGCACCACACATCTCTTCAACCAGACCGTCAAGAAACCAGGCAGAAGTGCCTTCCTGGACGTCGGCCGACGAGCCTGATGGTGGAAACTCCGAAGAATATCGCCTTTTTCATAGGGGTCGTCATCTTCTTCCAGAATTAGATCCCCTTGAGAATGCTTTTGCATCCGGCGAAAGATGTCTTCATCAGCAACTTCATAATGAGCCGCCACAGGAGTTTTTCCATATCTGGGAACAAATAATTTCCCCAGCTCTTCAAGCTGCATGAAGCTCCCTTACTGCTCCCATGCATGCTGGAGCAAATGTACAAGTGGCACATTAACTCCCGGTAGGTCTCAAACAAGGCGGGCTCCTGCTTCTCCAGAAGTGCCAATTTCGCCTCGCATGGGAAATATTCTTCGTATGGGAGAGATCCCAAAGGCAGAGCAGAGACTTCCCACATCTCGTGCAGAGCCATGCCCAATTTGCCAACAGGGGTGAAGAAGGTCCCTGTAGCCAGGCAGTATAACTTAAAGATGGCGTAGAAGTTCACTACGCTCATCTGAACACCATAACAGGTCGCCCTGATGGCCTCATAAAGATTCAACCTCTCCAGATCCTCCTCGAAATGAGCAAGGACATATAGAGTCAAATCCCTCCACCATTCCTTCAGAGGGTGAATCCACCCTGGAGTCCTGAAGTCAGTGGCTGGATAGTTACCACGAACCTTAAAGAATTGATTCCAAAGGTCTGCGCGACCGCAGGGTTTTCTCCCACTGGGATGTCTGGGAGTACATTCCCAGGGTGGAGACCCATTATGCAACGAGGAGGCCCCGCTCTTGTGTAACCAGGTGAGAGAATTATCAACTTCCCTATGTGAATGGATTCAGTAGTCCGACTCACTTGCCACTGCATCTTCCGAGCCCTCGTCACGCATTGGAAGACGGACAAGGAAAAATACCGCTTGTTAGACGGAAGATATAACTTCTCGCCATCTAATTGGAAAATTCACTGCCCCTCTCTGGCTAGCAGCTGGCGATCATGATCTGGCGCCGCATCTCCGAACATGAAACCGGGCTTCCGATAGATTCGTCGGTCAGAATCTTCAAGGGGAGCAGTGGTTAAGATGCTTCTCATGGCACACTGATCCCCACCATGAATAAGTGTATCTCGAGTAGGAGAGCTTCGCTCGCTGAATAAGGAAGCCTGCCCTTGGAATTGCAGGCTGACGTTGCCATCTAGCCCCCTGGCTGTGTCAAAGAGACTGTTCAAAGGACTAGGAGTATAGTGCACTGCAAAAACAAAGAAAAAAACTATGATTAGTTCATCAGCCAAACAAAGGCTAAAACAAAAATGCAATTTTTGTTAAGGCATAGCCTCGCTCTCCGAGCGAAGCTGGCCTAATGATAGCTTCGCCCCAAAGCTTAGCTTCGCAGCTGCAGCGTAACTCCGCACTCCACACGAAGGCAGGAAGCGGGAAAATATCCAAGTGTTAGCTTCGCTCTGGAAGCTTAGCCTCGAAAAACAGAATGCAACAAAGCCCCAAGGGCTAACTTCGTCAGAAGGGGGTTATTGCCTAAAGGGCATTAAAGTCCTTTTCATTTACACTTTGAAGGATAGCTTCGCATCCTGTCATTCAACAGGATGTGAATCGCCTAAGGGATAGCTTCGCCTGGAAGTTTGAAGAAGAGACCCTTCAGTTCTAATATTCCCAGTCAAGAAATCAAGAAAAATTCAGGGAATTAAACTCCCTAAAATCACAAGATCATGATTGATCATCCTGGATTCATCTAAAGATAGCCAAAAATTGGCTTTAGGAGAGAGATGAAAATCTCTGATTAAAAGGGAAAGATCCCTACCGGCGATTGGTCGTTCGATGACCGGAGGAGGAGAAGGACCCTCCGTTGCAGAGGTTGCGACCTCTTTTCCTGCTCGTCTCTTGGGAGCCATTGAAGAACGGAGGAGGTTCTTAGATTCTTGAACGAAGAAGAAGAAAAGAGTCAAGTGCTCTGAAAATTTTAAATAGAAGTGATGCCTTCTCTCTGAGCCCGATCAGGCTTTTATAGGCTGATGATCGCCTAAAACGACGCCTCGATAAGAGCACAGGCTGTCGTTTCAAATTAATTTGAAACGGCGACTAAAGTGCCTTCCCGAGAAGCGCTGATTCAGCCCCGCTAAGGGCTAACTCCGCCATAAGTCAAGTGCTGACTTAGCGTGACGTATCGATAACTTCGCCAAAAAGTATGCCTTAGCTCCGCTAAAGGCACAGCCCGAACTTAGTGAAAAATTCATGCTAGCTTCGCTGGACGCTCGTTCCTGGTTCAGATGGATCCTGTCTTTAACTTCGCATGAAGTCTAGCTCCGCCGGACCAATTCAAGTGTTCTCAAATCAAAAGAAGGCAAAACAAATAAGATGGGCAGAAACTGAACTTTTATTGATTTAAAAGGGAAGGTACATTGATACTACTACATCAAGGCTGTGTTTCATACAACAGAATCATTTGCTCAAAGACATACAAGTGGTCCCATCTACTTTCAAGCCTAACCAACTGGACACGAAAGGCCTTCCTCCCGCACAAGGCCGTAATCTTTCGCATAATGGTAGATTTTACCATCAAAAAGCTGGATCTTCTTCGATGAAAATTGGCGAAGGATCCGAGACCTTACAGGTGATGTCCGCTTTCCCAAAGTGGATCATCTCGGATAAGCGACTACCAGCCTCGCCTCGATGTGGATCATCTCGGATAAGCGACTGCCAACCTCTTCTGGGAACACAAGTCAGTTGCCCCAGTTTGTTCCTCCTGCTTAGGATTAAAGTTTCAACTGGAAAAGCAAGAGGCAACTTTCTGGTCTCCTTCATCAAGACGAAATAATGGCGAACATAGCTCACTGTAATGCAAACTGAAACAAGTTAGCAGTAAGTCAAAGGAAAAGCTACCAAGAAATGCTAAGTCAAATTCTTTGGGGCGAAGCAATTTATATACGATTCAGATAAGGATTAATTTCAGTTAAAGTAGAAGATAGCCTCGCTTGCACAGTGATGATGGGATAGCTCAGCATAAGCCAAGTCCTAGCCTCGCCTATATGGCTAAGCCAGACTGATCCTGAGGGACGCAGTCTTAACCCCACATATATGGCAAGACTGTCTCAACTTTGAAGAGACTAAATTCCAAGTTTTGCCTGTGTGGCGAACTTAGCAGGCAAACATGCAATGATCTTTCTTTGATCAAGTCAAAATGATAGCTTTGCTGGGAAGCTGGGCTGAAACCCTTCTCTGCAGATCAATCAGATGCAAAATGAAGAACAAGGAAAATCAATCCCTGAGGTAGCTGTTAAAGCTAAATTAAGGGAGATAAACTCCCTAAAAAGTTATCAGTTCATTGGTAAAGTCTCCGGATGACTGAGACTTACCGGTCCTTGGCCGAGTAATGACCAGAGTGGGCATCCCTACTAGTTCAGAAATCTGAGTATCTCTCTCTAATAACCAAGAGAAGAGAAGAGCAGACCACTTCTCTTCAGAGGACCTCAGGTGTCCTATTTATAGACCTCATGGCCTGAGCGCTACCGCTTCAAGCATAGAAGCGCGAGCGGATTTATGGCATTTATTGAGCCTTGAAAAAGGGAATGGTTTCCCTCAAAACTGTGCAAGGAAGAGATGATCTCCCTCATTAAGGAATTTATTAAGCCTTGAGAAAGGGAATATTCTCTCTCAGAAGCGCACAAAGGAGGAATGATCTCCCACGATTAATGCAAGAGAGGTTATTCTAACCTCAAAAAAGGAGCAATCCTTCTTGTAACTAGCCGAAAGCAGTTGGCCTCGGAAAGGAACAGCATTCCAAAGCGAACTTATTCTGGGAGGCTCGGATGCGGAGCTACCCAGACGCGAAGCTACTCAGAGTCGCGAATCTACACGATTCTTCGACAAATCTATCCCAAAGCAGGATTGAAAGCAAAGCTGAACTCAACCACCATGGCGATGTTCGTACTTCACATACCACCGGTCAAAGCAGTTCAAATATTTCGAAGTCTGAGTCATTGCAGACTTTCGAAAACTTTGAAGGGGGTCTTGTTGACACTTTAAAAAGATAAGATTCTGACTGGCCTAAACAATGTCTAAACTTGTTGACATTTATAAAAGACAAGTGAAAGATAAGCTGACTGGCCTGAAAATGTCTAAACTTGTTGACATTTACAAAAGACAAGTGAAAGATAAGCTGACGACCGATTCTGTACTTGTTGACATTTACAAAAGACAAGTGACAGATAAGCTGACGACCGGTTCTGTACTTGTTGACATTTACCAAAGACAAGTGACAGATAAGCTGACGACCGGTTCTGTACTTGTTGACATTTACAAAAGACAAGTGACAGATAAGCTGACGACCAGTTTTCATTCATCCCCAAGGGACAAAGTAGCAACTTGGACTCTACTATCCAGTGAAGCAGACAGTAAGCCCAGATTGTCTCTAAACAGACCTCAGCAGGTCTAAGATGCTAACACTTAGCATCACATGAGCCCAAAGGGATAGCCTCGCCTGAGAGGCTAAGATCATCCAACTTCGCCTTGAAGCCATTCACAGCTTCGTCAGGAAGCTAACCTATAGTTTCACCTAAAGTGCTCAGTTAAACTCTGCAGAGAGTTAGCTTAGCTTGAAGCAGAAGAATGTTTGGTACCACAGACGTTATCTAGCTCCGCTGAAGAGCTATTTTCTGACTTCGCCAGATGTTTCTTCCAGCTCCGCTGCGCGCTCAACGCGGCAGCTCCGCTGCAGGTCCGTCATGGTCAACTTTTGACCAACTAAACTCCAGATGAGATCAAATCTATTCAGAATCAAGATCAAATCCAATCAAGATCAAATCTGAGATCAAATTTGGCAATTGATTGCCATAATCTCTTGACTCTCCTAAAACGAGTAAGAGGATCAAGGGAGATCTTCCAATTATATGGAAAGGATCAAAACAGATCAGGAGGATTAACCGACCTGCTACTTCTAGCTTCGCAGAAGCTGGTTCTAGCCTCGCAGCAAGGCTACTTTTCAGATTTAAACAGATTTGATTCAATCTGTTTCTATATTTTCAAGGGACAATTATACCCTTGCTCTCCCTATAAATAGCCCACCAGGGGCACAAAGAGAGAAAGACTGGCAAGAGAGACCCCTGCACGAGAGGACTTCTTCACGACCGTGCGCATAGAGAGGCTGAACAGAGATCTATTCTCTTGCTTCCAAGAATTCAAAGACTTCAGAGAATCACTTCTCTAATCAGGGTGCTGATACCCTAATACCTTCTTCTCAAGGAATCTCTGGAACCAGGCGAGAAGGAATTCCTAGGCGAAGACGGTTTTGAGAAGTAACAAGAGGGTTCTATCAACCTTCTGTTCTCCGGTTCCCCGAACCAGGCGAGAAGGGAATCTCATCGCTCGCATCGTCAAAGGGACAAAGTGGTCGCGCGCTGACCAGACTCCTACCGGCACACTTCTCCAGAATCTCCGAGGAGATCTACTTGTAATCTTTTGTGTTACTTGTAATTTAGCTCCTCGACCATTTTCTTTTTTGTAAGTTTTTCCCTTTGCAAATCAATGGAAAACAAGATCCTCTTTTATAGCTAAGCACAATATTTGTTTGCACACACATGAATTTCATGTCACCTCCCACTTTTGATATTCTTAACATCCAAACTTGAAAAGTTAAGATGTCATTATATACCTCAAAGCCCTAGGCATTCATGTTTATTTTGCCACTATTAAAGATTCTTATTGTTTAAATGGCAAACACCTTGAGGCTAATGCAAAAGTCATTCATGCTTTAAAGTCAACCCTAAATGATGAATATTTATCTAGGGTTTCTAACTTTGATTCGACTTTTATAGTATGGAACACAATAGTCTTTCTTGGCGAACAAAAGCAATATTATGCGGGGAGTGACTCGGATGATGAAAGTGATGCTTCCAACTTGTGCTACATGGTCCAAGGGGATAACCCCCTCGAGGTAAACTCCGAATCCGAGCTAGAAGAAGATATTGACATGTCTTATGATGATCTTGCATCCTTTTGTCAAAAACTTCTTGAAAAGTATGATTCATTAAAAATTGAAAATAATAAATTAAAAAAGAATAACACTTCTTTGTTAAAAGAAAATGATTCTCTTAAAAATCAATTTGAATGCATTTCAAAAGAAAATGAATTTTTGAAAAAGGATAATATTTCTTTGACTTCTAAATTGAATGATCTTTGTGAAGAAAATACTTCTTTGAAAAATAAAATTGTTTTGATGGAAAAGAAAAAGAAGTTGCTTTGAATGAAATAACTCCTTGAAAAGAAAAAATGTTGAAAAAGAAAAAGAAAATGTTTCTAAAAAGAAAAAGAATGTTGATTCTCATTCTCATTATGCTTTTCATGCAACCATTGATCAAAATGAGATTAAATTTTTGAAAAATAGAATAAATTGGCTTAACTTTGAGTAATTGTGCATTCAATCATAATAGATTGAAAACCTTATTTCAAAAGAAACAAGATCCACATGGACATGCACATCACCCACGGTACACATATGCACACTTTGCACACCATGATCACACTTATTCACATGTGCATCGTAGAGTGTACAAATTTACACATTGCGGCCGCAAAGGCCATTGAACAAAATTTTGTTATGATAGAGTAAATTCTATTAATTTTGCTAATAAAAATGTTTAGGCTCCGAATAAGACTAACCCCCATGGACCCAAAAGAAAATGGATACCAAAATCCTCACTTTTTGTATTTGATGTAGGTGTGGGCTCTCACATGATGTGAGAGAGTTGGTGCCTTGGTGGTGGATGCATGGGCTTGATGGACACTACAAATTGATGCATCACTATCAAGGAGTTTGGTGGGAAGACCACCATGTTTTAGAGACTTAGAGTATAGTCTTTTGGTTTGGTAACTATCTCTAAACTCTTATTTTATTTACATGTTTTTACATTGATGATTTTTAGCATGTTCATGTTTCGTGCTTCATGGGGTAAATACTTATTTAGATGTAGTTTTTGTCAAAACTTGTGTATATACTTATACAAGTAGTGAGCAATATTTGGTTCATATATATTTGCACTTCAATTGCTTATTTGTACTCATTACATGCACATGTATAACCTAATTTTGATGATTTTCTCATTTATACATGTTTTGCCTATTCTTATGCATGTTTTACTTCATGTATATGTAATTTTTATTCAAAACTAATAAATATATATGTAAACCCTTGAGTTACTAGCCTTCATGCAAATGCTATTATGGACTCTTTTTATGTTTGGGATATGTATGTATATTGTTAGTTTTGATAAATCATACATATACCTTGAAGTTTATTTTTAAATGAAAAATAAATTTTTATGATTTTCATATTTGTTTGATAAAAAGATATTCATGTTTGTTTTGAGCCTTATTGACTATTTTCATGAATATGCTATTCACGTGATGATTGTACACTCACATTATTTTTTTTGTTTATTTATGACTTTGTTTCATGAACATTTTTACGAGCCTTATCAATTTCGAGTGTCAACTCTTGTGTATTTGGTATGTTTCATGAGATACATATGTTTTATTTTTCATGTTTGAAGGATCTTAAAAATTACTTTAACTAGTTATTATTCTTCATTTGGTAGAGTATTCTAATTTTACAAAATATTTTCAAACTCTTATTTTTGAAAACTCCTACCAACCCTTTTAAGTGCGGATGGATGGGCGACCATGCCTTGTATGCTCAAACTAAATATCTTTTATCATGTGCATGAAAAGGGTGGATTTTTATGAGTTATACACTTGATTCACATCATATTTTCAATTGGTATCACAATTGATATTTTTTGTATACTCATATTTTATTTTCTATATATATATGCTTCATTTCAAATAATATCAATTTTCATTGGTATTCTCTTTTCATACATATATATGTTTTTATTTGTGCTTGATTTACAATATATTTATATGTTTAAAGCACAAATTATATTTATTCTAAGCTTGAATAAATCTTGATTTTAATTGGTATCTCAATTGGTATTTTAATAAGCTTATGCATTATTTTCAATTGGTATTTTTATTGATATCAAAATTTACAATATACTTCAATTGGTATCAATATGTTTCAATTTCCAATTGGGTTTAAATTTCAATTGGTATCAATGTTTTTACCTATTTGGTAAATTTGCCATATATTTTAATTGATATCAAAATATAAAATATTTTCTTTCATTAATATCAAAATATACAAATGTTTCAATTTCAACTGGTATCACAAATTTCCTATTTCATATGATATCAAAATCTTGTGATATCTCAAATTGATTTGTTGATTTAATAAAAATTCAAAATTTGTATTATTTATTTACAATTAGTGTCTTAAAATTTTGTTTATGTACAAATGGTATTTCAAATTTTGTTTAAGTATTATAACAATTTGTGTTAAGAATGTTTTGATATGTATTGTCTATATGTAAGGGGAGCTTAACATCTCTTCTATATATAAATTCATGTTGAGTGTATCTTACATTGAGGAGCTTGACATCTCTTCTTTATGTGATACACGTGTGTAGGGGAGCTTCACATCTCCACTTATGCATTGTATATTATGCTATGTGAGTTAGGGTTTGTCATTCCTTCTTCATGTAATGCATGTATGCAGGGGAGCTAACTTAGCGTCTTCCTCTTCATGAATGTATATCGCATATATATCCTTATGATTGATTTGTTTATTTTACCCCTTTATTGATGATTGACAAAAAGAAGGAGAATGATTTTGAGTTTGTATATGCATATTTGAGTTTTTGCATATATTGAGTTTATGCATTTTACAAAAAGAGGGAGAATGATTTAGAATGTTTAAACAAAAAGGGGGAGAAGGTTTTTGGGAAAAAGAACTTTTAATTTATGTGTTTTCTCTTACCTTGTTTATGCATATATATATTTGTTTAGTTTTATGCACTTCATTGCAACATCTATATGTTTATTATTATGCATGAGTTAAGGGAGAGATTCTATGAAGCTTAACTTTAATCCATGCATATATAACTCCATGAGTTTTATCATCATGAAAAAGGGGGAGATTGTTGGCCCAAAAGCCCATCACTCTAGTTTTGATGATGATTAACTCATATAGTTATAGTACTAATGATATTGTGTTTAATTAGTCTCAGATATGTGATCAAGATCTTAGTAGGTATTTAGCTTTAATAAAGGATTTCAAGTCAAGTTTTGGAGCTAGCACGTGTTGATTCAAGAGCTTGTGCATCAAGACCACATCAAGTACTCAAGAGGAGTCTAGCTCACTGGATCATGGTTTGAACCAAGTCAAGAAGAAGAAGACCTTCAAGAGAAGACTTGTGTCTAGATTTATTTTTAGTAAGATTTTATTTTTAGATAAAATGTAAAGGATAGATTAGTTGGTAGATTGCTCAAGTTTATATACACTCACACACAAAATTTATATGTGTTTTCATTATAGAGTTTTCGTTTTGGAAAAATACCGTTTTGATTTTTAAACTTCAAAATATACATGTGTTTTACCAAAACTTTATTTAGAGCTTAATGTCAAAAATATAGATATTTTATCATATATGTGTAGTGGATCATATCCATACACACTAAGCTTTAAAAGTGTTTAGAATATCTTGCTTTTATATTTGGAAGTTTTTTGGAAAAATTGGTTTTCAATTTGAAAAAATCATTTTGAAAAATTACAGATTTTTGTTTAAGGCAAAACTTCTTTATTACAAAAATAGTTCAAAATATTTGTAATATGTTTTGATTTTTACTCAAACATGTTTGTATATCAAAGTATATTACTGAACTTTTTTGTAGATTTTTAGAGAATTTATGAGATTTTATGTAAGGTAAAATGACAAGTTTTTAGTCCCTTTTTAATGCTGGACTGGCCTTCTGCCGGTCGACCGGACGGCCGACCATGCTAGTAGTCGGTTGACTGCTCCGGTCGACTGATGTGCATAGACGTGCACAGCTTGGGCCGGACGACCGCCAGAGAGTCTCTGCTATCTGGAAATGGCCCGATCGACCGGGCGGTTGACCGCTGGGCCATTGCCCAGTTTGCGGTCGACCAGTCGGTCAACCGATCTTCCCAACGGTCAAAAAATCGACCGTTGGCGGTCGACTGGGCAGTCAACCGACAGCAGTCTGAACTGCTGAGTTGGCCTCCAACGGGCAGAGTTTGGATGCCTATAAAAGAGGCTTCTCTTGGGCTGTTTAAGATAAGATTTTTGGAGAGTTTCAAAACCAGTTTTTCCTATCTATTGTAGAGGTTTTCTCTACTTGTTTTACTGCTAAAATTTTCAAATCAAAAGGAGAGTTTATCAAGAGATTTCTAAAGTGATTTCTTTGAGTTTTTCACTACAAATCAATCCTTATTTTTCTCACACACACTTGAGCTATCCATTGCTATATCAATCCTATAGGGATCTTTGTTGTGAGAGGATTTTAGGTGATCAAAATGTTGTGATCACCAAAGTATTCTACATTGTACTTTGAGGAGGCGGACTTGCGGGTTCGCGGTGTTTCGAGTTCTAGTGAGAGCTCGGTGTAGAGGTGCGGCCTCGGCAAGTTAGTGTGCTTGCGTGTGTTGTTCTTGCGGGAACAAAAGAGGGACTAAAGAGTCCAAAGGAGTTCTAGTGTGAACTCGTTTGTTGGTATTGCGACACTGAGTGATCCGGTGGGATCATTTATAATGAAAATCCTTCATAGTGTTGAAGTCGGGGGACGTAGAGCAAGGGTGCTCGAACCTCAAAACAAATTTCCCGTGTTTACGATTGTTCTCTCTATCTCTCACTTGTGTTTATATCTTGCATGCTTACATTGCCTTTATCTTTACTTGCTTGCTATATTTGTGCTTATATTGTTATATGCTTGGGGATTATTTGCTCACACTTGTATTCAACCAAGAGAGCCATAGCGGCACCTCAATTCTTATCTAGAGGAATCTTGAGGAGATAGTCCAGAGCCTTTCACGGGAATTTGGCTACACTCTTAGGTTATACTTGGTGTGTTGTGCATAAATAGTTTTAATTCCACATTAATTCACTGTTAGATTAGCTAGTCACCTATTCACCCCCTCTAGGTGATTACAGCTTATCCTTGAAACTCCACCTCAAATAGAGTTTCCTTACTTCATCTTGTATAACCCTCCACACTTCTCTCCTTTCAGGATTACCCTGTCTTCTTGGCTGACTGTGATGATATCTTGTTGCACTTGGATCCGACATCCTTCTTCGTCGAGTACCCTTATGGATATTAAATTATATCGTGCCTCTAGGACATACCAGACCGCCTCTAGATCATGCACTATCCCATCTCTTCATGTAACCTTGACTGTCCCAGTGCCGATGACCTCGCATGCCGAGCCATCTACCATTGTTTACAATCCCTTCCTCCTTTACAACTAAGGAGTTATTGAGCAGCTCTTTCTGGGAACATACATGAACCATACTACCTGAATTAAATATCCAGCCTTTACCTTGAGAAGTGTTATCTTCGTAAGAAGCCCTTAGTATTTCGGTGTCCTCTACACGCTTGCTACATCTTCCTCCTCAGCTTACCCTTTCTTCTTCAACCACTCTTGCCAATGCTTATAGTCATTCTTTCAATGACCTTCCCTGCGACAAAAATGAAACGTCTTTGATGAACTTGACCTTTTCTTCCTTCTCCTCTTCCTTTCCTTCCCGTGACCACCAAACTCGATCCTATCTGCTCCTTTTAATTTGACCTTTTCCTAATTTCATTAGATAAGTGAGTTGACTTGACCTCCTCTAAGATGAGAGTTTCCTTACCATAGAGTATAATGGTGATGATATGATCATATGACTCTGAAAGAGAACTGAGAAGTATCAATGCCTTGTCCTCCTCGTCGATCTTGACATCAACAGCTAGAAGCTCGCTAATGACCTTGTTGAAGAAGTTTAGATGCTCCAACACTGCTGTCCCTTCTTTCATGCGTAGCCTATATAGTTGTTTCTTGAGATACAGTTTTTGGAGAGGCTTTTCATCATATATAATTTTTCTAACCTTGACTACAATCCGTAGCCGTTTCTTCATCATTACGTTGTACATAACCTCGTCTGTGAGACATAGTTGGATCGTGCTTGCCGCTTTTAGATCCACCTACTCTCAATCCTCGTTTGATGTACCTGCAGGTTTTGCTGACTTACCCTGTAAGGTCTTGTGAAGACCTTGTTGCACCAACAACATCTTCACCCTCTTTTGTCATAAGCCGAAGTTTTCTTTGCCATTGAATTTCTCGACCTCGAACTTTATCGTAAAACTTTCTATTTTCGACATATTCCCTTCGTCAACTTTTAACTCTGATACCAATTGTTGTGACTCCTAGGATCGACGTTAGTAGAACTTGACAATATGAACAATACTTGCAAAAGAAAAGCTTGATGTAAAGCAAACTGGCAATACCTAGACAAAAGAGTAATAAAAAAGAACATAAGGAGTTAACGTGGTTCGGCCCAAACTTAGCCTACGTCCATAGGGAGAGAACTTGAGAGAGCTTTACTAATAACTTAGTACAAAGAGATCTAACCTTTCTCTTGATGCAACAAGAGTATTCACCTTCCGCCTTAATCTAGACTTAGATTACAAGAGTATTACCTTATCTCTATGCACCTTCACCTCGCTCCTCTCTTTGCTTGGCTTCCTTCGATCTCCTTGGTGTTCTCCACTTTTTTTCTTCTTGAGATCAACTTGATTGAGGAAATTACAATGCTTGGTTACAACCTTTATTTATAGGATTTTTACAATACAACTCCTATTTGGACTATGAGATGATCTTAGCCTTTGGATGGTTGAAGAATATTGATCAATCCTTTTAGAATTGATCTCTTTGATCTAGAAAGATTCTAGATATTTTAATCTTTGGAAGCAAACCTTCATTGAATAGGAATTAAAACCTATTCATACTCCTCATGAAAAGAAAACTCGCAATCGCTTGAAAAGGAAGCTGCTTCATCTTAATTTGCTCTTCTGCTTCAAGCCATCATCTTCTCCAACTCAATTAGATTTTCTTGGATCATCATCTCTTCTTGAAATACAAGATAAAATCCTAATAGATACAACCGACTTGTATGTGGAAGTCATAATATCTCCAAGTATATGATGACGATTTTTAAACTGCCGTCAAATAGGAGAATAAACGTCAGTTTCAACTTCAAAACCAGCGTCAAAACTTAACTTTTAACACCGGCTCCTATAAGAACCATGTTGGCCCAAGGGTACTCTCCGATTTTATTTTGATGGTTACAAACCATATGAAGTTATTCGGTACTAATCAAGTTTAAGCGTTTTTAGGTATTTCAGGTTCAAAGGACATTTTGGTGTGTTCTTTCCTCAAAAGGAATGCATTTTGTCTCAAGATCACTCAAGAAAAAAGTTCGAGTGGACAATCAAGATTTCTATTTGGAGAAGCCCTCTTAAAGATTGCTTGAAGACATATAGATCGTATGTAAGAAAATAGAATGTTTAAAGTATAAAATGTAGAATTGATGCTTAAGAAGTCACACACAAAATACAAGTTTTTAAAATATAAATTTTTACATCTAGTTTTTTTTTTTTTTTTCCATTTTTGGTATTTTACAAGGTTTAATGTTTGATACATGTCCCATATTTTTTCAAATTTATATATTCTGTTTCTATCATGCATCCCATAGCCTATACATTGTCAAATCATTTTCAAACAATTATAAATATTTGAAAATGAGTTTAATTTCAAAAAAAAAACTACCTGAATTTATGTTTAGGCTTGGCTGGTCGACCGGCCGGTCGATCGGACCTTAGGGCCATATGTGGCCTTCAGCCTGTGCATGTCGTGCATGTTTGTCGAGCGACCGACAGGTCGACCAGCAAACCTAGCGGTGGATCGGGTGGTCAACCGACTGGTACCAGTTTGATCTCGGTTGGAGATCGATCGATCGGGCAGTCAACTGACATTATTGATTAGTCCAAATATTTGAATTACCGGTCGACCGGCCGATCAACTGAAGTTCTGACAGTGCTACAGTAACGGTTGGTTTTTAAATTTTGGGACTTTTAACTTAGTCCCCAACAAATATTTCCCTTTTTTGGACCTAATCTCTTTCCTAATGATTTGATAAACTATTCTAATAGTGTTTATCACTTGTCTATGCGTATAATTCACTTGGAGAGGATTAAACATAAGAATTTTTTTGATTTTGGGAAATAATTTGAAAAATCAAGTTTATTCAAAAGAGAAAATTTTCTAGTTTTCTTACTTCAAGTGATCTCATTTTCAAATCAATTTCTGTAAGTTTTCAGCTCTTAAATTCATTCATTTTAACTGAATTTACTCTATTGTAAACTTTTTGAGATTCACTTCTCATCATATACTATAATACCTATAAAAGAGAGTGTTTGTGATCTTTGTGGTCACCAAAAGCTTGTAAACCTTATTGGCTTTGTGCTACCTCTTTTGTAGAGGACTGAGAGTTGGAGTTATATACTTTGAACTTGTGTAGACTATTGTAGTTCCTTTGTGGAGGTTTTTTTGTGAAAAATTCTTAGTGGATAGTGAAATCCTTCTCATGGTGAAGATGGGGACGTAGAGCTTTGTGTTTGAACCTCGAAACAAATCTTTTGTGTTTGTGATTACTTTCTCTCTTGCTCTACTCTACTTTCTATTATTTACACTTATGTTTTACATTTATTTTCACTTGCTATTCATTACTAGCTTCATTTTTACTTGTCGGTTTTCACTCTCTCAATCAAGAAGACAGTTGAGCACTTCAACTTATTGTCTAGAAGAATATAGAGGAGAAATTCTAGAGCCCTTCATAAGGAATTAGGCTTCACTTCTTAATTTGAGTTGACCATTTGCATCATTCATTTTATAATTATTACATTTCAGCATTATTGACCATTAGATTGGCACTACACCTATTCACCCCCTCTATGGTCTACTTTCAAACTGGTGTTAAAAGTATTACTTTTAAAAGTGGTTCTTTAAAGAACCGATGTTAAAATTAAACTTTTAATGCCAGTTCTTTAAAGAACCGACGTTAAAAGGTCCTTTAACGTTGGTTCATTTTGGAACAGACGTTAAAAGTTTGTATTTTTTAAAATTTCACAAAGAGCAGCTCAACAAAGAGTTGGTCTCTGAGCTGCTCTCAACAGAGCATCTCTCAAAAACAGTGAGCTGTAGCTTTCAAAAACAGAGAGCAGCTCTCGTCGAGCCCTCTATGAGCTGGTGTTGGGTTTACAAACATCACAAACAATACATCTAAAAAGTATGTACAACTCACAATTAACACAGCACAGAAATACAAAACTCAACATATATACACAAAAAATGATATTTATTTCAATTTCTTAAAAAATTACGGCAACATTTCCTCTATAATTAAGAGTCTGCCCTTATACAATTATCCAATCGGCGCATAAGGTCTAAAATCATTCACACAATATATGTGTATATATATATATATATATATATATATATATATATATATATATATATAATATATATATATATATATATATATATATATATATATATATATATGCAATCATCCCACGCAGTAATATGTATACAATTAATGATCTATTTAAAAGTCAAATATAGATTTCAAAATATATATGCATCAATAGTACTGTATTTGAACCCTCACCAAGCTTAGTGGCCATCCCTCGTGCGCCGCTGCCTAGTCGGTCTCACTCGCGCGCCACCTCCTAGTGATGGATACTTATACCAAAAGATGATTAAAATATTAAACAAGTATATATCACAAATATAAAATATAAAACAAGTATGTATCATAATATATGAAATACTAAAAATACTTACTACTAAGCATGCTCTAGAATGAATTCTGCCATTATTCGCGAATCTCATCCACTTCATCATCCATGTATGCTTTTTTTATTATACTGCGAAGCTATTAAAATTAGTATCATGTTTAGTTAATTTTAACTAAAATAAAAAGTAATTTTATGTCAAATGATTATAATATTGGCCCAGAGGCCCTTGACCTTAGTTTTGACGATGACTAACTTATGAAGGTTAGTTTGCTAATGATCTTGTGTTTATATAGTTTCAGTTATTGATCAAGATCTTAATAGTGATTTGACTTCAACAAGAGATTCACAGTCAAAGTGTCAAAGCAAACAAGTGTTGATTCAATAGCTCACATCGCAACGATCACATTTAGCTCCTTTGGATCAAGTTTGGATCGAGTCATCTTGAAGATGAAGATCGACGAGAAGACCTCGATTTGTTTAGTATGTTTAGTTTAGATCTTGTGTAAGGATAGCTTAGTTTTGATATGCTCATGTATACATACACAAGTTTAAAAGTTTTGATTTTGGTTTAACCGGTTTTGATTTTCAAGAATACATATATGGTTTTCATAAATAGATAGAATAAAAACAAGTTTTACATGTTTAATTGTATATTGAATTTCATCCATATACATTATTGTTTCATATTGTAGAAAAACTTATTTTGATGACTATAGTTCATATGCTTTAAGTTTTGTTTTATCAAAACTCAATTTTGGATTTAATGTAAAAAAACATAGATATATCTTCTATATGTGTATTGGATTCTATCCATACACACTATGCTTCAAATGAGTTTCAATATCTTATTTTTGTATTTGAACAAGTTTTTTAGAAATAGTTTTTCATTTTGAAGTCTTCTCAAAAACTCTTGAAGACAAAAATAAAACGAGATTTTTAAAATACAGTCTTTGGTTTCAAGTTTAAGTTTTATGCCTCAAAAATAGTTCAAATTGTTTGTAATATGGGTTGATTGTTTAATCAAATATATTTGTATTTCAAGTACTTACATGATCTTATTTTTGTGAATTTTATGGGATTTTATGTGATTTTATAGGTATTTAAAAGCTAACATTTCAAACTCTATAACCCTGACTTTTGGGATGCTAACGGTTGACCGAGCGGTCAATCGAAGCCTGGATCGATCGACCGACCGATTGACCGACGTGTACATAGGTGTACAGGATTTAGAGGTCGACCAGGCGTTCGACTGTTCCAGAGAGTCTGCTATCTGGAAATGGCCTCGGTCGACCGACCGGTCGACCGACCACAGAAACCAACTCTTTGGTTCTGGCCTCAGTCGACCGGGCGGTCGACTGATAGGCAGTTTATGTTGGGGCGGTCGACCGACTATTGGACTGACAACCCCAATGGTCAGAAATCTGACCATTGGCTGATCGACCAGGCGGTCGACCGACAGGCCATTCTGGCTTCTTCTGGATCCCAACGGCTATATTTTGGGAATCCTATAAATATGGGTTCCCTTGTCCTGTTTCTTCTAAGATTTTCAAGAGTAATTTTCCCATCTTCTCATGTGCTTTTCAGCAAGTTTTTAAACAAGTTTTAAAGCTTCAAAATCTTATCTTTATTTGTTTTCAAAGTTTTGGAAAATCAAAGAAAATCAAGTCTTTAGGAATTCTAGTTTTGTTTTTCATTTCTCTATCAATCCAAGAGTTTTTTCTAAGTATTTTCTTTGTGTTTTCTTTTCCAAAAGCTTTGTGCACTCACATGATTGAGCTTTTCAATTCAAATCTATCCTCTAGGATCTTGTATTGTGAGACTTTATTTGTTATCCTTTGAGATCGCCAAGAGAGTGTTTGTGATCTTTGTGATCACCAAATATATTTTTTTCTTTGCTTTGTGCTAGGCTTGTGCCCTCCCTCTTGTGTAGAGGTGTTTGTATTTGAGAGAGAAATTGTGTACTCCAAGTGTTGAGTTGTAATTCCTCAGTGGAGGTCCCTTTGTGAAAAGTCATGTGTGAACATGGTGAAAATTCTTCTGTGTGATGGCGGGGACGTAGTGCAGTGGCTTGAACTTCAAAATATATCTTTGTGTTTGCGTTTGAACCACTATCTCTCAACTCTATCTCTCTTTATATCTTGCATTGCTTTACATTGTTTATATTCATATATATGCTTGGCATTATTTGTGTGCCCACACTTGTGTTCAACCAAGAGAGCTTTTAATAGCACCTCAACTCTTAGTCTAAAATTTTTTAGAGGATTAGTTCCAAAGCCCTTCATGGAAAATTCAGGCTCACTCTTGGTTACACATAGTGCGTTAGCAATTGAGTTTTAAATTTCGCGTCATTTGTTCTAGATTTGTTTGTACACCTATTCACCCCCCTCTAGGTGTATCTACAATTGGTATCAGAGCCTACGCTCCTGATATTCGATTTAACCACCTAGGAGTGAGATCCTCATTGCTAATCTAGATTGCTTTGCACACATATAGTCTACACACTCATAGATTTTCTTACCCCTCTCATGTATGATGTTTCCAACATCGATATGTGAAGGTTTAAGATGAGTGCATACCTCTGTAATATCCCTAATCTAAAATACTGTATTTTTATTTTTCTAAAGTATTTATTTTATTTTACTGGTGATATTATTATTATTTATTAACTCAAGTTACAGTACAAATTTTTTTAAGATAGTAAATGATATTTTAGCCTTATAATTATATTTAGTATTATTAGTAGTATTATTATTTTCATGCAAGCCCAATAAGCTCAGCTCATTCTCCTTTTCTTTTTTATGCTAAGCCCACATGAGCCAAGCCCACTTCCTTATTTTCATTCATTTTCTTCTCCTTTTTCTATTTTTCTTTAAGCCCAAAAACTAAGCCCATAAGCCCACTCTCTATTTCTTATTCCTTATATTACTTATTTCTTTTAACTAAAACCCAAATATAACCCATAACCCATTACCATTGAGATCCTTACCAATTAACCCAAAACCCAATCCTAATCTTAATACAAATCCAAATCTATAATCTAATTTAAATATATAATCATAATTCAAATTCCAATTCAAACTCTCATCCTAATCCTAATTATTAAATTAAGCAATCTAAACTGATTCTCTTTAAGATTTTTAGCAATCTTCAATTCTTATCTTAACTGCTAAATTAAGCATTCTAAACCTAATTGGAATTCAGCTTTCTAAAATCTCTTATAACCTATAAAGACCCAAACCCTTCTTTCTCTTCTACCTCAAGAGAAAACTCTAATCTAAAATCTCCTCACTTTCATCTCTTCCTTCTCCTCAAGCGGATTGTGAACGAAAAGAGGGCTTCAAGGTACAAAGATTGAGGAGAAAGTAAGGAGGAACAACTCAAGTAAGTAAATCTATATTATGAATTTAATTTTAGTTTTTTTAGGAAAAAATAATAATAAATTAAATTAGAATCACAAGAATAAATTATTAATTTTAGCAATCAGCTAAAACTCACCGCAAAACAATTATTGGTTCCTAGAAACTTATCTAATAAAATTTTTATATGATTATTGTTTTAATACTCCACAAAGCCTTAATTTGAACAAATTAAATCCAAGTAAGTAATTTATTTTCTAAAAATTTATTGATATAAATTGTTTAATAAAATCATGTCCTATGATCTCCATGAATAATTTTATACATCAAAAAAAATTCAATTTAAAATCTAACTAAAATACATGTGAAGATATTCCAACTCATAATTTTAATTTATATTTTTTTCAAAAATTTTAACAAAATATTTTCCCAAAAAAAGATTTTAAAAAAAAATAAAAAGAGAGGCTGCTGCTCTCGGCCAGGCCGAGAGCAGCCGGCCTGGGCATGACCGAGCCCAGGCCAGGCCTGGGCCGGCCCTAGCCGGGTCTGGGCAGGCAACACAGACCTTGCCTGTGCTAAAACAAAAAAAACAAAAGAAAAAGTAAATTTCGAACCAGGCCTGGGCCTGGCCTGGTCCGGCCTGGGCCTGAGGGGCCTGGGCTGTTACATGCTTATAAAAAAAAAAGAAGAAGAAGAAAGAAAGGAAGAAAGAATAGATAATTTGCATGTTAAAATAATTAGTTAAAAATATTAAAATAAAATAGAGAAAAATATAAATAACAATCTATACTATTTCAACTTTCTATGCTAAAATTTTCAGAGGAATAACAACATAAATTAAATCAAATTACTCCCTTTAAAGTTAGTTTCCCTTTAGGTTAAATCTAAACCCGTTAAGAAATTTAATGCTAAAAAGTCTTTGAAAACCCAACAAAAGAAAATTTAAAATTAGTCAAAGTAAACCTATTAAATTCATGTAATTCAGAGGATCATACTCCCAACCTTAAGTTAATTAATCAAGATTAAATAAATAAAAGATCCTAACAATTTCTATTGAAATACTTTATGTAGATTTACTGGGATTCTAGGATTTGTAGTGCTTTGGATTGTGATCTAGCTCAGGTGAGTGTTTCACTTCTTGTTTAATTTTATTTAAATTGTGTTGTCAGTGTTTTCTTTTCCTTCTATAATTCTATTTTGTGAGTATCTCACTTCTTTATTTAATTTTATTTAATCGTGTTGTGAGTGTTTCTTTTCTTGTGTAATTTTATTTAAATTTTGTAGTGAGTGTTCTCTTTCTTCTTCAAGTAAATAAGAATTTTGTGAGTGTTTTCTCTTCCTTCTATAATTCTATTTTGTGAGTGTTTCTGTAACGCCCCGATCCCAAGGATACGGAGACGTTATGGCGACGTACATACGTGAGGTGAAAACACACTCACGCATACGTTAAGCCACAGTACAGGACATAGCCTCCATATAGACAAGGGGGTCCAGCAGGAAAGAAGTACAAGAATACCTGCAGAAAGGGATTAGCGATCATAACAGATATAAAAATAGGGATAAAAGAGATAATAGGAACAAAGCACAAAGATACCTATGAAGGATCTCGATGGTGAGTCTCCTATGTGACTCCAATGGACTATCTGACAAGACGATAATTCGGATCTCCAACCTGGGCATGCAAACCAGGGTCGTCAGAAAGCAACCTAGTGAGTGGTAAAATGAAGGAGGCAATAATATGTACTATAATAATACAAGCACAATAATAATAGATAAGACATGCTGTTGTAATAGTGATACCATATCCTAAGCATATAATAAGCATATAAGTAGCGGCAGAAGTATCTAAACATGAAAGATATAAGCATGTTATCTTTTAATACCATCACTACCTAGCCGGTTATCATCAGGTCAGGTCTATGGTCATATCCAGTTTATATCATAAATAATGTTGTCTAGTGGTGACGTAATAGAAATGAACATGCTAGTGGTGACGTGATAGAAGTGGACATGCAGGTGGGCATATGCAATATAACCACAATAAGGTGTTGTGCATATACAGTAATGATGTCTGCAAGGTATACAGAACATAGAATATATGCACTGCAGAACATGCGTAGTCTACCATCACAGAAAGGGTAACATGTACCAGGTAAAATAACATAGTATACATGTAACACGATATCGGATAAATGATCAGGAACAATAATCAAGTACAACTAAACATGTATCAGGAAAATCATGTCAAAGTCATGTAATTTATACAATAGTAGTAATCAGTACCACCTGGTATTTTAATCAATCTCTTCCAGTGTCCCATACCACTGGTAGTTCATACTGGAGCCCGCACTCCAGTCGAACCCATCCGGACATGGCCTAAGGGTACCATTATCCAAACGAGAGAGTAACCAAATAACAAGTGTTCCCGACGTCACTATTGTGTATACTATTTTATTATGTTAATTGGAAACCCGTGGTCGAGGAGCTCTTATCGGGTAGATGTATCCCGTGCATACCCGAGATCACGGCCTTAAACAAACCCCTGGCTGCTGAGACCAGGGCCCTCCGCTAAGAGGGGAGCATGAAACAAGTGACGAGAGCTCATGGAGCAATTGATAGGTAGCACTACCGTCCCCTGCAGTGGGAGAACAATATGGATCCAGTACATCACCCGATAAGATCTAATCAACCGTCAAGTCTGCCCCATACCCAAGTTAGCTTTAGGATATACAATGTAATAAGAACAAATACTGTACATGATACGGGTAACATGATAACTGGACCTGAGCTTTGTTGATAGTAGAGAACAATATAACGGGAAACAGGAACAATATAACGGGAACAATATAACAGGAAATGGGAACAAGAGATGTGGGATTCCATATATCGCATATCAACAGCTCTCATGTCCAGTAACGGGAATATCCATATCAGGAACATGAAACAATCATATAACATGAAGACGGTAACATGAAATAATCATACATGTAATATGCACGGTGATCCATATGACAAGAAGATAGAAACAACACATGCATGTACACTTGTGCGGTGAGCATATGTAGCAATACTGTCTGTGTAGCGAGTATCTGTGAAGTGGTGCATGTATATATCGGTGGGACATGAATACGAAATAAGAGTGTGATGTGTCATAGTATCGGTGCAACATGTACATGTAATATCAATGGTCAGTGTCTAATATCATGTACAGTGAACTACAGTATCCGTGTAATGATGATAACAATAATATGACATGCGGTACTTATCCGTGTACTAGTGGAATATAGTTGTATAGCCATAATCCGTGTAACATGCATAAACAGTATCTAGCATGTATGTCTAGTGACCGTGTAGTGTCATAGCGTAACTGTGGATCAGTATACATGTAACGTCACCGTGATACAAGACATGTCATAATCGTGTCCAAGAATATGGTGAAATAGTGGCCCGGGTATCAGTGGTACATGAACATGACCTAAAGAGACATCCAGTGTCACACTCAACGTCTTTTAGTTCTCAGGCTTATTCTAAGTGCAATGTTTATTACAGTATGTTAATATTGTTTACAATTCAGTAAATATGAACGACGGGGATTTACCGGTAATCATGTTTTATTTCAATAAAGCAACCAAGTTCACTCTATTGGATAAAAAGACAATTGATAAAATAAAAACACTCACAAACTAGCCATGGGGAGGTAGCTCTCTTTCCCACGATCGCAACGGATCAAGAATCGTCTAAATCGGAGTCCGGATGCTCCCGATATCGCCCGAATACTAAATCATAACAAAAAGGGTTAAATATGTAATAACAATATTTACATGCAAATAATAAATAGGAGCAGGGAGTTTTCTGTAAAGTTACCTTTATTGGGTTTGGATGCGGGTTTGGGCTCATAACGGGTCGGGTTTGGATCCAATACCCAAACCCATCACTTAAACTTTATCGGGTCGTGTTTAAACCCAACCCCCTCCCCAATATTGTTATTGGGTTCGGGTTATACCCGAACCCAATACAACAACAGCAGCAGCAGCAGCTCTTGCTGCTGCTACTGTGAGCAGGCCGGCCAGCCCTGCTGGCTGGCGGCAGGAGAGGCCCGCCGGCGGCGGTCCCGGCCGCCGGCGGCGCGGCGACGGTTCCGGCCACGCGAGAGAGAGATAGAGAAAGAGAGAGAGAGAGAAAGAGAAAGAGGGAAAGAAAGACTGGAAAAGAAAGAGAAGAAAAGGAAGAAACAGAAGAAGAAGAAGAAGAAGAAGGAGAAGAAAAGAGAAAGGAGAAGGAGAGGGTGGCGCGGTGGCGCGGTGGCTGGGCAGCGCGGCCTGGGGTCGCGGCCGGTGGCGGCCGGCGGCCTGGCCTGGCTGCGGGTCGCCCCCCCCTTTTGGGTCTGCACAGAGAGGGAGAGAGTGTGGGGGGAAAGAGAGAGAGAGAGAGAGAAGAGAGAGAGAGAGAAATTGGAGAGAGAGAATTGAGAGAGGGAAAGGTTTTAGAGAGAGAGTTGGGGGAAAGAGATATTTAAAATAAAAGAGGAGAGAGAGAGAGGTCGGTGGCAATGGCGGTGGAGGAAATCTCCAGAGAAATGGAGAAGAGGAAGGGAAAAAGAAAAAGGAAAATTTTTTTTATATTATTTTCATTAATATTATTTTATTCAGTCAAATTTGACTAGCTCCGTTTGGTTCTCAAAAATTACAAAAAATAGAGAATATTATCCTGAGATGTAATATGAAAACGGTTTGAAGAAATTCCATATGATTTGCAAATTAAAAATCCCGGAGTGTCTCACCGATATCGGGAGACACCGGTTTGGCCGGATTTTTGATAAATTCAGAAAAATTTTCAAAATACCCTAATATAAATAATACAATCCTAAGACACAAAGTGAAAGAGAATTCTCAAATATAATTTTGTTTGTGAAATAAAAATCGTAAAGTCGATTATCGGTATCGGTCGACACTGACTACGGAGATTTTCCAAAATAATCCAGAAAAATTCCAGAAAATTCAGAAAAATCTAAAATATTAAATGATTTTTGAAACTAAAATCAGCTCCATCAGACTACCTCGGAGGTCAAAGCCATATTATACGTCGTATCTGTAAGATCACCTAGAGGGGGGGTGAATAGGTGATGGCTAATCTAATGGTCACTTATGAACAAATAATGCGGAATTAAAACTAAGTTGACCAAATTAAAACTTCTTTTAATTAAACACTTATGTATAACACAAGAGTGTTGCCGAATTCCCCTTGCGAGGCTCTGAACAAACTCCTCTAGATTCCCCTTGAATGGGTTGAGGTGCCGCGTTGGCTCTCTTGGTTGAATACAAGTGTTATCAAGCAATCCCACACAAGTATATAACAATTAAGCACAAGGGAATATCAAGCATGTAATAGTAAAGACAATGTAAGTAATGCAAGATATAAATAAGACAATAAGAGAAAGAGAGCAAGAGATAGCAATCGCAAACACAAGGGTATGTTTCGAGGTTCGAGCACACTTGCTCTACATCCCCGCCTTCGACACACGAAGGATTTCCACTATGTAAGATCCCACCGGATCTCTCCTCGGTGCCGCAACACCTACAAGCTCTCGGACTCCAAAGTCCCTTACACACGCAAGTCCACCGACTCGCCGAGGCCGCACCTCAAACCACCAAGAGTTCACAACCGAACTCTAACCACCAACGAGCACACTTGCCCGTCTCCTCAAATACAAAGGAAATCTCTTTGGTGATCTAACACTTGATCACCAATTACAAACTCACTACAACACTCTCCCTATAGGATAGATATACAATGGAAGCTCAAGTGTAGTGTGAGAAAAAAACAAGGAAAGAAAGCTTTGATGGAAAACTCAAGAAATCACTTTAACACTCTCTTGATAAAAATCCCTTTTAGATGGGAAGTATTTGCACTCTATTTTGTGGAGAAAACTTCTGAAAATGTCTAGGAAAAACTGGCTTAGAAATCTCCAAAATCTTCACCTCAAAACAGTTGACAAGACCCCAATTTATAGGCTGCCAGAAATAGAGCCGTTGGGTTCTGTCAGAGCTTCCGGTCGACTGGTCCGGTCGACCGGCAACGGTCAAAAATCCGACCGTTGCAGCCTCCGGTCGACCGGCCCGGTCGACCGCGCAACTGGAGAAGAGAGTTAACTCTCTGTCGGTCGACCGGCCCGGTCGACCGATAATTCCCGAGAGCAAAGCTCTCTGAAGCGGTCGACCGGTCCGGTCGACCGTCCTCCAGTGCACACAGGTGTGCACGCTGTGCACGTCCGGTCAACCGACCCGGTCGACCGGCTACTGTCAGTTCTGAAAAATCAGAACTGCCAGAACCTGAAAAAGTTGGGATTAAAGATTGGTCTTTTTGGCTTAAATAAAAATCCCATAAATACTTAGAAATTCTACAAAAATAGTTTTATGATATAGAAACATGCTTGCACAAAATCAAGGCATGTTTATTAAAGATTTGACTATTTTTGTAACTTGGAAATATTGGCTCATAATAAAAACTGTTTTCTAAAACAACATGTTTTTCTAAATTTTCATCAAATACAAAAACAAGATATACTTAAAGCATAGTGTGTATGGATATGATCCACTACACAATCAAGATGAAATATCTAGTTTTTGACATAAAGCACTAAACTTGTTTTGGTTAAAGGATATGCATATAATAGATCACCAAAACCAAGTAATGTATTTTGACAAATGAAAAATCTTTTTACCAAAAAGAAAGAGTCTTTTCTAACTAAAAATTCTTTTATGAAAAGACAATTAAATCTCAAGAGTGTGTGTGTGATATGACTTGAGCAATCCACCAACTATTCTATCCTTTACATTTTATCTAAAATAAATCTTATAAAAACAAACCTAGACTCAAGTCTTCATCTTCTTGAAGTCTTTACTTGAAGTCTTCTCATCTTCTTGACTTGGTCCACATGCAATCCACCGAGCTCATCTCTAGATGTGATCTTGATGCATAGGCTCGTGAATCAACCGATGCTAGCTTCCAACTTGACTTTAAATCCTTTGTTGAAGCTCCACACCTACTAAGATCTTGATAAGGAATCTGTCACTAATTAAACACAAGATCATTAGTAATCATAACTTCATGAGTTGATCATCATCAAAACTAGGGTGATAGGCCTTTGGGCCAACAATCTCCCCCTTTTTGATGATGACAAAACTCATGACGTTATATATGCATGGATTAAAGTAAAGCTTCAAAGAAGCTCCCCTTAACTCATGCATACAAAATAAATAATAAATATGATCATGAAGCACATGAATATGGATGCAAATATGGAGATGCAACAAGCATAAATCAAAATCTTTTTACTCCTATTTGCATAAATCAAAACACATATGCATAAATACAAATCTTAATTCCCCTTAAGTAAGAAAGACAAATACTTCTCCCCCTTAAGCAAGGAAATCATGCATATATATCAAAACAAAAACACAAATACTTCTCCCCCTTTTTGTCAATCATCAACAAAGGGTTCAAGGTAAAATCAAATCAACAAATTTTCTCCCCCTTTATGTCAAAAATAAAGAAGTCAAGGAGGGGCAATACAAATCAAAAATTTTGAATTTTTCTCATCAAAACAAAATCATTAATTCTATTTTATCAAAACAAATTTTGAATTTTCTCTTTGATATCAAATAAAAAATATTGATACCATTTTAAAATCTAATGCATAAGCTTGAAAAATAAGATTTGAATTAAGCTTAGCATTAACAACACATGAAGAATTCGAACTAGTTAAATGAGAGTGTTTAACAACTAGTACGAAATCCTTCTATCAAGGAATAAATCTAAGGATTTTCATGAAATAGTAATGAAACACAAAACACTCAAACACTCTAATCTATAAAGTCCAAATAGTTTCAAAAGAAGTGAGTGTACTAATGTTATGTGAAACATGGCATCATGAAAATGGCAATAAGGTACAATATTCCTTAGAAAATCATAAACATCAAAATCATCTCACTTTTTTTATTAAATCATTGAAAACAAAATCTATATGTCAAGATATATGTATGTTTTGACAATACATGAAATATACATACATATCTCTTAAACTCAAGTGAGTCTATATGAATGGATTTGCATTGAAGACAAAAGACTCAAGAGTTATACATGTATATTTTAAGGTTGGGCAAAATACACATATACATGAAATAAAAGGCACATGATCATAAATCAAATCCAAAAGGTGAACATAAGTTTAAATATGTATGAATCATCAAAACTAAGCAATACAAGTACATTTCAAGGGTTCAAATAAGCATTTAAGCACACTTACTAATAGATCTTTTGAGGCCCATGATATGTTCAAGTATAAATCCTAGTGTTGACAAAAACTAACATATAAACTAATATTCAAATCATGAAGTATTAAATTTTAAGAAAATAAGAATCATGTGACAATCTCAAAAACTATTTGAAGAATACATAACTAGTATAAATTGTTTTTGAAAACTAGTTAAAGATCCTTCAAATATGTCAAATCATATGTTTTTCATGAATGAGACTAAGTACATAAAAAATCCAAGCACTCATAGTCCATAAAGCTCATAAATATATTTTTGAATAAAAGATGAGTGTTCAAAGGTTATGTAAATAGTATTTTCATGAAAGTAGTCATTCAAGCTCAAAAAGATCATAAATCACATTTTGTTTTACAAATGTTTTAATCTTTAATATAAATCAAAAGCATGAAAAATCATTTTTTTTTATTATTTAAAATACTAATCTTCATGGTATATGTATGATTTATCCAATTCTAACAATATCCATACATATCCCAAATCTAAAAGAGTCCAATATATATTGCATGAAGGCAAATGACTCAAGGGTATACATGTATATTTATTAGATTTGAATTAAACACACATATACATGAAGTAAAATCAAAGATAGGCATAACAAGTATAAATGACCGAATCATCAAAACTAGCCTATACACATGCATATAGTGGATACAAATGAGTATGAAGTCCAAATATATATGAGTCAATTGTAGTTCACTATACATATATGTATAAATGTAAGTTTTGACGCATTCTACATTTAAGCATGTAAATGCCACATGAAGCACATAAAATCTTAAAACATGAACATGCTATGAATGATATTATGAAAATAAAAGCATGTACATAAATAAAATAGGAGTTTAGAAATTGTTACCAACTCCAAAGCTCCTAGCATGGTGGTTGACCCACCAAAATTTCTTGATAGCGGTGCTCCAAGTATGTGTCATTTTAGTTCAAATGCACCCACCATCAAGGCACCAAATCTCTCACGTTTTGAGAGATTCCTCACCTACATCAAATACACAAGGTGGGGATTTTGGTACCCATATTTTCTTGGGTCCTATGGGGTTAGTCTTGTAAGGAACCCAAGCATTTTTATTTTTATCAAAAATAAGAATATTTAACCTTTCATAACAAAATTTTCTTAGATGGCCTTTGCGGCCACAATGTGTACATGTGTACACCTTATCATACTTATGAGTGGGAGTGTGAGCATGATGTGCATCATAAGCATGGTCATGATGATGATGTGCATAAGTATGAGGAACTTGTTTCTTTTGAAACAAGGATTCCAATCTAGTATGATTGAATGCACATGAGCTCAAATTAGAGCTCAAATTATCAATTTTATTTTTCAAATTTTTAATCTCATTTTGATCAATGTGAGCATGAGAAGCATGATAAGATATATGATCATTTTTCTTTTTCTTTTGTGAAACAAAATCCTTTTCTTTTTCACAAATTTTTCTTTTAAAAGATTTATTTTCTTGAAAAACAACTTCTTTTTGTTTTTCCACCAAATCAATCTTATTTTTCAAAATCATATTTCCTTCACATAAAACATTCAATTTAGACATTAAGGAAATATTCTCATTTTTCAAATCATTGTTTTCCTTTTCTAAGCATGCCATTTTATTTTCTAAAGAATCTTTTCATTAAGCATGGCATCAAATTTCTTTTCAAATTATTGTTATCTTTTTCTAAACATGCAATGTTAGATTTAAAAGAGTTTTGTTCTATATGCATGCAAGCAATATTCTTTTTCAAATTTTTATTTTCCTTTTTAATTATGTCATATCTCTCAAGCAATAACTGGCAAAATGAATTTAGCTCATCATATGACATAATAGCATCCTCATCCTCGGATTCGGAAGTTACCTCAAGGGGGTTATCCCCTTGGACCATGTAGCACTTGTTGGAGGTGTCGCTTCCAACATCCGAATCGCTCCCGGCATAATATAGATCCTTTTCGCCAAGGGAGGTGATGATGTTCCAAGCTACAAAAGCCGAATCAATGTTAGCAACCCTAAATAAGTAATCATCATTTAGGGTACTCTTCAAAGCATTAAGGGCTTTGCATTAGCCTCAAGATTCTTACCATTTAAGCAATAATCATTATTAGTGATGGCAAGATATACATTATGACCTAGGGCTTTGAGGTACAATGACATCTTAACTTTCCATATTTGGATGTTAAGGATGTCAAAGGTGGGTGGTGACATGAAGTCCATGGTGTGTGTACAAAATATTGTGATTAGCCCAAAAGGAGGATCTTTAACTCTTAGGTTGTTAGACCCAATATCAAGAGCACTAGCTCTGATACCAATTGTAAGATCACCTAGAGGGGGGGTGAATAGGTGATGGCTAATCTAATGGTTACTTATGAACAAATAATGCGGAATTAAAACTAAGTTGACCAAATTAAACTTCTTTAATTAAACACTTATGTATAACACAAGAGTGTTGCCGAATTCCCCTTGCGAGGCTCTGGACAAACTCCTCTAGATTCCCCTTGAATGGGTTGAGGTGCCGCGTTGGCTCTCTTGGTTGAATACAAGTGTTATCAAGCAATCCCACGCAAGTATATAACAATTAAGCACAAGGGAATATCAAGCATGTAATAGTAAAGACAATGTAAGTAATGCAAGATATAAATAAGACAATAAGAGAAAGAGAGCAAGAGATAGCAATCGCAAACACAAGGGTATGTTCGAGATTCGAGCACACTTGCTCTACATCCCCGCCTTCGACACACGAAGGATTTCCACTATGTAAGATCCCACCGGATCTCTCCTCGGTGCCGCAACACCTACAAGCTCTCGAACTCCAAAGTCCCTTACACACGCAAGTCCACCGACTCGCCGAGGCCGCACCTCAAACCACCAAGAGTTCACAACCGAACTCTAACCACCAACGAGCACACTTGCCCGTCTCCTCAAATACAAAGGAAATCTCTTTGGTGATCTAACACTTGATCACCAATTACAAACTCACTACAACACTCTCCCTATAGGATAGATATACAATGGAAGTTCAAGTGTAGTGTGAGAAAAAAAACAAGGAAAGAAAGCTTTGATGGAAAACTCAAGAAATCACTTTAACACTCTCTTGATAAAAATCCCTTTTAGATGGGAAGTATTTGCACTCTATTTTGTGGAGAAAACTTCTGAAAATGTCTAGGAAAAACTGGCTTAGAAATCTCCAAAATCTTCACCTCAAAACAGTTGACAAGACCCCAATTTATAGGCTGCCAGAAATAGAGCCGTTGGGTTCTGTCAGAGCTTCCGGTCGACCGGTCCGGTCGACCGGCAACGGTCAAAAATCCGACCGTTGCAGCCTCCGGTCGACCGGCCCGGTCGACCGCGCAACTGGAGAAGAGAGTTAACTCTCTGTCGGTCGACCGGCCCGGTCGACCGATAATTCCCGAGAGCAAAGCTCTCTGAAGCGGTCGACCGGTCCGGTCGACCGTCCTCCAGTGCACACAGGCGTGCACACTGTGCACGTCCGGTCGACCGACCTGGTCGACCGGCTACTGTCAGTTCTGAAAAATCAGAACTGCCAGAACCTGAAAAAGTTGGGATTAAAGATTGGTCTTTTTGGCTTAAATAAAAATCCCATAAATACTTAGAAATTCTACAAAAATAGTTTTATGATATAGAAACATGCTTGCACAAAATCAAGGCATGTTTATTAAAGATTTGACTATTTTTGTAACTTGGAAATATTGGCTCATAATAAAAACTGTTTTTCTAAAACAACATGTTTTTCTAAATTTTCATCAAATACAAAAACAAGATATACTTTAAAGCATAGTGTGTATGGATATGATCCACTACACAATCAAGATGAAATATCTAGTTTTTGACATAAAGCACTAAACTTGTTTTGGTTAAAGGATATGCATATAATAGATCACCAAAACCAAGTAATGTATTTTGACAAATGAAAAATCTTTTTACCAAAAAGAAAGAGTCTTTTCTAACTAAAAATTCTTTTATGAAAAGACAATTAAATCTCAAGAGTGTGTGTGTGATATGACTTGAGCAATCCACCAACTATTCTATCCTTTACATTTTATCTAAAATAAATCTTATAAAACAAACCTAGACTCAAGTCTTCATCTTCTTGAAGTCTTTACTTGAAGTCTTCTCATCTTCTTGACTTGGTCCACATGCAATCCACCGAGCTCATCTCTAGATGTGATCTTGATGCATAGGCTCGTGAATCAACCGGTGCTAGCTTCCAACTTGACTTTAAATCCTTTGTTGAAGCTCCACACCTACTAAGATCTTGATAAGGAATCTGTCACTAATTAAACACAAGATCATTAGTAATCATAACTTCATGAGTTGATCATCATCAAAACTAGGGTGATAGGCCTTTGGGCCAACAGTATCGCGTACTGATACTGTGATACGTACACCGGGGATCAGGGGTTACATTTCTCCCCACCTTACAAAAAATTTCGTCCTCAAAATTTCAATTCAGGTGTGAGAATCATATTTCCAACCCAAAGCCGAAATGTTACGGGCACACGACGCTTCCCCTGCGCACTCTGATATCTATAAAGAACTCGGGATGGAGAAGTAGTGTAGTGAACAAATACTAACGGATTGGAAGCAAGAAGATGAAAAGAAAGTAAGACGGAAATTAGATAGGCTAGTGGATAACTGGCAGGAAGGAAGAGAAAAGAGTCAAGGAATGAAGCGTCAATGACATGGTAGTCTTGTACTCGTCGCTGGAATCCCCAAATTCAGATACAGATAAGCTTTAATCTGAATCTGATTGTACTGTTGGTATGAGCCCGAGTATTGACCCAGGTGGTTACCCACACCAGGTATGAACCTAGGCTCTGATACCACTATGTAACGCCCCGATCCCAAGGATACGGAGACGTTATGGCGACGTACATATGCGTGAGTGTGTTTTCACCTCACGTATGTACGTCGCCATAACGTCTCCGTATCCTTGGGATCGGGGCGTTACAGTTTCTCCTTTTTGTTTAATTTTATTTAATTGTGTTGTGAGTATTCATTCTTGTGCAATTCCTTATTCACCGTTGTCGGTATGCATTTATATGTTACACTTATCATTTCATGTGACTTTCTGTTGTATTTTACCAGTTTGATTACTTGCATTACTTCATGAGACATCCATGATTATTCACTTTATTTACGTAGTTGATAGACGCTTGTATCTGTGCCATTTCATTGGTATTTTATCGTTATTTGCTTAGGTCTAGTTTTGATACCCCTTAAACTGTGACTTGACTCAGCTCGATCTTGAGGTTGATATAATTAGTATTAATTATCAGATTTGATATTCATGTATTTGGTTATTACTCATCCTGAATATCTTGATTTACATGAGAAACTTGATTGTTTATACATAATATCTACCTGATACTATTGTCCATGTTACTTAATTGCTGGAAAATATTGTTATACGGTAACACCGTCATGTTATACTTGTTACATATTCATGTTATACTGGTATCCTATTCATTAATATTATATATTCCTGTTATACCGGTATCCTTATTACATGTTGATATTGTTACCGTGACTACTACCGAGTTATCCCAGTGATTCAAGTAACATGCATATTAAGTAATCTTGATAAACTAATAACATGATATTAAACAACTTAAACTGGGATTGGGAGATTGATGGAGGAGACAGCGTCTGTATTTTGGGTGGACCTAGGATTTAGGTTGCACAGCTGAAAGAGGGTTCCACTGCAGGATTCCCGTGGGGTGACTGGCACCCCGTCCTATTTTCTGTTCCTGCTATACATGTTATACATGTACCTGTTCCTTTTATACATGTTCTTGACTGCCTTGCGATAGGTCCTGGTTCAACGCCAGGAGTCTGGGCCGTGGTCCCGGGTATGCACGGGACCCACCTAAAATACAAACAATGTCTCCAACCAATCAGTTTCAATAACTGAGGACCTTGGTTGGCATATGCGGTAGGCGTAGTATGGGATGCGTCTATTACATGTGGCAATTGGTGTTCGCTGACATAATTAATAATGATAAACTGTTAATGTATTGTGACTAACCGTGATCACCCGACTGTACATACATGTATAAACTATGATAGATATAGGATTATACATCAAACTAGTGACATATGCTAGGTTATATATTTTGACATTAGTTGTTCCCTATTGTCATGTTATCAGTTATATATCGTTCATAGTTTGCTATTGATATTGATTATTTTGTTGCCTTTTATTTTCAGATTATCATGTTATTGCGTACATTGTTTTTTTTATGCACGAGAACCTTTTTCTTTACACACACATTCATTAGGTCACTTCTGATGACCCTGGATTCGCACGTCCAGGGTATTGGACATTTTCTTATATTGTTCAGGTTTCATTGAGCTCGTACGCGTTACGAGAAGGTAGAGTCTCTCTTTTCTTGATCATAGGTATTCTTGCTATTTTATTCATGTTATTTTCTGATTCTATCTTTATCGCATCCAGTTGTCATTTTCTTTCCTTTATTCATCTGTTACATTGTGTTAGATATTTATATGTCATATTGCAGTGGTATTACTTTATCGTAGTAGATTTTATAGCTTGTCCGGGTTACTTTAGGCTTAGCGTATATGTATGGGGTATTTTCCTCGCGTATATGCGTCGCCGACTCGTGTCGCGTCTCCGTTCCAGCGTATTTTGGGAAGTGGGGCGTGACAACCTCAAAGCTCTATGATTGCATGTTTAGCTTGCCACCACAAAGAAATCATATGTTGATAATGGCAAGCACCTAGAGGCCAATACACAAGCCATGGAGGCACTTGGCACACACTTGGTAAAGAACATCTTTCTTTAATATCTCATTGTGATTCCGCTTTTGCAGTGTGAAACACATTGATCTCTTACATGGAACAAGTGCAATACATTTTGGAGAGAGAACCAAGAAGGGATGGATTCGAGCAAACGTGCTACTTGGTTCAAGGGAATGACTCCCTTGAGGTAAATTCGGATACCCATCTTGATGATTGTGCTAGTTCTTCATGTAATGATAATGCTATGGATGTACATGTTTTAAATGAAGAACTATCCATGTTTTGTGAAAACTGAAAATCACCTAGAGGGGGGGTGAATAGGTGATAATGCTAATCAATGGACAAATTAAAATTAAGATGTAACAATCACCACACAAGATTCACAAGATGAATGAAAGCAAGTAAATATAGCAATGATGATGATAAGCAAGTAATGAGTGCAAGAATGTAAACCAATCGCAAACACAAGGATATGTTATCGAGGTTCGAGCACCCAGCTCTACTCCCCGCCTTCCCCAGAAGGATTCTAGCTACTTCCACTATCTCAAAGAAATCACAATTACACCGGAGTACCCAACTCCACAATCTCGATTACAAGCAATTTCTGAGTAGTCAAAGACCACAAACTCTCTCTTTCAAATGTCTCTTCCCTTACAAAAGGTCCTTAGAGAACAATGAGTAGGAATGAAGCTCTTGTTGTAAGTGAAGAAAGAAAATTAAATCAGAGAGTATTTCAAAAACCACTTCAGAAAATGAGAGAGAATTTCAGCACAAAAACCAAGAAACAAATCTCTTTTGAATGCCTTAAACTTTTGAATTTTTCTTGCAAAAATTGTTGTTAACAAACTCTCCCCAAAACACCCCTATTTATAGGAGAGGGCTAGGGTTTAGGGATAATACAAACTTAAGGTTAATTAAGTCATATTAGATTTGAAATATATCCCTAAATCAAATTTTAAACACAAGAAGACAAAATAAAACAGCTCAGAAAAATGCCCGTTACTGTTCAAACGGCTAGTCCGGTCGACTGGCCGGTCGACCGCACGTACAAAAAATCTGACCGTTGTAGGCCAGCGGTCGACCGCCCGGTCGACCCAATCTAACCGAGAGCAGACTGAGTTACAGTCGGTCGACCGTGCGGTCGACCGCAAAAACATGCACACTGATATATGTACACCCAGAACTACAGTCGACTGGGCCGATCGACCGGCCAAACCTGACATAGGTCCGGTCGACTGTCCGGTCGACTGGCTCAGGTCAAAAACCAGATTTTGGACAGAAAATTAAAGGGATTTTGATTTTGACAAAAATACTTTTGAACAGGGATTAGTATAAAACATAAATATATATCTGTAGGCAAAATCTTGTATGCAAAATATTTTTGTATAAATTATAAGAAATTATTTTGGATTAAGTATGTGCGCAAAAACGTGTGTGATAGAGCTTCAAACCTATCCACTATTCTTTAACAAACTATAAAACTAAAAACAAAATAATTAAAGACTTCTTGAGCAATCTTCAAGTCTTTGAGCCATGCTATCCTTGCTAGAGCCTTCTTCTTCTATGATCCTTCCTTGATGTTCAATATGCCTTCATAGCTTCATGAACCTAGAAGTTGTTGCAATAGCAAGCAATGGCCTCCAAACATGGTACTTATCCTGAAACTTATCTTAAGCAAATTCATTAGTACCAAATAGCTCTTATTTGGTTTGTCATCATCAAAACACAAAACAATTGGAGAGTGTAACCTCTTGGGCCAACAATCTCCCCCTTTTTGATGATAACAAAACAAATAGGCTATAAACAAAAATATAGGGGAGGAGAAAACTCCCCTCAAATTATGCTATATGAAAAACACAAGAATTTATTGAAAACAAAAAAATGCTCTTGATACTAATTGAAACCAATTGAAACAATAATGAAAATCACATACTAACAAAACACAAGAATTCTCAAAAACGCATGAAAACAAAACAAGACAACAAAAACATATATAAACTCATATAAACTCATATGGAACCAAGACCATATAAATTTATTTTTGTCCATGTAAACTTATTCTCCCCCTTTTTGTCATACATCAAAAAGGATTATAAAAAAACATGTCTATTCAATAACACAAACATTAAGTTCTCCACAAATAAACGAGAATCTAGCAAAATCAAGTGGTTTAGTGAAAATATCGGCTAGTTGTAAATCCGTGGAAACATAATCAATATCTATATCTCCTTTCTCAAAATGATCTCTAAGAAAGTGATATCTAATCTCAATGTGCTTGGTCTTACTATGTTGATTTGCATTCTTAGTCATGTGTATAGTACTAGTATTATCACAAAATATTTTTATATGATCAAAATGCAAATCAAAATCAAGGAGAGTATGTTTCATCCAAAGGACTTGTGCACAACAAGCCCCCGCGGCAACATACTCCGCCTCGGCGGTTGAGAGTGCTACGGAATTTTGCTTCCTAGAGGACCATGAAACAAGACAATTACCAAGAAATTGACATGTCCCACTAGTACTCTTTCTATCTACTCTACAACCCGCATAGTCGGCATCCGAATAACTTGTCATTGAGAAATCTCCGGTTTTCGGATACCATAGACCCATCCCAATAGTGCCCTTAATATAACGAATAATGCGTTTTACCGCAATAAGATGGGACTCTTTAGGACACGATTGAAATCTAGCACAAAGACACACACTAAACATGATATCCGGCCTACTTGCCGTTAAATATAAAAGACTTCCTATCATGCTTCTATATAATTTAATATCAACATTTTTACCTTGGTCATCTTTATCAAGCTTGGTTGTAGTTGCCATGGGAGTGTTGCAAGTCTTTGAGCCTTCAAGTCCAAACTTCTTTACAAGTTCCTTTGCGTACTTGGCTTGACTTATGAACGTCCCGTTTTGCAATTGCTTGATTTGGAGTCCAAGGAAGAAATTGAGCTCACCCATTGAAGATATTTCAAATTCAAGTTGCATGACCTTTTCAAAATCCTTGCATAAAAGCTCATTAGTAGAACCAAAAATTATATCATCTACATAAATTTGCACAATTAATATATCATTATCAATATGCTTTGTAAATAGAGTTGTGTCTACTTTGCCTTTAACAAAATCATTTGAAATTAGAAAACTAGAAAGCCTTTCATACCAAGCTCTAGGAGCTTGTTTCAATCCATATAAAGCTTTATCAAGTTTAAAAACAAAATCGGGATGAACATGATCAACAAAACCAGGAGGTTGAGAAACATAAACTTCTTCATTAATAAAACATTCAAAAATGCACTTTTCACATCCATTTGAAAAAGTTTAAAATTTTGAAAGATGCAAAAGCTAGTGTCATCCGTATGGCTTCAAGCCGTGCTACGGGTGCAAAGGTCTCCTCAAAGTCAATTCCTTCAACTTGAGTATAACCTTGGGCCACTAACCTAGCTTTATTCCTAATGACATTTCTGGACTCATCCATCTTGTTTCTAAAGATCCACTTAGTACCAATTATTGGTCTATTGTGGGGCTTAGGAAAAAGGTGCCAAACTTGGTTGCGCTCAAATTGATTGAGTTCCTCTTGCATAGCAAGCAACCAATATGGGTCCGTCTCGGCTTCGAGAATGCCTTTGGGTTCAAAATGAGAAATGAAAGCAAAATTACCACATAGGTCATGGAGTTTGGAGCGTGTTGTGACTCCTTTAGATGCATCACCCAAGATGAGCTCCTTAAGATGATTTGTAGCGTATCTCCAAGCTTTAGGAAGCGGTTGAGAGCTTTCCTCTTTATCCTCTTGAACATCACCAATTGATTCTTGCTTTTCTTCTTGAGCGGGTGAGTCCTTCAAGGATAGTCTCTCCATGTCTTCACCTAATGGTTCAATCTCTACAACATTCTCAACAAACACATTAGATTCTTCAAATTTAACATGCATGGATTCTTTAATGGTAAGGGAAGATCTATTGAATATTCTATAAGCTTTACTAGTAGTAGAGTATCCAACAAAGATTGCTTCATAAGCCTTAGCATCAAATTTACCCAAGTTATCTTTAGTGTTCAAAACAAAACACTTGCATCTAAAAACTTTGAAATATGAAACATTAGGTTTTCTAGAATGATACATTTCAAAAGATGTTTTGGAAGAATTCTTACACACATAAATACGATTTGAAATATAGCATGCGGTGTTTACGGCCTCGGCCCATAAATATTGAGGGAGGTCATATTCACTTATCATTGTCCTAGCCATCTCTTGAAGTGTTCTATTTTTCCTTTCTACAACTCCATTTGTTGTGGAGTCCTAGGACAAGACATTTCATGCTTGATTCCCTTTTTATCACAATAAGTCATGAAGAGTTGGTTAACAAACTCACCACCTCTATCACTCCTTATTCTCAAAATCGAAAAACCTTTTCTTTTCAACCCTTTTTCGAAAGATTTTGAAATATGAAAATGTTTGATCTTTACTTTGCAAGAAGAAAACCCAAGTGAAACGGGAAAAATCATCAACTAAAACAAATGCAAATCTACTACCATTTAAACTTTTAGTTTGTGTTGGTCCAAAAAGATCCATATGAATTAGTTCTAAGGGCCTAGTAGTCATGATATCCTTAATGGTTTGAAGGAAGACTTGGTTTGTTTCCCAAGTTGGCACGCACCACAAATGCGGTCTTTCTCAAACTTCAAGCAAGGTATACCCTTTACTAAATCCTTAGAATTAATTCTAGCAAGATGGTCAAAAGATGCATGTCCTAATCTTCTATGCCAAAGCCAAGAATTTTCATCAAAAGCATTCAAGCATTTAGTAGAACAATCTAAATTAAGCATGTCAATGATATAAACATTATTGTCACGAAAACCGGTAAGAATACAAACATCAGATTTAACATCAAAAATCTTGCAAGAAGAATTATCAAAAACAACTTTAAGTCCACGGTCACAAAGTTGACTAATGCTAAGCAAATTATGTTTTAAACCATCTACTAAAACAACATTCTCTATAATAGGAGATGCACCAATTTGAATGTTACCTATACCGATGATAGTTCCTTTGGAGTCATCCCCGAAGGTGACGGAGCCACCTTCCATGTACCTTGATAGGGTGTAAAGTTGTTGATATCCCACGTCATATGTCTTGAACAACCACTATCAAGGTACCACCGCTCCCTACGTCTTGGAGCCTTGGTGTGTACCTACATCAAATAATTTAGGACTTGATTTTGGTACCCACATTTTCTTGGGTCCTAGGGGTTAGTTTCATTAACCCAAACAAGATTATTTGATCTATTAATTTGGTCATAGTAAAATTTAGCTAAATGTCCATTCTTACCACAATATGTGCATCTATATACTCTACCATATTTGAAAGCATAATGAGTGTGTGATTTATGAGCATGAAAAGATTTAGCATGTGTAGTGTGAGTATGAGTAGACTTAACATGTGAGGTATGCTTTTTAGAAAACATGTTCTCAAGTTTCTTTGTGTTAAAAGCACAATCATTTAAAACTTTTTCAAAATCATTTATTTTAGACTTAAAAGAAGAAATTTCTTTTCATCAACAATAGAAGATTTTCCCTTACAAGAAACCTTGTAGGCATTAAACTCATTTTGAAGAGAAATAAGATTAGAAGAAATATCATCTTTTTCTTTAGAAACCATAGCAAGTTGATTTTTAAGAAAAGCAACTTCTTTTTGTAATTTAAAACATTCAATCTTTTTATTGTCATAAGTTTCAGAAAGTTCAACAAAGGCATGTACAAGAACTTCCTTACTTAGTTCATCATCTTTATCATCATGAGATTGAGGGGTTACCTTAGGAGTGTTTGCCATAAAACACATGTTCGCCGTATCCACCTCTTCTTCGGACTCGCTTTCCGAATCCCACGTTGCCTTGTATGCTTTCTTTTCCTCCGGCTTCTTTGGCTTGAAGGAGGAAGTCATCTTCTTCTTAAACTCCGGGCAATCCGCCATGATATGTCCGGGTTTGCGGCAATTGTAGCAAATGATCCTTCTCTCCTCTTTGCCTTCAAATTTCTTCCGGAAGTTGAGCTTGTTCTTCCGTACAACCTCTTGACATTCCGCACAAGTAGAGTTAGCTCCTCATCATCTTCTTCATCTTCTTCATCGTCATCATTGGTGGATGAAGTCTTGAAGGCTATGGATTTCTTCTTTGAAGTAGTGGCCTCTTCTCTTACCTTCTTCTCCATCTCATGGGTCTTTAGGTCCCAATGAGACTAATGAGGTCCATCTCGTCCTTGTCGTTTAATTCTTTTAAGGTGGTGGCCTTTATCTCCCATGAAGACGGAAGAGCCCGAATCACTTTCCGCACCTTTTGTTCGTTGGAGATGTCATCACCTAAGGAAGAAAGACCATTAGTGATTTTAGTGAACCTTGTAATCATACTATCAATAGACTCATCATCAATCATTTTAAATGACTCATATTGGGACCTCAAGAGATCTATCTTAGCTCTCTTGACTTGTGAAGTCCCTTCGTGTGTGACCAATAAGTGTTACCAAATCTCATAGGCGGATTGGCAATGAATTACCCGTGTAAGGGCATCCTCATTCAAGGCGGTTAATAGGGAGTTTTGGGCCTTGGAGTTAGCCTCGTATTCTCTAAAGTTGAAGTCGGTCCAAGTGCTCTCATCACCATCGGGTGCTACATAGGGTTTGGTCAAGGACTTGGCCACTAAGCTACCCAAAGATTGCAAAAATATAGTCATCCTAACCTTCCAAATAGGGAAATTAAGTCCATCAAATTTAGGAGGGGTTTTAATGTTATCGGCCATGTTTACTAGTGTATGAATGTATGAATGAGAGTGTTGATTAGCAAATTTTAAGGATCTCTCTATGGATGTTAAGCCAAAACCTAGAGTCCAAGCTCTGATACCAATTGAAAATCACCTAGAGGGGGGGGGGGGTGAATAGGTGATATTGCTAATCAATGGACAAATAAAAAATTAAGATGTAACAATCACCACACAAGATTCACAAGATGAATGAAAGCAAGTAAATATAGCAATGATGATGATAAGCAAGTAATGAGTGCAAGAATGTAAACCAATCGCAAACACAAGGATATGTTATCGAGGTTCGAGCACCCAGCTCTACTCCCCGCCTTCCCCAGAAGGATTCTAGCTACTTCCACTATCTCAAAGAAATCACAATTACACCGGAGTACCCAACTCCACAATCTCGATTACAAGCAATTTCTGAGTAGTCAAAAGACCACAAACTCTCTCTTTCAAATGTCTCTTCCCTTACAAAAGGTCCTTAGAGAACAATGAGTAGGAATGAAGCTCTTGTTGTAAGTGAAGAAAGAAAATTAAATCAGAGAGTATTTCAAAAACTACTTCAGAAAATGAGAGAGAATTTCAGCACAAAAACCAAGAAACAAATCTCTTTTGAATGCCTTAAACTTTTGAATTTTTCTTGCAAAAATGTTTTGTAACAAACTCTCCCCAAACACCCCTATTTATAGGAGAGGGCTAGGGTTTAGGGATAATACAAACTTAAGGTTAATTAAGTCATATTAGATTTGAAATATATCCCTAAATCAAATTTTAAACACAAGAAGACAAAATAAAACAGCTCAGAAAAATGTCCGTTACTGTTCAAACGGCTAGTCCGGTCGACTGGCCGGTCGACCGCACGTACAAAAAATCTGACTGTTGCAGGCCAGCGGTCGACCGCCCGGTCGACCCAATCTAACCGAGAGCAGTCTGAGTTACAGTCGGTCGACCGTGCGGTCGACCGCAAAAACGTGCACACTGATATATGTACACCCAGAACTACAGTCGACTGGGCCGGTCGACGGCCAAACTGACATAGGTCCGGTCGACTGTCCGGTCGACTGGTTCAGGTCAAAAACCAGATTTGGATAGAAAATTAAAGGGATTTTGATTTTGACAAAAATACTTTTGAACAGGGATTAGTATAAAACATAAATATATATCTGTAGGCAAAATCTTGTATGCAAAATATTTTTGTATAAATTATAAGAAATTATTTGGATTAAGTATGTGCGCAAAAACGTGTGCGATAGAGCTTCAAACCTATCCACTATTCTTTAACAAACTATAAACTAAAAATAAAATAATTAAAGACTTCTTGAGCAATCTTCAAGTCTTTGAGCCATGCTATCCTTGCTAGAGCCTTCTTCTTCTATGATCCTTCCTTGATGTGCAATATGCCTTCATAGCTTCATGAACCTAGAAGTTGTTGCAATAGCAAGCAATGGCCTCCAAACATGGTACTTATCCTGAAACTTATCTTAAACAAATTCATTAGTACCAAATAGCTCTTATTTGGTTTGTCATCATCAAAACACAAAACAATTGGAGAGTGTAACCTCTTGGGCCAACAAAAACTTGCTTTCAAAGTACAAAGCTTTGAAAAGCAAGAGTTTTAATTTAAAAAGGAAAAATAAAAATTTATTTTCTAAACTTGATTTGATTTTGCAAGGAAGGGTTGAGATTTCAAGTGAGAGGGACTCATTGAAAGTTCAACTTGACCTTGCTTTAAGTGAAAATAAAATTTTAAAAAAAAAATGAGTTTGATCTTATTTTGAAAAAAATGAGATTTTGTCTTCAAAACTTAATTTTGTTTTAAAAAATGATTCTTTGAGAAATAAAATTGTTTTAATTTCAAACGAATTAGATTTTGTTTCAAAAAAAATACTTCTTTGAAAAATATTTTTTTCTCATTCTTGTCGTGATTCTATTGTTATACCTCCTATTAATAAGAATGCTTGCTTCACTTCTTCATTATTGAAAATGATATTTATGTGTTGAAGAAAAGTGTAGATTGTTTGGCCTCCACTTGAGCCAATGTGCTATGAATTACAAGAAATTGGAATTCATGTTTCGAAAGAAATATGCTCCATCTATGCATGCACACCATTCACGGTATACACATGCTCATCATGCTCACACACATGATTATATGTATGCTAATATGTACACTTGTACACATTGAAGACACACAGGCCACCTTACAAAATTTTGTTATGATAGAATACATAATTCAAATTTTGCAATAAATTTGTTTGGGTTAGGAAAAATGCTAACCCCATAGACCCAAAATGATATGGATACTAAAATTCACCCTCATTTCATTTGTTGTAGGTGTGGCGCTCACAAGACGTGAAAGTAGTGATGCCTTGATGGTGGATGCGTTTCAAACTCAAAGATGATATCTATAGATGCATTATTTTAAGGGATGTTTAGTGAGAGAACCACCATGGTTTGGGAACCTAGAGACTAGTTCTATGGTTTTGGAATTATCTCTAATTTCTTATTTAGCTTATGCGTTAATATTGATATTTTAATATTATAAGTTTTCAGGCTCATTATGTTTAAATGCAATGCCTATCAAACGTGATATATATATAGATAGTCTTTGAGATATACCTGTTGACACTCGAAATAAACAGAGCTCCCCATTCAATCTTCAGCCGGTCTGAATAAAGTCTAACTTATTGACATCTATAAAAGATAAGTCGAAGACAAGCTGATGACCAGAGGTAAGGTGCAACATGAACATTACTAATCCAGTAAAGCAGATAGTAAATCAAAGTTGCCTTTGAAGAAGACCTGAGCAGGCCATAGAGACACAAAGTTAGCTCAATATTTAGTCTCA